>BSBK01003385.1:0-325000 GCA_027943335.1 Chamaecyparis obtusa
CAAAAAAAATGACATCTTTTTTGTGTGCTCCTCATTAGGTTTACTCGTGGCTCAAGAACATAAAAATCATATGAGATGATATTGTAGATCTCTTTGTTAGCTATCTAAGCATATAATTTATTTTGAATTTTGATTATGTTAAGTTTTTCAACTCTAATTTCTTTATGTGTGTATGTCCATTTTTTGTAAAAAACCAACATGCAGTATTTTGGCATAGATTTTGGCTCGTTCATCAAATTTTGCAATAAGTTACATTTTTAGAAACTAGACTCCATTCTACACACTTTAAAAAAAATAAAATTTAATTTTCGATTAGTTTTAAATGATTTCTAGGGGGAGCACATAGAAATTTCATGTTTTCAGGATGTGTGCACTTTGTAAATTCATAAAAAAATTATACGTTCATAAAAAAATTACCAAAAAATCCGGGATAAACTACGTGGTGTTAGCTAACTTCTCACTAGAGCAGTTAAAAAAATTCAAAAAAAAGTTAACATTTTAGGAGGAGCACATCGGACGCTATGTTATGTTTTTGAACGAAAAATAGGACCACTTTTTGTGCTCCCCCTTTTTGAGGGCCTTAATTTGCACCATTTTCAAAATAAGTTAGTAGTTTAGGAACTAGATTCAGAGTATTACAACTCTTGTTTTTGTCACATCTCAAAATTTTGAGTCTAACTATCTTCAATTTCTTGTTGAAGTTTAGAGTTTGCTGATTTCAGGAAAAAAGTGGCATCTTATACCCCCTTTTTTGGTCCCCCATCTTTGTGCACTTACCCTTGTATTCTTCCTATCTGTACATTTGCACTCTTTAGGGCATCTTCAAGTTTGCTCTTTTCTTCTCTTTCTTGTTGGATTTCCTTGGACATCTGAAAAATAGTGACTTCACATTCATGTTTCAATGCCTCCTTTTCTTGATTAAGCTATTCAATTAGATTTGATGTATCATTTTCAAGTTCCTTATGTATCTTTTCCACATGTTCTTTCCTTTTGTTCCTTGAGAGTTCAAGATGTACTTTCAACTTCTTGATGTAGTCTTCATCTCTTCTTAGTTTGAATTTTAATTCCACATTATTAGCATTAACCTTGTCCAGGTCCTCAAGTGCTACCTCACAGTTTTCTTCCAAACTATTTGAATCCATTAGGATCTCCCTCAAGCTGATAGGCTTTCTTCCAAAGAGCCTTGTGCTCTGATACCAATTTTTAGGATCAGACAATACTGAGAGGGGGGGGGGGGGGGGGGGGTGAA
Source organism: Chamaecyparis obtusa (assembly GCA_027943335.1). NCBI lineage: Eukaryota > Viridiplantae > Streptophyta > Pinopsida > Cupressales > Cupressaceae > Chamaecyparis > Chamaecyparis obtusa. The sequence continues at coordinate 1,250 of BSBK01003385.1, forward strand.
TCAATATTGAAACACTTTTCTTCTTTATAAACCGATTCAAACTTAACCATGCAATAACTGAAATAAGAAGAACATACACATAAATTAAATAACTCATAACACCATGATGTTTTCTCAAGGAAACCCTGGTTAAGGGAAAAACCCATTGGGGATGGTACCCACAAATGATGCACTAAAAGTATTGTGTCCTTGTTAGGAGACCTTGCCCTATTAGGAGCATAATATTACAATAGTACATATCCTTGTTAGAGGACAAACCCTGTTAGAGGTGAATACAAAATGGAGCTCACTACTCATACAAATGACTCATTGTCCAGTATTACAAAAGAGTTCTACAACAACACAAATGAACTTTACTAGCATCTGTTATGCTAAATTAGTTCTAGTTGAAGCTCACAACAATAATCACAAAATATCCACTTTAATCCATCATCACAGGTTCATTGTTTCAATTGTTATGCCTTTGCAACTCAAAACCTCCACATATAAGTACCTGATCAACTTTATTTCCATGTCGGCTCAATAATTCTTCACAAAACATATATTTACACTTCATTCATAAAAAAAGGGTATCATGCGATTATTCACACACTAGGATAGGTGAGGATCTATCATAAATCACAAAATATATTATAAAATAACTTCTATTATATCTCAATCATCGCGTCTACTAAGGTACCCTATTTTTACTGCATACTATGTTTGCACAACTTTAGAAACATGTAACTCTATCCGTATGAAGCCAAAAATCAAGCGATCACTATAGAAGCATTATCATATCCCAAGAACATATCTCTATGCTCGCAGACCATAAAGATAAGTATCACATGCTCATTGACCAAACTAGTATGAGTGTATCCTGGAAACTATCCTCTGTACTTAGACATTTTTCACATAGTAGATTATCAAAAAATTACTTCCACTTCAAGCAATTATCACAAAAATATGTGTTGCCAACAATGACAACATATACAAGATCACACACTGCTTACTTGCCAACAAAAAACCCCATCTTTCTTTCTTTCAATCAAAACAAAGTTATGATCGAAAGTAATTTATTTCATTTTTTTATATTTAATAAAAAAAATTCGATCGAAAGTATGAAACATTCGATTGAAAGTATTAGCAAGTTTCTATCGAAACTACTCGATAGGATTTTTGGTTTTGACATTTTTTGGAGGAAATTCTTCCTCCAAAAAGTGCAACCCACTCTTGTGGGTTCACCCATAACAGACAGTTTAATTATCATTGTATTGACATAATGCCATTTATTTTTTTTGTCTTACATTTTCCATTTTAGTAATTGTCACCATGGAAGATGCCAAGGCAAAGTAAAACCTAGCATCCAAAAAATAACCTCAAGACCAAAATTCATACTAACATACATCTTTCTCTATCCAGTTTCTCATCCTTTCCTTACATGTTCCATTGACCTTTGCATGGTCTAATTCAATTCAAATTCCTATTCTCTTCTATGTTGTAGTCTTCATTTTGTTGGCAAGCATGTAGACAATCTATCTGACAATGCAAGTTGCACTATTGAAGATCAAGAACAAAAAAGGCAAATGTTTATTATAGATCTTTGAAATTTCTTTATTTGATTTGTCTAAAAACATCACTTGCCTTTGTTACAACAAGTCTGCCTCTTGTGCATTTCAAAACAAATCTAAGTTAGAACAACCCCATGCATCTTCCATACTAGAACAACCCCATGCATCTCCCATCTATTCAAGTGTTGCGTATGCATTGTAATAGATTCTTGCTTCAACAAAAACACCACTTCTCTTGTTAAAAAATGTTGTCTATGGTGGATCGAGATGAACAAATATCATAAAATCAACACTGTCTACATTCATTGATGAGCTCAATGACATTTTTTTTTCAAAAATAACTCTTCAAAAACCTTCCTGTCAAATATAAAGGTGCATTAGTAAAACTTTCTATATTACATAGATTCTAATTTATGCTTTACTTTTGAACCCAACATACTTTAACACTTATCATTCTATTCTTCCCAATTGAAAGTCATTGGACTACTCAAAGCAAAAAACATCCACTTGCCACTGTACCAACCACTCTATATCAAATGCCACAACATAATATCTTTGACAAACACTTGTTCCAATAGCAACAATCATTGCACAACATGTGTAAACACAACAACTTTTACATATCAACCGTATTTGCAATGCATTATTGATACTTTAGATGACACAGTTCAATTGCAATTTGCATACCAACCTCTTACATCAAAACTTTCCTGAGCTACTACAATAAAGGCATGCCTACACTTGTATATGCCAAATGTAATGTTTTCAACACTACTATTCTCCATCCATTCAATTTGAAAACACATAACAAAATACAAAGTTTTGACATTTGCAAAGGTTTTGATTTGATCTTGTATGCTCTACTATAGGTAGAATAGCTGATTATCTTGTTTAAATTCTTTGTCGCAGTCATTGATGTGCTAATGCTTTACAAAATAAATATACAAAACTATTCCAAAATTATCCTATTTTTGATAATGCATCTTGCCCACTGCATGTAGATATATACCATTTACTTCAATTAAACAACACAATGGTTTCCCTAAAAAAACTAAAGTATAAAAAATAAAATGTTTTGATTTTGTACCCGTCACTTTCTTCTACCTTCCTAATGAGGATCCACATCAAAATGGCCTACTTGGAAAAACTTCAGCAAACGGTTTAAATTTGGTTCTTTCGTGGTCCCTTAGATGGCTGATCTCGTGGACGTCATTAAAACCTCTTCATTCATTCATTCTATCTATAGTAGACTATTATATTCTGAATATTCCTGAAAAAAAATGTACTTATTTATGTCAACATTTTGTCTTTATTCTTGCACAAGGAGGAACTATTGCTCCAGTAGAGCTCGTCTAATTTACTCTCTCTACCAGATTTACTTCCTAGACATACGCAGAGGCAGTTTTTATTTATTTTATTTGGCGAGATAATCCATTGTCACCTCTGCCACCTCCAAATCACACATATAATTGACAGACAATTGATTTTTCTTGGTAGACATGTACGCACTCGTATTGAATGAATCGTGGTTCCAACTTTCCACCGCATTGCAGTGCACACAGTTGAAATTCCTTACCTTTTCGCCGGTTTTTCTGTAGAGCAGAAAGGCAAGCAGGTAAAAATGGGGGTGGCAGGGGGATTTTGGGAGCTTGTGAAACCTGTTGCACGCTATGAAGATGTTGAATATTTAAAAGGGAAGAAAGTAAGTGTAGATCTTTCATACTGGATTGTTCAACAAGAGACTGCTCTTAAAGGAAATGCCAGGAAACCCCACCTGCGTGTCACCTTCTTTCGAACTGTCAACTTATTTGCAAAGGTATTTCTGTCTGGTCCTCACCTCTTACAGCAAAAACTCAATTCGGTTATGGTTTTTGATTATGTTTCAATTTGGGTGACAGTGTTCCAAACTAACATGTAGATTGACTCAAAACTAGGCAGTTCAATCTGATAAATCATCACATAATAATTATGTATATTTTCGAATTTGTGGACCGCATCTTGTGAAGGATGTGTACAACAAGATAGAGGGTAATTGATAATATTGTCTTAGGACAGGGTAGATTATGATAGCACCTCCGAGACATCTATTTTGGTTTATCTTATAACTTATATATTTTGTATGTTTCAGTGTAAAAGATGTCTCAAATATAAAAGTACGAGGAAGAACTGTGTTAGTGTTCTGAATAGCCTTATCCAACTGTAATATAATAATAGGCGTATCAAATTCTACTGACATGAAATTAGCACACGGGCATTCCAATGTAAGACATTATATACGGTGGAGTTCGTTCCTTCGAAAATCATGGACTTTGTCATGATACTATCTGAACATTTTTTACCTCCTCGTAATGGATTACCTACTGAATTTTACAGTTGTCCTCGTATGCCCCTAAATTGCAAGAGTACTTAGCTGTCTCTACGTTGCTTGCATACCAAATGTTCGGACTCTCTGTCCATTTAGAAGAAATCTTTATTTTTAAGCTTGGATTAGGGAATGGAATCTCTGTAGATTCCTCTATCCATGATTTTTGCACATAAGACTTTCTTCATCAAGTTTCCTAACCGTGCAAATTGACAGTATGAAATAAGAAAACTAGTGGTTTCTGTTATCTTCTACATTGGCACTACAGAGAAGGTAATATGTTATATGATTTTGTTAAAGGATCTTAAAGCTTAACCGTTATATGGGAAGCTAGGAAGAATCCAAATATATATTACAGATTTTCTCATACAATCCCACTTGGGGAAGTCTATTTCTGTTAGAATGCATGCATTTTAGAATGTGACAATCTATATTAATTATTTAATTGTATCATTTTAATCAGTTTCTAGAGATAGGGCTATTCTATAATTTGTTTGAAATTTTATCACTGACTAACCTGTTTGGACCTAAAACTGTCAGAAGATGACTGATGAATTAAATTTGATTTTTTTTGCCGACATCCTCATAGCTATTAATTGTTGATTTCACTGTCTTGTAGACACTTTTTTTGGAAGATTGTCTGTGCTGATCTACTTATTGGTTTTGTTGGGTGGAATTTTTTGTGGTTCAGCTTGGTGTATTTCCACTGTTTATTGTGGACGGGGATGCTCCAATTTTGAAGTCTCCAACACGGTTGGATCGCTTTTGTAAAATGACAGGGATCGATCACTCTTCCCATAAAAATGTTGAAAGCACCATCATTGCACGTAATCCTGTCTTTAATCGATATATCGAAGAATGTGTGGTGAGTCATGTGTTGCTTCTCAGAATGTTTGTTTCACTTGCTCTTTCTGAATTGATTTATGGCTATATTTGAGATTTTTTTTCATAGCAATCTTAGTTCTCTTTGGTAAAAAATTTAGCTTGCAATATGTGCAGGATTTTTTAAAATCACTGGGTGAATAGATACATGACTATTAGCAATGAAGTTCCATTGTGTATAATTTATCAAGTGTAGTTAAAGGGTGTATTGTTTTCATTTTGCTAAGTAAATGAGGGATTCTCTGTTCATATAACTGAAAATGTGAAGAAACATAAAAGCGAAGAATGCCTGGATTTTGAAATATGAAAGAAACAGCCAATTCCACACCACTGTAGAATCATGCACTATTAAAAAAATAACATATCGAACTACTCAGTTATCAACTACCAGCTATCTAGCCAAAATAACGCATTGGCATGAACCATGAAAATCAGCCGGCTTATGTGGTAAATGTGCTGCATCTTGATTCAGCCCTTTAACATCCAGCTCTGTATCCCACTTCATGAATTCCATTAGATCTCTCTCTATACATGGAATGAAGCCTTCCAAGGCATTGGGGGTGTGTTGGCAGCTCCAACAGTTTCCAGGGTCTTCACTTTGTGGGAATGGTCACACGAGTCTTAACAAGGGCCAGGTTGGAAGAAGCTGCCAGAGCATGCTTTGTCATGAAGGCTCAAGAGATCAGGGGTTGCGATGGACTTTGATAAGAACGTCCTCAGGGAGAGGCACTGGGAACAGGCAATCTTTAATGATCAATCAACTGTTAATGATCCACTCCCAGAAATTTATATATCATATCTTCAAAGTTTTTGACAATTTCCTCCTCATGTGCTAAAGCTCCAATTCAATTCCTGAGAGCTTCCACCTCCAAGTTAGGGGCTAGGGCTGGGGCTTGAGCTTGAGCAGCAACATGGAGTTTGGAAAGGGCTTTTGGCAGTGATATAGTACAACATCCAGTTCCTCAGCTTCTCATTCCACACCTTCTTTGTCACTATGTGTTTAAATTTTCTCTTGGATGGAGAACTCATAGTGCTTAATTCCTAGGTTTTCCACTAATCCATCCCCTCCCAGCACAGATTTGATCAGCCCCAATGATTCCTTATGTTTGCATTGGAAAGTTGAGCTAAGAAAGTGGTCTGAAACTGTCAATCTGCTACCAGATCTAGGGTGCTAACAATGTAAAATTGTCATTTTTCCTTCTCTTCTCAGTCCAAAGCAGGAAACAAGATTAGACGAGACACAATCTATATGTCATTGACTCCCAAAGAATAGCGAGAATAAAAAAACTCCCTAAGAATAGTGAGAATAAAAAATATTATATCCATAACAATCCTTCCTTGAAAGGAGGCTCACACAAGTAGAGTGCTGTCACCCTGGCAAACAAGGATGTGAAGGCCACCTTAAGAGCTGTGGCGGACTCACCAAGGGGGTTTTAAGCAATGCAGAAATGATGAGAAAAGGTCATAGAGAGGATTTAGATTTTAGCTGAAGGTCTAAGATGGATTTTGGTCCCCTTTCCCATCTAGGACCATGACCCTTATGTTGCAGCAAGATTTCATCACACAACTTGTCTTAGTGCCTTGGATATCTTGGAGAACACTACCATTAGCTAGATAGTCAGCCTCTCTAAGGCATTGAGAAAATGACATATCATCAAGTAGGATATTAGAAGTTGGGATACTTGGAGTAGATTGTTTAATCTCCAAATTGGAAGGGCTTTTTTCTGCAAGGCTTGGATAAGAATCCACAAACCTCTTTCTATAGATAGACAGTAGATGTTAAACGAGAGGGCTAGCTAAGCCTTTGAGCAGTTTAAGGGATTCCTTCTCATTATAATTTTTAATTCCAACCTTCACCGAGAAAGTCCCTTCAAAACCACTATGTTCTTTTCTTATGATAACCTAGCCTTGGCAAGGCCCGAATTCCGTTTGGAGCATTGCCAAAGTTGAGTTAACAGTAGTGCTGAAGATGGGGAGCTCACAAAGACTTTTTTTTATTGTCCTTATCTTTTCTAGCTCCTCTTTTAGGGGAAATGACGTATGCTTGCTGGTAGCAAGTTCGGCAGGCATGTGTCCCAAGAATACAAATTTAGATTATAGTTACATGGCTAGCATATGTACCAAGACTACAAATTTAGATTTTAGTTACATGGCTGGGACTGGAAAGGAAAGAGACAATTTTGGCCTTTGTTGGAGAATGTCCCCTTGACATCCCTTGTCAACATTTCAAGTTGACCCTTTTGTTAGAAAGGTTGTCTCAACCTTGCTCCTAATGTTAAGTACATAAAGAATGTAGTTTTCAAACATGTGGAAGGAATTTACTATTTTCAGCTTGTGAACTCGTCTTGGAATTTGGGCATTGGTTTCCTAACTAGCTATTTGGGCACCATAGTTTTTGGGTGGTTTTAGCTCATGGTTTTGTAATTAATATTTGATGGTTTCATGTATTACTTCTCCTATTTATAGGGTGCTTGAGATGGAGCTATTGATAGTGAGTTTGTAGGTATTGTTATGCTTCTATGGCTACTTTAGATCTTTGGTTGGTGATACTCTTGTAAAGGCTTTCCCTACAAGTGTATTGTAACTGTTTTGAAAGGTTCTTCTTCACATACACCTTTGTTGTGGTATGATTTTCTATATGTTTGAAATGTGTTTCTCCTTTCTATGATTGTAAAACTAAAATCTGCACAATTTCTCTTGCCTAAGATTAGTTTAGGAAGAGTTCTGTATACCTTACTTCCTTTCATAAGGTATTAGAGCCTGATCACTTAGATTCTAGTTGTTGAGCAAGGATTCTTTGTACTAATCTTTGTTTGTGTGGGAGCTTGCACAGAAGGGTTTGCTCTTATTATAGGAAAAGATGACAAGCACATCCAAAATAGAAATGGAGAAATTCTTAGCCACAAACTTCGAGCTTTGGAAGCTCAAGACGGAGGATGTTCTCATGGATAGAGATCTATGGGCTGTTGTATCCAGTTCCAAATGTATTGGTATATCAAAAATAGACTGGGCCAATATGGATAGGAAACCTAGGCTGTGTTTGGCTGATTAAGTATTGTTCAATGTACATGAAGAGACCACTACAAAACTCATTTGGAAGAAATTGGGAGGTTTATATCAAGCTAACTCTTTATGAGGAGGAAGTTGTACTACCTTAAAATGGGGAATGGTGGCTTTGTAGCCAAACACTTGAATGTGTGTAATGTGATTGTTACCTAGTTGCTCTCTATTAGAATAAAAATGGAGGAGAATTCATGGAGCCACTTTGTTATGGCTACTGGGAGCACTACCACCAAGTTGAAAATGGATGAGATGGTGGCATCATTTCTTTCCAAAGAGATGCAAAGAAAAAATTTCAAATTTGCTAAGGAGGCCCTAGATTTTCATGGTAGATACAAAGAAAAAGGCAAGGAGGACAAGAAGCAAGACAAGTTTAGATCCAAATCTCTTGGTAATTTCAAGCAAAATTTTTGGAATTATGGTGAGATTGGCCATTTTAGAAGAGATTGCAAGGAGGAAAAGATAAATAAACATATATTATGCTTTGTTCATTGATGACAGTAATTGAAGGAGATGGATATATTTTCTTAGGAGAAAAACTGAAGCCTTTAGTTGGTTTAAAGAGTTTAAGGCTCTTGTAGAAAATTAGACTAGTAAAAAATTACAATTTTGAGGGTTGGTAATGGCAGTTATTTTTGTATAGCATATTTTGATAGGTTCTACAAAGATCATGGAATGTAAAGAAATAAGACAACTCCATACACCCAAGTAGAATGGAGTTGCAAGATGAATTATCATGATGTTGATAGGTAGGGCCAGAATATGCTTAGTGGGTTTAGCTTGAAACACAAGTTTTGGGCAGAAGTGGCTGTTATGACTTTTTAACAGGTGAATAGGTCTCCTTAGTTTATAAGATGACTATGGAGGTGTGGTCAAGAAAGTGCCTTCATCGTGACTACCGTCATGAAGGATTGTGCTTGGATGCGAAGCTAGGAGCTCAGCAATTCCGTGAAACATGAAATGATCTTTAGGCCCATGGGTTGCCTATTGTGAAGATCAATCTCCAGATTATAGGGCTGGCTCCCTTTAGATACCTCCTAAAACTAACATGCTTGACTGGGAAATGGGTAGAAGGATACTTGAAACAAAATGCTTAAGGGAAGGTGATACACTTGAATGTCTTGAATTTTCAGAATTCCTAACAGCTAATTTGACTCACAATGAGATTTAACAAAACCTACACCTGTTCACAACTTAATTCAATCCAGAGAATTCATAGGATGACTATATAAAGGTTCTAATTTGGAAAGTTTATGTGAAGAAAACCAAAGGTTTCACAACTATAACTTGCTGAAAGTAACCAAACACAACATATAATTTGTATTCTAATGAATTTTGTTTCCAAATTTGCTTGAATGAAAGAGAAAATAAAGGATTCAATAAGAAACCACAATATTTACTCTGAACACACTCACAAAAAGATAAAGCAGAAGATCTCGAAGGAACAACCAGTTGCCTTTTATTGAAAATCAATGGAATCTTTGCACATTACAATCTGAATTTTTTACGAAATGAGCTCAAATACAATTTTCCATTTTTGCTGATGCAAAATTGGCAGAAAAGAAAGAACTAGAAAAGAGAATAGTACAGGAAAACCTTTATAGAAAGGTCTTCAACAAACTCCAAAGAGAACTGAAGAAGAGACTGGGCTTGAACTGAATGCAGCTCCCTAGAAATAAGCTTCAACTGGTGTCTCCAACCTTGATTTCTGCTCCAAGATGCATGAATCTCTCCTTGGGTCGTACATAGAAGAAAAGTCCTTAAAAATGGGGTCAAAACTAAAGTGGAAGCTTTGTTTATGGGCCCAAAGTTCTCCTTGATTGGTGACAAACCCAAGTAGGGTCTCCAACTGATGTGGAACTGCTGTATTTGCTTTAGAAACTCCTCCTTTCAGGCCATTAACTGATTGTTTGACTTGTTACTTTATTATCCTCCTTTCTCTCTAAGACAACATCTCTTTGGCATCTCCATTTCAAGATGTGTCCCACAAATAACAAAGATATAAAGGTCTTCGTTATGGATAAATTTTACAAGAGAAATTGGGGAAATGAGCTTGGAAGGAAGAAAACATATTACATCAATGAGTTCAACCTCGCGTGTGATCAACTTCAAAAAGCGTACATAGGGGCTAACATTTCTTGGAGAGCTAAAACTCTTATTGCCCAGCTGAGAACCGATTCTCATCAACTCCGTTGTGAGACCAGGCGGTGGAAGAGGCCAAAAGAGGCTTGGGAGGAGAGAGTTTGCATGTTTTGCAATTCTGGGACTGTGGAAACCGAACAACACTTTATCTTAGAATGTGATGCATATAAGGACAACAGGGACAAATTTGTAGGTTTTTTATTTGATAACTCTTGGCATAATCTATTCAGCGAGGAGTGCATTGAGAAGTTGGGAGTGCTCATCGTCAACTTGCACAAGAAAAGAACTGAGTTACTAAAATTGGCTTAATTTTGGCAGGCTGTCCCATAGACTATGTTAGCCTCACGGACGTTAAAAGTTATCTATCTATCTATTTCTGCAACATCAAAACAGCGCCTACATAGATCTTCATTCTGGGATACATCATGGATACCTTTGTTATTGATATGGTAGCTTGACAACTCTTAATACTTCCATATTCCTATCTCATCTTTTGCATTATTACCAGTGAACACAGTGAGCTCATGACATGTCTCTCCTATCTGTATAGTCTTATGACCATCATTTGTTCTTCATGGCTATTTATATCTTTGTTATTGTGCTCATCTAACTTCTGCTCACTGTCATTTGACTGTGTCTGCATGCTACTTCAAATGCCAAAACTGAATATAGTCATACTTCTTTGCTGTACACAACCAGCAAATCCTTTGTAGCTGCCCCTTCCATATTACTGTGTTCACTGTCCTTAAGTCACTTTAACATCTCAGTTCTTTATGGCCAAGTCAAATCTTTACCTTACCACCCATGCCTCTGATTTTTGCATATTGTGGATTACTGACTTTACCATTTCATCCTTTGGTTAGGACTGCCTCTGATTGTGATCAACATATCTGATTGTTCTCGCTAACCTGGGTTTTGTTCATGACTTTATTCCTATCATTATTGTCCTTGCATTATATCTGATGACTGTCCTTCATCCTTAGCCTTTTCTAGCAGTGTTATAAAGCCATTGAATGGATCACTGCCACATTTGCTCCTCTTCAAAGTGCAAAGAGTCTATGTTCATTATATTGCTGCTATCCTTCATACAGTACCATGGCATAACTCTATCATTTCTCTTTGTTACTGCACTTTGAGCACAAGGTCTTTATACATTATTGCTTCTAGACATTCTTAGCACTGTTATTTGGCTTTGAACAATACTGTTCAAACTTTGCTGTCCTCAAGGGCCGCTCCTAATGTGACAGTGGCTATCCTCTCATCTTTGATTCAAGACTGTTACAAAGCTTTTCATTGACATACTGGCCTTATCTCTATTTTATGTTCTCTCACACATTATTGAAGATGACTGTGTCTTTGTGTTGACAATGACTCATCTCTGTCATTACACATTACTTGGTGTTCACTATTACATGATTGTCATTGTAGTATTCTTTTCCTCTTGTCATTGTAACTATCTTCACTGCTTTAGAAGCATATTACTGTTCTTTAATGCATCATCACTGCCCTTGAGCTCACTGACTGAATCCACTGTCTTTTAAAGCTGAATGGCACTGATTTAACAGTGAATGAGCCTCCTTAGAACATAAGGGAATGATCTCTGCTATGATACTTGCTTGTGACCTCCAGGACAAAGTAATAGTGAATGGATACTTTGCCTTTGAGACAATGTAGTAGTGGCTGTTCTTTTCTTGCGTTATGTCTTCATTTCATCATTGCCATTGCATGTTGTTCATATTTAGCCTTTTTGATGACTGCTATTTTCTCAACAATAGAAGCCCAATACCTTTCAATCCTCCGTTACTTCATAGAACCTCCCTCATGACTGTCATATAGCATATGGTTTTATTCAATCCCCTTTTGAACAGTCGGCTCTAAAGGAACATTCACATTCCTTTTTGAATAGCCATTAAAGTTTGAACAAAATAGTGACCATAAAGCAGCAAACCCTTAAGAGCGATGATGGAAACCCTTTCAACACAGTGAAAACATATGGACACCCTCTAAAACAGTGATGCACTCTCATATCAGAATGTTTCTACCCTCTCAAACTTGCTGCATGAAAAATAATGGAAAATACAATACAGAGTAGAGTTCGAATATTTGAAAGTCCTACCTTCAACGTGAACTCATACTGACTAGATATGTCATTGATGTTTGCTCTTGTGAACTCGCTGTTGTCCATTTTGGATCTGGCATTTTTCAAGCCCAATAATCTATTGTTAATTCCTTATTGTGCTGTTCTTGGATGCGCTCTCCATTCCTTTCTCAAAATTGGCTATGGAAACCTGATAGACAACCATTTCCCATGCATATCCCTGCCCTCTTGACCAGTGAGTCTCGCTGTCCTCTTGACCTGTGAGTCTCGCTGTCCTCTGTTAACTCTCATTGTTCTGATTCAAAACTCTAGCTGTTCACTTCACACATATGCTGTTTATATGGGAAATCTGCCACTTTCACTTTGGATATATTGTTTTTCATTGAAATTTTGGTGTTTTTTCCATTATGACTTCTGTTTTAACACAAAATCATGTTTTTTTCCATTATGACTTCCGTTTCTTGAATGAAATTAACTGTTCTCTTCAAGGATCTACTACTATTTGGTATAGAACTTCATGTTCTTGCTGTTAAAACTCTGCAAATCTGTTATTCCTCTCCTTTACGGGCACTTAGGGCTTTCTTGGCCAACTTCCCATCTTCAAAATTGAGTTAAATCTTTTGACCTCGAGTTAAAGATTAGTTAACATAGAACAAGCATTTAAAAGACTTAAATGATGCTCCCTCCAAAAATTACTTTGGACTTCAAGAAATAAGAGCTTGCCTTTTAAGATTCCCTTTTAAGTTTTAACATTTGATGTTGCAAGATATGCGAGACAAACTCTTTGATGCTTGGAAAACTTTAAACAAAAGAAAACTTCCTACCGAGACCTAAAACCCCACTAAACAAATATTTTTCCCCTTTTAAGTGGAAAAATAGGTAACAGTGACATCTTTGAGTTTTTGGTTGAGACATATGTTCAGGTGTCTAGGAAGAAGAGGTCAAAGCTGGAGAACAAGGCTATAAAATGTATCCCCTTATCGGTTATGGTATTGGTGTGGAAGTGTATTTAAGATTATGAATCTTGTGGTTGAGAAAGTTTTGAATAGTAGAAGTGTAAAGTTTTGTACAGTAGAAGTGATATCTTTAGAGAAGTTAAGATTTCTTCCATCTTATTGTAGGTAGAGAGGATGAAAATAAAGACACGGTTCAACTACCCCCAAATATTGAAAAAGTTTAGCAAGACAAACACAGAGGATTTAAAGAGGAGAGCTCAAATAGTTTAGGGAGTTCGGAAGAGGAGATAGAACCTCCACCTTTGCTCTTGAGGAGGTCCACTTAGCCAATGAGAAAATTACAATAATTTGTCAACCAATGAGAACATAGGACACTTGGCATGATTTGATTGCATGCACATGAAATTGCCACCTTATCAACCTTATCTTATAAATTTATTTAATCCTTAAGATGAGGTGAAGCCTTGGATGCTTGAGCTCGTCCTTAGAAACTTTCTCATCACCACTTGAACTTGCTTGTACTTGATGTCCTGACCTTGAAAGGGTGAGGTCTCTATGTACTTGGGGGTAATCTTGCCTTGGCCTTGGTGGCTTGCCTGGATGTGAACCTTCTTGCAATTTGAGAGCCTTGCTCTTGGCCACCGCCTTGAAATCGAACTTGACCTCTTTCAACCTTTCGTTTCGCTTTCCTCCTTCATTATCCTTGCCTTCCTTAATCTTCCTTCCTACTTGAATTTGGTTTTCATGCACCCCCCTCTGCTTCAATACTCTTGGGTTCTTGGGGCACCTGCCTTGGCCATACCTCCCTCTCAAATCTAACCAAACTAGCTTGCACGAATAGCCAAGCCTTGCCTAGCCTCAAATATCTTCAAATCTCTTCCAATCTGCAATGAAACCTGCCTCCTCACTAATGTTTTCCTCTTTGGCTAACCCTTGAATGCCTTCAACTGTTCGGACTGCCACAACCTCACCCCTTGGCATAAGCATTTGCCTCAACCATAGTGGTGCAGTGCATCTCCCCAAATCTGGATTTAGTTCGACTAGCAAAGCATCACTAATAGCCTTGCAATCAAATAGAAGAGGTAGGGCCCCATGTAGAATTGCTTCTGATTTTGCACTATCCTAAGTTGCAACTCTAAATTCTCGCTAATGATCCTAGCTCAATCAAACTTTATTTTTCCATTCTCAATTCCTTCAATAAAATAATACATCCAAGGATCAAACTGTGTACCTTGAGTAGAGCCCATGACTCGGTTGAGAAGCACAATAAGGTCGTCATATTCTGATTTGAAATCTGACCTGGTGAGCCTTGACGACTTGGTAACTCCTTTCTTGCCTTCCTGCAACCAACTCTTAACTGTACCATGTCCACTGTGTCAATGTTGGTGTCACCCACTTGCTTCAATTTTGAGAAGAAGGTGGTCTTGGGCATCATGTCTTCCTTGTCTTTCTTGGTATACAATCCCTTTGAGTTTTTGCTTGCACTAGCATCCGCCATCCTAACCCTTATTTCTGCCTCTTCTTTCTACAATGAGATGGGACTACACTTATCTCTGCCCCTCCAATCCTAGGGATGGAACTACCACTTATTTCTGCCTCTTCAATTCTTATCACACTACACTTATCTCTGCCTCTTCGCCTAGGGATGAGACTACGACTTATTTCTGCCTCTTCGAAAACCTATGAGATGGACTACACTTATATCTCCCAACTTCGTTCTTAGGGGTGGGACTACCACTTATATATCCTTTCTCCAAATCCTATAAATGAAAACTACACTTATATCTGCCTCTTCAAGCCCTAAAGATGGAATGATGAAGTGGTGGATGAATGATGCAAGCAAGAAATGGGAAAAGAACCAAGTAAGAACAAGGGAAGAAATCTGCCTTACTAACTAGCTTTCACCAACAAACTTGAAGCTCCTCTTCTACACCAAACAGCCCCTCAACTTCACCAAAGAAGAAGATAACAATCAAAAATATACTCCTTACCAAAAATTCGCAGCACCATGAAGTAGCAGTCCTTGATAAAAATCACAGCACATTCCAGATTTGTAGCCCTCCAAAATAACAATCTGCCCTAGATTTTGTAGCTCTTCACCACTTTGGCAGCCTCTTCACAAAAGTGTAGCCTTTCTATGATTTTCGTAGCCCCAAAAATAGCAGACTTCTACCAAAATTCGCAGCTCCACTACTAAATCTTGTAGCCTCTGCTCTTCTACAGATTTTCGCTCCACAATAGAGCCTTCTTGGAATATTTTGCTGGTTTCCTTAATAATTTCATAGGCCAAAAAATAGCAGCCTCTGGTCTAATTTCGCAGCCCTGCCTTTCTCTGAATTTGCTGCCTTTGAAAATTTTCGCAGATCTGCCCTACAATTTTTGCTGTCTCTAGCTCCTTCCAGCTCACAGCTCTACCCTTGAACAATTTCGCAGCTCTTGAAGAATTTCTTTGCCTCTTCTACAATTTTCGCTCCTCAATGACCAGCCAAGACAAACAATGAAAGGATGAGGAAAGAGTGGAGGGGAGGCCTCCTTTATATATCCAATTTTTTGCCTCCAAAAAAGCAAGGCCGACTTTCTAGGAGGGAAAAAAAATTAATTAAAATTGCCATAACAACCTGAATTAAATGAAAATACAATCGCAGGGCCCCAGGGGATATTAAATTCACTTCAAATTTGCCCAATTAATTAATTAAATCACAAGTGGGCTGGGAAAAGAGGTGTTGTGTTGGAGGATGAAAAAAATTAATTAATTAGGCCCAATCTCCAAGCCAAAATTGAAATTGAAAGGGGGCTGCCAGCTGTAGGTTTGAAATTTGCCCAAGAAAAATGATTTTAATGCATTTAATCATGACAACCCCATCCAAAAATCGAAAATTTTAAGCCAATTAAAATTCAAATAAATTCCAATTTTAATTTACTCTTTTCCTCTATTTAAAATTTCGAAAATCCCACTTGGCAATTTAATTAATTAATTTTGCAATCCAAAAATCATTTTGCAATTTAATTTCCATTTGGCAATTTAATTTTTTTTATTTTGCCATTTATTATCTCTATTTGGCAATTTAATTCAAATTTGGCAATTTAAATTTTCATTTAAAATTCCACTTTCACCATCAAAAATTTACAAGACTTTCCCAAAATATCCAATTTCACAATTAAATTTTGAAAATGTTCAAGTTATTCAATTACGCCAATTTTCAAAATTTCATCCAAGTCCAAAATTTGCAAGTTCGCATTGCCAGATATCAAAATAAAATGTTCTCATCGAATTTCACTTGGCCTAGAGACAAAATCAACTGTTTTAGGAAAACCAACATTCCGCGCAAGGTGAAAACATGCTATACCCTCCCTGGCACTTCAAAAACATCCAAGGTGTAAAATCGTCATTTCAAAACCTCTGGATCGCCCAAAATTCGCTAAGGCATCCAAATACTCTCAAATGTGACATCCAAACTCCCGGATCCAAGAAAATTGCCAAGGCCTGCTCGAAAATTGGGGGTCCCCAAATTCTTTGGGGCGATGGTGTGAAAACCTCACAACACAACACTCCATCATTTTCAGACTTAGTCTCTTTTCCCATTGAGACCATTGCATCTTGGATCCCATGCCTTACCTCTTGGCATTCCAAGTCTTCCTCAGCATTCATGACTACCTCCTTAGCCTCACCAATGACTCCACAGTCAGGTTCTTCCTCATCTACTGCTAACTCTTGCTGGTCTCCACCATGCCATTCATCTAGGCATACCAACAACTCACTTGTCATTGTGGCTTCCTCTTTAGCCATGGTACCTTGCTGTTTGCCATCTTCCATCACCAAAGGACATAGTACTGCCCCCACTTGAATAATTTCTTCACATTCAAGCCCTTCATGACTTGATTCACTGCTGCAACCATCAGCATCTTCATCTTGTACCTCTGATTCAGATTTTAGAACCTCTTTGCCATTAGGTTCATCCATTTCCTCATATGCAATCTGCTGCTCATCTTCATCTTCATCTTCATCTGCTGCTTGTTCAAGGAGTGATGCAATCCACTCCAACTTTCTCTGATTCTTTTCTGATGCCTCTTCAAGGCTTCTCAACCTTCCTCTTCTTCTCTCTTCTTCTTTCTCTTTTCATCTCTTTTTCTTTCATCATCCAAGTATTCTTTCAACAACTTGGCCAACTCTCTTTTACTTATGGTCAATGCCATCTCTTCACATCAATCAAGGATTCATCAGATGTAAAGCCACCACTTTGGAACACTCTCAGGGATAATTCAGCTCTAAGTATCAACAAAGGACTCTAAACCTTCAAAATCCCAGAAAATTTCCTCCACCACTTCACCTAGGATGCTCCTAAGCTCCGATAGCACTTAGTGCAGAGGGGTGTGCTCCTTCCTGGCCTAATACCTAATCAGTAGGACAACTCATCAACAAGACTGTGAGATACAACTTCCCACATCAAATCTCCATCCAAGGATCCACTTCCTAGGCCATTCCCATGCACCTAGTGCCTCCAACTTGCCAAATCTTGTAGCAAGGCTTCTCCACTTGTTCTATCATCTTAGAACATCATAACAAGCCTATGCAAAATGTTTCACCAGATCTCTAGGTCTGGTCAATAGACTTGCTACACAACTCCAACCCAAGAGCCCTATTCCTTGTAGCCCTGTCAAACCAGTTAACAGCCCTTAACTCCACACTTTCCCAAACAACTAGGAAAACTCATAATAGTTTTGGATACCCTTTTCAATGCTACAGAACATACCTCAAACTCAAGGTAGGTTACTTTGGACCAACTACTAGATCCTTTACCCCTGCAGCAACCAAATAGGCCTAATAAGCCCCCAATAACAAAGCAACTCATAAGATGACTTACTCCCTTGACTCCCAACCATGAAACAGTCTTAGGTAATGGTTAGAAACAACTCATTTTCAAGTTTTTAGGGCACCAACACTTGTCTACCTTTCTTGGTATCAAACCCTCACTCCTAGGGTCATTAGACTAGGGCTTTATAGGAAAGACAATCCCAAAATTCTCCAGATCCTTTCAATGGATCTAACACCTCCACATGGACCCTAATAGTCAAGATCCATCATTAAATATACCCCTCCTTCAGAGTATATGTTCACATTAATAACTGGTGCTATTCAGTGCACCCTCAATCAGCAACTTCTCCACTTTTGTGGTCTCTCCTCCACATCCTTGCATATCCCTGCAGTCAAACCTATACAAGGACATACTATACAATGTTAGGCTCCTCCCACAAGCCACATTTATTACAGAAAGTAAGAGAGCCTAGAGACCCATGGAGACTTCAAAATAAACAATGCTGATTGCAAACACACTTATCCAGGAACAGTCAAAACAAACTGAATTCTTCTGTCTTAAATGTCAATGAAACGATACACCAATGACATGGAAATGTAAACAAACCAAAATACAATCCTTTTACTTCATTTTCCACTCAATGACACATGGCTTCAAACATAAAAATGCCCTGGATCAGGGACTGTACCCACAGGCCAGAATGACTGTTTGCAAGAATTTGTTGTTTATTGATTCAAGAACACATTACAATTGTTCTTCTCACACCATACCTCTACATTACCTCTCACTCACGTTGATCTGCATCTAATAGATCCCTCTAACCTCTAAAAACTGACAATAACCAATCAACTGCCCTCCAAAACCGACCGTAATCAGTTATAAACTGACTGTTGCATTTTTGTTTATTGTTGTCAAGTTGACAACATAGTTGTCAACTCAACAACTCTCTATCCTTTGGCATTTGTATTTATTGAAATCAACTTCCTAAAGGCCTTTTTAGGATCATTTCCCAATATTAGACCTTAAACCCTCTAACTACCCTTAAACCCTCATTTAAGCCATATTTGCCAATTACATCTTTTTGGCACTTTGCATTTTACAACTTTTAATGGCTCTAATGGCCCAATTACATCATGTATGGACCTTATAGGTCTTAAACAACTCTATTTACCCTAGGATCCTCAAGTGACCCCAAGGAGTGCTCTTCTAGCCTCAAATGCCAACATGGCTTACATGATTGATCCTATTACAAAATGATCATCATACTACTAAAACATAATCAAATGACCATTATTGGTCTTATTACTTTGCAAATGACCCATTATGGTCACGGTTTGTCTTCAACTCCTTCTAGGGACCCTGAGTGACCCTAGTGTTCCTTCTAGACCTTGGTGCTCCTGCACCAAAAATTGACAAGGAAATCATTTGACATTTCATGAACCAGATCTCAATGTTGCTAAACAAGAACATAGATTTACAATGCAGTAGAAATATCCAAAAAGATATAGGTGTTTCTTAAGAGCTGGAATAGTTCGTTTTTGCTAGAATGAATCTCAACACAATATTAATAATAATAGCCGACCTTGAAAGATAATGAGAGATTCATTAGTCTCATTGGGATGAATTTTAGAAATAATTTTATTGATCCCTTTTGGACCTGTATCCAAAAAAATCCCTTCTTGTGAACATAGACATATCTGATATGGCTTATTTGAATATTTGTGAAGTATCAATTGGCATTTAATATTTATCTTGATCAATGATGAAGTATCATACTATCAAATGATTTAATTTTGTATATTTCTTGCATTTTTTTGTTTATATATATATATATATATTTATAAAACAATATATAGACATAAAAATGCATCCAAAATACCCCCCAAAAAATTTCACGCATCCACATACCCGATTCTCGTACCCGCATCTGCATCCGCACCCGAATCGGTAACTTAGTAGATAACCGATACCTTGTGTGGTGAAGTAGGCACCAAATAGATCCTCTCCATCTAAATGATCACCTCATTGATCATTGTGTACCTACAATCATGGATAGTGCCTTCTATGGTTCCTTCTTCCCAAGAATCCTTAGCATACTATGCTGAAATCAACTTTCTCCAATCAGCAATAATCTCAACTAATGAACACAAGTAAGGCGTCCTAGAAAGTGCATTAGCAACTACATTCTCTTTTCCCTTGACATATACAATCACAATGTCAAAATCATATGCCTGTAGTTTTCTAATTGGGCTTAACTTTGGAGAAAACTCCATGGTGAAGCACGTTTGAGGTGGAGTAGCATTGAGATGGGTGGCGTCATGGGAAGGTCCAATGCTTCAGCTCTGTGAGCATCACCTAGACGTAACGAGTGCCAAGTGTACCATTTATTCTTGTGAGAGATGGGTTCACGTGAATCACTACTCATGAAATATGGGTCAAGTTTGCCTCAAAAACACTATTGAGCTGAATCCTGATAGAAATATCATAATTTCACTTACTGTGGAATATCTCCTACTTATCAATTGATGAGCTAAAGGGCTCTATACTGAATGGTTCATAAGGCACAGCACTTGCTGAACGTTTTGCAAATGGGGTAGCAAGCATTGTATTGTAGTTGATCTGGTAGTGGAGGATGGGAAATGTCACCATCAAATATAGCTAAATTGCTTTCTTCTTTCTATACACTAAATGATTTTTATATATATACTTTGAAAGTTGTGTTTTCTCAATATGGGAAGCCATGGTTATTCAGTTTAAGTATATTATTCTATGAAAATTTCTGACATTCAGTCACTGGCATTGGAATGTCTGTTGTTTAATGGCTGTAAAATCATTATTGCTTTTCTTTGTTTGGAATATTTAGATTGCCATCTTTACATATATCTGATTGCACCTTGCATTATTTCAAAATTCAAACTTTATCAGTGGCACTAAGTTAGGACTTTGATATCTATCAGACAGTTTATCTACTGATCCAGAACCCTATCATATTTTGTTGTATTGTTAATAGGAGCTGTTAGAACTTATGGGCATGCCAGTTTTAAGAGCGAAGGGTGAAGCTGAAGCACTTTGTGCACAGCTTGATAGAGAAGGCTGGGTGGATGCTTGTCTTACAGCTGATAGTGATGCATTTCTTCATGGGGCTAAATGTGTAATAAAGTGCCTTCGAGTAGATTGTAAGGCATGTTCATACTTCATCTTACAGAGGAAAGTAACTTATTGAATTTGCTCCTTTTTGGGCTGATGTAATTTATGAAAGTGAAACTCTTATCTGGCAATCTTTCTTTAGTTTGCTGGATTATTACACAGATCAGTTATTGTTTTGAGCTAATTTACATAACTACCATCAGTAATCTTGGAAACTTATGTAGACTATTGATCTGACTCAGCTTAACTTGGGTTTTTAGCAATTCACAAGGGTGAATATATAATCTGCATAACCATATGAATAATTTGGAATTTGCAATATGCCTGGGTAAATTAATTGAAACTTGTGTCAATTTAAGGTAAATGATTGAACAATTATGAAAGAATATTGAAATAAATTAACACTCGTGTCAGCTTACGGAAAGTGGTTGTACTAGCACATGCAAGGACATTGGTAAACTAAAGTCTAAATTAGGAATATAGCTTTAAGTGTTCTAAAATGCTTAAGGATCTTTGTGGAAAGATTGACACTTAGAAGCTGCAGTACTTCGGTAAAGAATGGGACAATCCTCTAGGTATTCTCCCAAAAAGGTATCAGGCAAAATACCTGGAATCAACCTGTAAATGCCTCAATATTCTTAGTACATTCCACCCAGCCAAGCATACCTCCTTGGCAGTCCAAAAATCAAGTGTGCAAGACCCTTAAGCAAGTAGAATCTTGGGGCATATAGGCCTTTGATTCACAAGAACTTTAAGAAAGCTTTCTAGGCTTACTGGAAATTCATCTTTACCTGTAGGTCCCGAAGTTGAACCCACAAGACCCTAGCTGTATGTGGGGTAAGCCGGGGTATTCACAGAGAAGTAAGAAAATTTTCAGTGGAAAAGTAGAGAAAAGAAAACATAATCTAATCTATCTAAATCTGTTTCTTTCTGGTTGCTATCAAAACAGATCATTCAAGAGTTTAAAAGATAGCTAAGTAGGGATGAACAATATGACAATTCAGTTTTAACTGACTCCATGTTGCACCAGTTCCAGAAGCAATTATTTTATGCATTTTCTACTGAAGAAGCCTCGTGTAACACAATATTCAGCATTTCTGTTTGAGAAAAGTTCTTACAAGTTATTGAAAGATATAGACCTGCACCCCAATCACTGCCTTTAGTAGAAAACTGGATAGGCACCATTTGCTATAATAATTTTGAGCTACCAAATTTATGAGGATATCTTGTATTTCCTTCAGTGATTTTCTTTTGTTTAGCAGTATAGCTTAATATTTGTATATTTTGTGCAGATTTTGACTATATTTTAAATATTATGTGTATTTTGTTACTTGTATGTTTATACTCAAGTGGTACTGAACCCAGGTTAAAAAGCCTGGCAAACCCAAACCCTGAAACTGAACTGGAACCTGCAGCTTAGGATTAGTTTGATCTTGGACTAATACGATGTGCCATTTTGTACATACATACATTATTATGATGTAATTATCTTTCCAGCCCGCATCACTTAGAAATGGTTTAAATTCTTGCATCAACTCATTCTTGTTAAGAAAGCATGCATGGTCTTGACATTCAAATTCTGTATTGCAATCATATGTTACAGCATTGCAATTTTGAATTACGTCTCAAATTGCAAATTTGAGTTGCATACATGCATTGCATTTCATCTTATGTGTGTGTGTGTGATCCAAAGTTCCTAGACTCGGACTCGTACTTGGCAAGGCTGACCCGACTCAAGACGTGGGACTTGGCAAAAAACACTTGGCAAAACTCGACAAAGTGAAAAAACCCAAGAAATCTAGATATTTTTAAGGATTTAAAACTCATTTCATGCACCCTTTATTAAAGCTTAAAGACATGATAACATCATCACATAAAAGCTAATTTGATGACATACACAAGTATACATCGATCACATAAGTATAGACACAAATTGTAATTGAAGGAAATAGCAAACTTAGATTTATAAGTTACAAATATTGTCAAATGTATATAAAACTCATGGAATATGAAATTCATGACATCAAATGTTCCAACTTCCAAGCATATATCAAAACTAAAACAAGTGTATGGCTCAGCCTCAACCTCAAAGGAGCCTGCATCCCTTCTACAAAGGCGTCTAAGGTAGGCCCTATATGAATGAACAACCATAGTCTGTGCCTGTGAGACGCCACTTTGGCCAACATCAGCTGTGCTTGTGCCTATGTCTGATCATGCTCTATCCTCCTTTGCCATGGCCACAACCTCTACCTCTCTATCCACCTGGTTAATCCACTGAAGGTCCTCGTTAGTAAAGATAGGATCCGTAGACTTAGTGATCTACTCGGATTTTGGATCGACCTCCTCTAGCATGATCGGGGTGGAGTCATTGTCCAAAATTTGTCTTGTTCTAAGACAAAGGTTGTAATGAACAAATACTAGATCATTCAACCTCTCCATGGACAGTCTATTGTGCCTTTTGGACTGAATGTGCTCAAACATGCTGGTTGCACCCACAACCCGAAGCGCTACATGGCTGGCTCAATATGCAGATGTCAATTCTTTGAAGGTTTGGTGTTTTAGCACCAAACATTAGCCACCATCTATCTAAGATAAGAAAAAGAGAAAAAATAGTCTCACTTCCAAATTTAAGACCAAATTATAAAATCAAATTATGCACTTAACATATATTTTTACCTGGCTACAATTTTGTGCTACCAACTTTGCACATATGACTACCAAACAACTCCCCTTGTGCATTACGAATGTCTCTATCTCGTGGAGTGTAGTTCTAATATCAATATCACTAGTGACATCCACTCTAACACTGAATAGAGTCTAGTAAGAACCTCCTCATCCGTCTTGAAATCAGGGCGGTAATGGTATGTCAAATTGAGGTAATAAGCGGTTGCATGGATGAGCTTGTGAAGTTGTAGGTGCCATCCCTATCAATTATTGCCCAAATGGGATGATACTTACTCTCATCTCCTCTATCTACGAATCTAATGGCCTCCTTGTCCCTATCCATGTCCTCATATATGTAGCCCATAGCGGGCTTCTCCCCATCAACAACTCATAGGAGAACTACTAGGGGCTTAGTGACCTACAAATATTGTGAAACATTAACAGTTAAGTGTGAATGGAAATAAACAAAATTGTAAACAAAGGAAAAATATTAATATAAATTAAAAGTAAAACATAATGTAGAATTTATAAAAAAATGTACCTGCACGATCTTTGCACAAGGGGTCCAAAAACCTGGCTCATCAAAAATGCAATCTCCACATCAGTCCTTGTAGTGGTCATAGCGTAGGTTGAGGAAGTCCACTCCTCACCAACAAACATGTGCCTCAAAGCTGCCTTTGACTGCATCAAGGATTTTAATGTGATAAAATTTGGGGCAAATCTTGTGATTCTAGGACGAGCCAACTCTTGCCTCATATATTGCCTCATTATGCTAAGGACCAATGCTTGATTGTAGATAAACTTGCAAATGTTTTTGGCCTTATCAATGTATGTCTTGACCCATTCAAGCTTGCCAATATCCTCCAATACGAGGTCAAAACAATGAGCCACACATGGAGATCAAAAAATGTTCAGGTGTCTCTCCATCAAAAGTTTACCTGTAGAAACATAATTTGCTGCATTGTCCGTTACCACTTGAACTACATTTTCTTTGCCCACCTCACCTATGACATTCTCAATAGCCTTACATAAGTATGTGGCATTTTTGACATGTGAGGAAACATCAATGGACTTAAGGAACATGGTGGATCTTGAAAATAAAGCAAAATCAAAGATCAATCAATAAATCAAAAATTACAAAATTCAAATAATAATCATTAAATCAAATTCAGATTATTCAATGCATTTAGGGAAGTAGAATGATCAATCACCTCCATAGGAAACAAGAAAATTTAGGAGTTTCCTATTCCTATTGGTTCAACCATCGGTCATGATGGTGCAACCCTTTTTGCTCCAAAACACACGTTGATCCTCTAAATCAAATTTTATATCATCAACCATTTCTAAGAAATGTGGGCCACTTAGCTCATTATCAGTAAGAGGCTTTAAACCCCACCCCACTAGTCTCAATAGGAGACAAACCTCGTATTCATTGAACCTCAGCTACAATGGAGTGACTTTAGTTTTGCTTTGTTAATAAATGGGTTGAAAACTACCTCAAGTTTACATGCTACCTCAAGGTTCTTTCTCTAATAATCAAACTAGTTATTTGGTCATCCAATTATTCATCATCCTGAATGAAAGGATTTTGTCAAATAGTTTAGAGAAATACAAAAAATATTTTAATACTTTAGTATGTTGACCAAAACTTCAAAATTAATGAAGATAAAATGCCTATCATATCAAACCAGAGTTCCATGACTCGGACTCGCCTATGAATCGGCAAGGTCGACTCGACCTGTCGCTCGCTGATGACTCGGCAAGGTCGACTCAACCTGTGACTCGCCGATGACTCGGCAACGACTTGGCAAAATGAAAAAACAAAGATTTTTTACGATTTAAAACTTGTTTCACACACCCATTATTGAATAAAGCTTAAAGACACTATAACATTGTAATGTCCCAATTCTCTAGTAGGATTTAATAATAAATAATAAAAATTAAATTAATAAAAGAGTAAATAGTAATAAATTATAATGTAATTTATTATTAAATTAATTATATTATTCATA
The DNA here is from genome assembly GCA_027943335.1 of Chamaecyparis obtusa. Classification (NCBI taxonomy): domain Eukaryota; kingdom Viridiplantae; phylum Streptophyta; class Pinopsida; order Cupressales; family Cupressaceae; genus Chamaecyparis; species Chamaecyparis obtusa. The sequence continues at coordinate 26,937 of BSBK01003385.1, forward strand.
TAATAATAATATTATATAATATTATATTAATTAATTATAATCTATTATTAAATATAATATAATAATAAATAAATAAAATTATAATATAATCTAATCAATACTAATAGAACAAATGAATATGATATAATATAATAATATAAATATTAAATATATGTTTTATGTATTATATAATATATTATCAAAAATTAAGGATTTACAAAGACATCGATTACCTTGTCAAAATGCAGCTATCATTTGCTGTGATTAAAGAAATTAGCAGCACTGATATTTATTAAAAAAAAGAAACAGATAAGACAAATTTAAGAAAAGGACAAAATTCCATATGAGACGAAAGTGCACAAGACAAAATTAAAAAGTGATTGAGGATTAAGTCTTGAGGGCAACGATGGAAATTATTAAAGTGCCGTAAGTATTAAAACAAGCGATAAGTGAAGTCTTTAAAGGCTGCAATCCACTAATAAGACAAAAATTATCTTATTCATAAAATAAAGCGCTTCATTTAAGACAAAACTGTGAAGTGGTACGATTAAAAACAGCACCAAGGCAACGATTATACTTATTCTCCAAATGGTGCGATTCATTAAATGAATTAAAATATTAACAAAATCTTATAAAGAATATGGAGTGATTAAAACAAATGAAGAGGTATGACTGAGAACAGATATGTCTCTCGAATGTCTAAAGGATGCAACCTTTAGGTTCTGACAAGTTATATATAGTATCAAATCCATTCTCAAGAGGGGGGATATCAGATTGGCATTCAGAAATTAGATAGAAAACAGCAGTTCATTACATTAGCATACAATCAATCAGCATATCAATAAGGATTATATACCGCAGACCTTAATATTGCTCTTATATTGTAACACATCATTTACATATACATTCAGCAATTTTTGATCAATATATTGGTATCAAGATAATCCCTTCATATTGCATATTACAAGGTCCATAGAGATAAAATAAGTCATCAACATATCCATCATGTAGATCAGAAATCCATTGCTATTATAATATATTCAATATATATCAATATATTTGGGATCTATATGATATATCAATAATTTCTTACAATTACATTCCATATACATATCAGACCCATAAGTCAAGGTTTATACAAGTATTGTTTACCATCTAATTGTGCATAGTATCAAGATAACTATTGAGAATAAAAGTCTTAATAGGAAGAAGTCTCTTGAATTGAAGTGGTAAGAACATTGTCCCAATATTACAAATTAATCTGATAGGGGACATTACAAACATCATCAAATAGAACCTAATTTGATCACATACATAAACATACATCCATCACATAAGTACAAACATAAATTGTAGTTGAAGGAAATAGACATCAAATTAGGATAGATTAAGGATAGATTATATCCATGACATCAAATGTTCCTAAACATGTGTAAACAAAAACAAGTCTATGGCTCATGCTCTAGCTCAGCCTCAGCCTCAGAGTAGTGTGTTTGCCTCCTACAAATGTGTTTGAGGAAGGTCCTCGATGACTGAAAAGCTATAGTCTACCTGTGAGGTGCCACTCTGATCAACATCAACTGCACATGCAACTGATCATGCTCTATCCTCCTCCTCTGCCACAGCCACAGCCTCAGCCTCTCTGTCTGCCTGGTCAACCCACTCATGGTCCTCCTCAGTGAAGATAGGATCGGTAGACTCAGTGAGCCACTTGGACTCTGGATCGATCTCTGCTAGAGTGATCGGAGAGGAGTCAGTGTCCAAAATCTGTTTGGTCCTAAGATGAAGGTTGTAATGAACGAAGACAAGATCATTCAACCTCTCCACAGACAATCTCTTATGCTTCTTCGAGTGGATGTGCTTGAACATGGACCAATTGCGCTCACATCCAGAAGCGCTGCATGGCTGACTCAAAATACGGATGGCAAGTTTTTGAAGGTTTGGGGTTGTAGGCTCAAACATTTGCCATCTATCTGAAATAAGGAAAAGAAAAAAAATCAGTCTCATTTCCAACTTTAAGGATAGATTATAAAATCAAAATGCATAAGCCATAAACTTAAGAATCTTAAGTTTAACATATATTTCTACCTAGCTGCAATGTTGTCCTAGAGTCTTTGCACATCTTGCTTGCAAAAATCACCCTTTTTTCATTCTTATATGCATCTATCTCTTGCACTGTAGATGTGCTATTGCTAGACATCTTTTGCATCACTGTATATAGGCCACTAAGAACCTCCTCATTCGCCTTGAAGTTATCAAGGAACCTAAATGACAGATTGAGGAAATAAATTGCTGCATGCATGGGCCAATGAAGCTGGTTTTGCCATCTCCTATCAATGATCTCCCAAATGGGGCCATACCTATCCTCAACTCCTGCATACCTGGATCTAATGGCCTCCTTGGCCCTATCCATGCCCTCATATATGTAGCCTATAGAGGGCTTCTCCCCATCAAGAACTCGTAGGAGAACTACAAGGGGCTTAGTGACCTGCATATAATGTGAGAAACAAAATAGTTAAGTGACAAGTGTGCATTAAAAATTAAAAATATGAAAAATTGCAAAGTTGCAAACAAAGCAAAAATATATTTACCTACATGATCTCTGTACAAGGGGTCCAAAAACTTGGCTCATAAAAAATACAATCTGTCACATCCATCCCCGTAGTGGTCGTAGAATAGGATGAGGCAGTCCACTCCTCACCAACAAACATGCGTCTCAAAGTTACCTTTGATTTCAACAAGGATTTTAGTGTGAGGAAATTTGAGTCAAATCTCGTGATACTAAGATGAGCCAACTCCTTTTGCCCCATGTATTGCCTCATCATGCTAAGGACCAATGCATGATTGTAGATAAACTTGCAAATATTTTTGGCCTTATCAACACATGATTTGACCCATTCAAGCTTGCCAATATCCTCTAACATGAGGTCAAGGCAATGGGTCGCACATGGAGACCAAAACATTTTCGGGTGCCTCTCCATCAAAAGTTTACCTGTAGCAATTTTAAATTAATTAGAAATTTAGATATGTTAAGAAAATCTTAAATAAATTCATAGATGACTCTCCATCAAAACTTAAAAAGTTAAAAGTTTACTTGCAACAACATAACTTGCTGCATTATCTATCACCACCTGCACCACATTTTCGTCCCCCACCTCATGTATAACTTCCTCAATAACCTCACATAAGTATGTGGCATTCTTCACATGTGAGGAAGCATCAATAGACTTCAAGAACATGATGGATCTTGAATATAAAGAAAAATAATTATCAATTATCATGGATCAATCAAAAAATCAAAATCAAAATTAAATTATTCAATGCATTTGGGAAAGTAGAATTCAATGATCAATCACCTCCGCAAGAAACAAGAAAATTTAGGAGTGTCCTATTCCTCCTATCCGTCCAACCATCTATCATGATGGTGCAACCCTTTTGGCTCCAAGACTATTTTGTGGTCCTCTAGCCCAACTTTCATATCATTTACCATTTCTAACAAGAGGGGGCCACTTAACTCAGCATTAGTAGGGGCTTAAAGCCCGCCCCACAAATGGTTATGACATCTATCATGCCTTGCCAATAAGGAGACCTGTCACAAATAGATTATGATTAATCATTAGACAAAGCATAGTTCAACTTCAAACTATAAATTTTAAAATTTAATTTTAAACTTAAAGCAATCAAATAAAAAAGAATTTCCTAGCTACAACAAATGGAATGTTGCAAAAGTACCAAAACTAACAAATTTGTTTTCGTGCAGCATCATGGACCTTCTTGTTCCAACTCATGCTCTCAAGTGAGGGCTATCCACCAGGAGTAGTGCGTGGCACAAAATAATTGTCCAACTTTGATTTCCAGACTCTAGGGCCAAGGGTAATAGTGCCACTAGAAGGAGCAGCAATAGAAGCACTAGCACTAGGACAAAAGGGAGGCATGGAAGAACCCTCTCCAACACAGCCTGTAGATGTGGATGCAAATGCGGTTGCAGGTGTGGATGAATGGGAGCCAATAGCATTTATCTCATCCTGTTGCCTCTTTTTAGTTTCCTTTTCTTCTACATGTTTTTCTAACGGGACATAACAGAAACGAATTGCCTCGGGAGTTGCCAATAAACATTGGTCAACATCGTTACCAGGTATGTCGGCAATATGATATTTAAACCTATTAATGCCACCATGAAAAATCTTTTTACAAAACATGCATTTTGTTTGTTTTTTTGTCTACCAGGAAACTCTTCAGTATATTTCCAAGATGCACACTTTGGAGGCATTGGGAAGAATTAATGTTTTCAAAACCTGAAGGTTGCTGCAATAAGACAAAATTATGAACAAAATTACAAATCTGTGCATTGTATTTTTGAAAAATCAACAAACCCTACATTTTTTATAGAAAAAGTTGTAAATCATGTTTACATTTTTTTCTTTAAAAAATCAAGGGTTCACTATTGTTCTACTTCTCTCATTGAAGTATGTAATTTATATTTTAATAGAAAACATTCAAGATTTGGAAAGTTAAACTTCAATTTAAAAAAAATAAAATGAAAAACCATTAACATACAAAAAAAATCAACAAAATCTACAAAATTTAACACTTACCTCTTTCAAATGAGTTGAGAAGTCTTGGAACAACTACTATGAGCTCCTTGATGCTCTCAATGCAAACCTATGCTTCCCCAATGTGATTTTGTGGACTCCTTGATGCCCTTCTTCCCTGCTGGCTGCAAACCTATGGCCTCTAGTTTTTCTTCCTCTCTTCTTCTCATAACAAGCAAATAGAATGTCTTTTAGGGAAAATTAGAAAGCATATGTACCAAAAAAATGAAAAAGTGCATGGTTTTTTTATTTTTTATTAACCCAACCAGGCCTGTCGTGGCGCGGGTCATGGGCCACGGACCCGGCGGGTCATGGCATGACCGACTGGCTCTGTGAGCCATGCGGGTCATGGCCCATTACCCGTCGGGTCATGCTAGTGGGTCATGAAAACCCGTCCAGTGGTGCTCGGTCCGCAGGTAGTTAAAATCCGCACTGCCTGCGGCGAGTTATGGAACACTGTATCAAACTATAGCCCTTATCATGATTTGTACAACCCAACAACTCTCTAGAAGGTGTTGCGATCAGAGACATGTTTACAAGGTTTGCTAATGCATATTGTACGATAGGAAAAAGTGCATAAAATAGTCAACAAAGCTATGAAACACTTCAAATTGTAGTTGCCCATGCTTCAAAAGGTAATCAACTAGTAATTACGATTATTTATGATAGGATTTTCAGGTTATTTTGATCTAAATGAATTGTCAAAACAATATGAATAACATATAAAGAAGAGATGGCTAGGCTTCAGTCAATCTATTCATACTTTCATGCCCTTATAAACATTTGAATCTGCAATGAATAAATTCTGATGTCTTGCAAGTACAGCTCACCAGAGGTTGAAATATCAGCAACAATATTAAAAGACTAAAAGATAATCCACAAGTATGGCTTGTAGCAAAGTACAACCTGGTTTCAAGATAGTACGGCCGATTCTAAGGAGATACTTTGTATTAACTTAGAGTTAAGAATCTAAATCTCTCTCCGATCACACTTGATAAAACCATAAACTTATTATAAAAGAAATCTAATTGGTATGGCTTGTGAGAACTATGAGAAGTATGGCCTGCAGGGGAGTATTCACTCTCCAAAATAGTAGAATAAAATGCAACAATAATAGTATATATTCATTTTGCAAACTCTAAAATTTTCATCCCAAAAATTGGAATTTTCAAACCTCAAAAATTGGAATTTGGATCAGCTGAGGCACTAACAATCCATGTGGAAATGCATTGGAAGTTTAGAAGAGTTTTCTTCCTCGAAACTAGCAATATGGATGGCTATTCATCCTTGGAAAGAATAAATCATGTTTATTCATGGGGAAATGAAATTGTTGAAATGAGAAAGACTCTTAAAAAATATTCCTCTTTTTAAAAATATTTTAGAGGAAATAAAATAACATTATTTTCTTTTTAATATTTATTTCTCAAAGTTATAAAAATATGATAAATTGTTCTTTTTTCACTCTTTTGTTCTCCTCGAGTCTATCGACACTTTATCTAACCACTTAAAGCACCCTTTTAAATAATTAAATAAAATTGTCTTTCAATTTATAACTCAAAGTTACTTATTGACAAATTAATTCAATTCTTTAATTTATTTCCCTTTGTCCACCTCCACAGTAGTCTATGAGAAAGACTGCAAAAACTAAAACTAGGCTAAGGGTCATGAGTGAACTTATGCTTGAGAAGTATGACATCTTATTTGCAAATTATGAGGTATTTTGTTTTTTTGGCTATTATAAGTGTGACTGTTTTTCATATGTTTGTGTGTGAACTTTGAAAAACATGTTTGTCATATTGCATACCCAAACTCAAACCGACAAATTAACATACACACACATGCATGTTTTTATACATATATAAATGTATGTATGTGTGTGTATACATAAATACATATGTGTATGCATATATGTAATATCCATACATAATAACTAAAGTTGGGAGTCTGTTGTGTATTTATAATACCTAATTATAGGGCTGGTAATGAGGGATCAATCTTTGAATACTAGAATCAAGTCATTCTTCATGGATCAACCTATACAACATCAGTTCTAACTTGTAAGTTGTAGGCATGTTTATGTACTTGGTGCTTGAGCTTTAATACATGTCCCTTTATTTTGATTCATCTAAATCAAGATGGCTATTCCTTTATACTAAATCATCCTTATATGATCTATTTTGAAGAATTTGTATGCAGTAGATGTTACTGTTAGTGTATTATTTTTTTTGTTTTTATTACATGGTCCTATCGCTTATGCATTGCATAGAGATTGTGTCACAAATGGTTGATTTAATTTAGCAAGTAGACAATATATTAAAGTTGAAATCTATTATGTACCGTATTTCTATTGTAGTCAACAGACAATGCCTATATTATGTTTTGTTGACATGGTTGTATCAGACTATATTAATTGTTTGTTAGCTTTCAAGCTATGTTCCACGATGTTTCGGGGATGGGGGCAGGGATGAGGAGATGGTAGGGGACACATTTCTAAGACATTTTTAGATATATATATGTATGAATTTTTCAAAATATATTAATATGTTATGGATAGAGAGAGGGGAAGAGAGAGAGATATGTCAATAACTGATACCAAAAATATCTATATGTTAGTAAATCATGAGAGCAGTAGTATAACGGCATAATAAATTTCAATAAAGAATTATAACAACAGTCTCAAACATGAAAAAACCATGGTCTATCAATATCCAAAAGTCTCAAACATGTATCCAGAAGTCTCGGACATCAAAATACAACAGTCTGTGAAACTAAGCCTCATTCGGGCTATCAATCTCCAAAGACTCGGAACCATTTGAGTCATTATCACCCTTTGGCAGAAGTGGATCATCCAATGACAATAGAGGAACTAGCAATCTGTGAGAGAAATTGAATGGCAAGTTGTTTCAAATCAGGTGTGTCCTTCCCATGAAATTTCCAATATCCAATGGGGTTTTTTTGTGAGATGGTGGCCCTATCCATCCCAGCCTTTGGTTTGCTGAATGTAGGACCTTGAATTTCAGCAAACTCAAGCCACTATTGTCAAAGAAGGGTTTCCTTATTGTTGCTATACATTTTACAAAGGGCTTTTGTAAGCCCCTCTATCACCTCTTCATCCTCAGATTGAAGCACTCAACTAGGTCTACGTTTTCATACCACTTCGGATTAAGAGCATAGGAAACCATATGAAGAGGGCTGTTCATTGTGTTCCATCTCTGTCTGACAATAGGCATAATGTGCTCTTAATAGAATTACAATTCAGGATACTTTTAACTAATTTCTTATTTCATTTGATGAACAATGCTATCAAAATTCTCATATATCTCTTCAAGGCTAGGAGAATCTGTATCTACTTGCTGGATTACCCCCACAACTGGTGCTATAGTAGAGGAAATATATTTGCAAGGAACATTTAAAAATTATAACTTTAAAAATACAAAGTAAAACAAATTCAAAAAGAATTCAGATTTATTATTTGATATTAGCCCACCAAGTGTCATTAAGTACTCTCTCTTACTACCTTCCCTTCATCTGTCTTTGATTGAGGCCACTTTTTTCAATCACCACCAACAACCATGGATTATAGAGCATCCTGCACCTCCAACATCCTCTCCATCAAAATATAATAGCTAGCATATCTAGTCTCAACTGGTTTGAGGAATTCCTTCTTTGAATAAGACCAGAATAGTGCAAGTGAAGTGTGATGGTGACATACAAACATTTTTATGTCTCTAGCCTCTACAATTGGTGACTTGACCCAATCTATTTTGCCAATGTCTTTCAAAGCATTATTCAAAGCGTGCATTCAACATGGAGATTAAGAGATATGTCTATAGGCACTCTCAATCATCAAACCGGCTACCTTACAAACATGAGCCGAATCTATCACACCCTACACAACGTTAGAAGACCCAACCTTCTCTATTGCCTTCTTCAAAATAGCAAATTGAAAATCAACATCCTTAACTTTCCCAAAACAATCAATAGCTCTAAGAAAGTATGAACTAGCAGGGCCTATAACAATAACATTAATGAGTGGCCTATGTTTAATATTTGTCCACCCATCCATGAAAATGCAACAATCAGTCCTAATCCATGTTTGCTTCATCTCCCCCATCATCAAGGTTGCTTTTGAATATTGTTTGTCAAGAAGGGAGGTACACAATCTATGTTCTCCAGTGGGGGTATAAGATGGTGGTCCAACTGTCAATATTTCTCTCACCATGGTTTTGAAGTAAGGTGATGTTGCCAAATGAAATGGAAGAGATATGCATAAAAGAATTTGGCCACTTGACATTGGCTTGCTCATGTTTTTGCATATTCGTTAACCCCATCATTGAAATTTTCTCACCTACTTTCCTCTTTCCTCTATCACAACTCTCTCGATTTGATACATTGGAAGAGGCATGCATATTAGTGGATGACCGTTTTAGATTCTTATTGTGACATAAAATGATTTTGTCCACTCTTACTACAGCCAACTCTTCAAATTCAATCTGCTGTTCCAATGTTATTGATTCACAAACTCTAAGGACCTTTTGCTACTCTCACCCGCTAGATGGCCCGCAACCCTATTATAGCTCCCATGGTAATGAGTGTTGCAAACATGACAAAGCCACTTCTTTCTGCTCCCTGTATTTTTCCCCTTATTGGCATTTACATTTGTAAAAAATTGAAGCAATGGTTTCTTGGAATTAAAAGGGGCTTTTGCAAATTTTTGAAGGGAGGGTGCAGGGCTTGCAAAATGGTCTTGTATATTAGAAGCTAAGTTTGGATTTTCAGATGTAGAAGGGTCTATTGACACTGTGTTCACTTTATTTTTATTTTCACTACCCTCATGACTGTCACTACTGCTGCTGTCCATTTTGTGGTGTTTTTGTTTATGGTTGAAAGTCTGAAACCAAAGTAATGAAAGTATTTTTCAATCTACAAACTTACTAACAAGAAAAAAATTGAGGAAAAAAAAGACATACCTTGGCTGTACCTTCAAACTTGCAGCTAAGAACTTGTTTCTGATTTGTAGCAAAACAAAAATCAGTCCAATATCTACTCTAATCAGTCCATTCTCTCCTCTAGGTCATGCCAATCTCTTTTCCAACAAGAAAACTCTCATAGAAAGGAGCATAAATTGAGAAGACAGACGAGGACAATGATGCAGAGCCAAAGGATAGAGGCGCTAACTAGACACAAACACAAGGAGAAAAGCCAAAGGACAGGTTTCAAAAAGAGATTTCCTTCTCCCAACTCACCTTGACAACTTGGTGACACCCACTTTTGACTATCAAAGCAACTTTCATGAAAAATATTCACCCACAAGGTCTCCACTGTTTTGATGATCTTTTGTACATAGAATAACCCAAACAACACAACCAAACACCCAAACAAATCCCTCGGTGTGATTCAATTAGACTTCCTTCACAAGGAGGGCTTATGCCTAGTAGGACTCAAGACAGGGTTATTGACAGATAACTTACTACACCATAGGTCTTTGCCAAAACAAAGAATAGTTTGGAATACCCTTTTGGAAGGCACATCACATATGTCTAACTCATCATATGGTGTTTTGGACCAACTTGACCTAAAATGGACCGGTAATGTACAGCCTATAAGCTTTTTAGGACAACAAATTGAGTATTTTGGGCATAACTTTTCACACAGAGGTCATAACCCAAATCTAAAGGCATTTGGATACCCATTTGGGCTTTATACAACATATGTCAGAATAAGATGGGGTTGTTTTGGAAAGTATGCCTCTAAAATGGACTGGTAACAATTTTAAGGGCACAATTAGCCCTATTTTGCAAAGCAAGTACTCCAAAAACACTCTCAACTACACAACTAACTGGTCCAGCAGTTGGCATTCATCCCCAAAGCAATACTTTAATAGGTCTTGGGCGCCCAAACACCTTGGTTTACAACAGATCACCAAATCTCTTCAAACTAGCATGTTTTTCAAGTCTGCCACACAGAGATGTCAGGCTAGGGCTTCCACAAAAAGGCCTCAAACTTCATTCCCTGCACGGAAAACTCCAGAATCCTACAAAAGATTCCTAAAACCACCATTCCACCGGATTAGAGCATTTTCCCACGGTGGAATGGGGAGATATTCACATTTTTGTAATCAAATCTTTGTTATGTAGGGTTTCAGACCATTCCTCAAAGAAATTACTATAACTTCTTCAAAACCCAACGAAAATTGATGAGACCAGAACCAAATCAAAGCTAGTTCATGTGGCTATCAAGTCCCATAGGTTTCATAACATGATTTGACCGTACCAATCCATACACAACGCTGCAACAGCGAAAAAACAGGTTTTGCACAGGAAAAATCAAGTTTATTTGCCTCCAAATGGTATTACAGCTTCAACAACCTCCAACCACCTCTAATCGATGGAGGGAGTGTATTTATATGCTCTATAGCCTTCCCAACGACTATAACCAACATTTTAAACTCAACTAAGCAAAAAATGTCAAAAATGCTCCAAGTTTCCTTGACAATTTTTTGTCAATAATACTATCTTTGCCTAACTATGCACTTTATGACCCCAAACCATTACAAATAGGTCTAATTAGGTCCAGTAGACCCTTATTCATGACAAAATACTATTTAGAAACATATTGACCTGTTTTTAAATTTTCCCCCTTATGCACATATTTAGCAATGTTTGACAATATTTGACAATTTCCTGTCAACTTTGCACCAGGGTCTACAAGTGCTTCCAACTACATGAAATGACTTCAAATCTTCACAAAATGGTCCATGAGACCTTATTTGACACAAAACAAAACATAACTTGCAAAGTTGCCCCATGGAGGCATGAATTGCCTTGGGTGCTCCTGCACCATACACCCAGCCTGAAAAGTTTCCAAGTCCCTTGGAAATTGATCTGCATTTTGTCTACACTCGAACACTTCATCTCCTTAATCTTCAAAAGCTCTTTCACCTAGTAAGCCTTTCCATTGAGCTAAGAACTGAAAACTGGCATCGTGCCTTGCCTTATTGAACTTGTTACCAACTTGGTAATGTTCCAACCTTGCAAACAACTTGGAGGTATGTTCTCTGACCCTTCTCTCATCTGCAATTGATGTAGAAATTGCCTTTGCACTTGCATCCATGTCATTATCATTCTTGTGTTGGACTGTTCTCTTTTTTGGTCTTGAATCACACTCAAACCCCGTCACTTGTCCTTGCCATTTACCTTGGCTCACTCCACCTTTCTCTCATGACCTTTCTCAAGTTTTCTGTCTCAAAGACTACTGTATTATCAGACTTGCAAACCTTTGTTCCATCAGATCCACATACTACTGAATTTACAAAACCAAACTGCTCGCTAATCCTTGGTGGAGTCAAGAGACAAAACATTGTCCCTAGCATGATGCTATCATGCCAACCTTGAGCCTTCTTGACCTTCTCCTTATCAGGTCTTGGCACCAAACCATCATCCTTGTTCTCAAATACTGAACCATTTTCTAAACTCACTGTCTTGATATCCTCAAACATAGGAGTGGTTGCAAACTCCATCTTCTTTTCTTCTTATATCCTTACAAGCTCTTTCTTGCCAAGTACGATCACTGTGGCTGCCTTGGTTTTCTCTTTGTCATCTCCCTGCAATGGTGTTAGTGTAAAGGTATTCCCATCGTTTTCAATCTGATAGGTAATGTTTCTACCATCATACTTGGCACATCTATCAAACTCTTATGGTCTTCCAAGTAAGAGGTGACAACAATCCATTGGTAAAATATCACAAAGAAGTTTATCCTTATACCCTCCAATATGAAACTCAACTATGAGTTGTTCATTCACCAAAATGGACTGATTATCATTCAACCAAGACATCTTATAAGGTGTTCCATGAGGAATTCTTTCTAAATTCAGTTTGTCAACCATCTCATTAGACACTATATTATCAGTAGAACCTGAATCTATTACTACCTTACATACCTTGCCTTTGCATTTGTAGGTGGTCTTGAACAATGCTCTTCTTTGGGTCATCTCTTTCTCCTTGGATGCTTTTAGAAGTTGTCTTCTCACCATCAATGACTCTCCCACTTTTGGAGCAACAAGATGACTAGGAGAGTTGACACTTTCATCTTCATCTTCTTGCACCCATTGCACTCTCTTTTCACTTCTCCTTTCATCACCACTTGAAGTAGAACCTTGCTTTTCAGGGCACTTGAATGCTGGATGGCCAAACTCATTACAATTATAACACCTTCCTGAGAATGAATTATAACTTCTACCTCCACCAAATATGCCTCTAGAGCCTCTAAAACCACCCCTCTGATCAGCAAATTGGTCCTTGCCTTTTTTGTATCCCCTTGGTCTTCATAGGACTGCCTTGAACCCCTTCCTCTACTAGTGCTGCCTCTGCCTCTGCCTCTTCCTTGTCTTTCTTGCCTTCTATTAATCCTCTCTTCTGCTCTACATGCCATTTGGAAACACTCCTCAACTGGTCTAGGAGTGATTAGGCTTATCTCATCTTGAATATTAAACCTCAGGCCATTCAAGTACCTGGCCACCTTCTCCCTCTCATTCTCTACATGACCAGATCTTATACTCAGTTTATGGAACTCCTCAGTATAGGCCGCAACATCCAATTCCCTTCAGATTCTGCAACTTCCTAAACACTTGTATTTCATAGTCTGCGGGTAAGAATTGTGCCCTCAACTTGGCCACCATCCAGTCCCATGAGTTGATCATTGATTTGCCCATCTTTACCCTCTCTCCTTGTGTGTAATTACACCATGTCAAAGCAGACCCCTTAAACTTAGTCTTTGCAAACTTGACCTTCTTGTCCTCTGCTACCTCTGTGTACTCAAAATAGTTATTCAAAGCATCCACCCATTCTATCATTTCTTCAGCATCCATCTTTCCCCCATACATTGGTAGGTCTATCTTCGCATAAGAGATCTCTCCTCTCACAGTCTTCAAAGCATTTATAAGCTTCTCTCTTCAGGAACCATCTCCCCTTCTTGAGATCTTTCTTGAGGGTCCCCATTTCACCCTCTTCCTCTTCTTCGGGGTCACTTTCCTCTTCAGTACCCCCTCTCCTCTCTCTGGCCTTTAATGCTTCCACCTCATCTCCTAGGGATTTCAACTCCCTAGTAACCACCGACCCAACTTTTGGAGGCATCTCCTCTTAACAACTTCAACTACTCCCAATGTCTTTCCCTTTTCAAAATCAGAAACTTTCACCTCCTAATGATCTACTCCCTAAGCTCTGATACCCACTTTGGTGCAGAGCCAAAGGATAGAGGTGCTATCTAGATACAAACACAAGGAGAAAGGCCAAAGGACAAGCCTCACAAAGAGATTTCCTTCTCCCAACTCACCTTGACAACTTGGTGACACCCACTTATGGATATCAAAGAAACTTTCATGAAAAACATTCACCCACAAGGTCTCTACTATTCTGATGATCTTTTGTACATTAGAATAACCCAAACAACACAACAAAACACCCAAACAACTCCCTTGGTGTGATTCAATTAGACTTCCTTCACAATGAGGGCTTATGCCTGGTAGGACTCAAGACGGTTTTTAACTGATAACATACTACAACATAGGCCATTGTCAAAAAGAAGAACAATTTGGAATACCCCTTTGGAAGGTACATCACATATGTCTAACTCATCATATGGCGTTTTGGACCAACTTGACCAAAAACGGGCTGGTAATGTACAACCTATAGGCTTTTTAGGACAACAAACTGAGTATTTTGGGCATAACTTTTCACACAAAGGTCATAACCAAATCTAAAGGCATTTTGGGATTCCCATTTGGGCTTTATACAACATATGTCAGAATAAAATGGGGTTGTTTTGGAAAGTATGCCTCTAAAATGGACTGGTAACAGTTTTAAGGGCATAATTAGCCCCGTTTTACAAAGCAAGTACTCCAAAACACTCCCAACTAGACAACTAACTGGTCCAGCAGTTGGCATTCATCACCAAAGCAACACTTTAACAGGTCTTGTGCCCCCAAACACCTTGGTTTACAACAGATCACCAAATCTCTTCAAACTAGCATGTTTTTTAAGCCTGCCACATAGAGATGTCACGCTAGGGCTTCTACAAAAAGGCCTCAAACTTCATTCGCTGCCCATCGAACTCCAGAATCCTACAAAAGACTCCTAAAACGACCTTTCCACTGCATGAGAGCATTTTCCCACGGTGAAATGGGAAGATATTCACATTTTTGTAATCAAATGTTATGTAGGGTTTCATACCACTTCTCAAAGAAATTACTATAACTTCTTCAAAACCCAACGAAAATTGATGAGATCAGAAACAAATCAAAGCTAGTTCATGTGGCTATCAACTCCCATAGGTTCCATAACATGATTTGACTGTACCAATCCATACACAGTGCTGCAACAGTGAAAAAGCAGGTTTTGCACAGGAAAAATCAAGTTTATTTGCTTCCAAATGGTATTACAACTTCAACAACCTCCAACAACCACCTCTAATTGATGGAGGGAGTATATTTATACTCCCTATAGCCTTCCCAATGGCTATAATCAACATTTTAAACCCAACTAAGCAAAAATTGTCAAAAGTGTGCCAAGTTGCCTTGACAATTTTTTGTCAATAATAACAACTTTGCCTAACTATGCACTTTATGATCCCAAACCATTACAGATAGGTCCAATCAGGTCCAATCTTAGTTGCCGATTCGGGTTTGGGGACGGATTCGGGTTTGAGAATCCGGTTCGTGGATTCGTGAATTTTTTTTTTCCCCGTTTTGGATTCGTAAGGATTCGTGAGTATATATATATATATATAAATAAATATATATATATATATATATATAAATATATATATATATGCATTATATATCCAAAAATATTAGAGAAATATACATAATTGTAAAACTAAATCATTTTATACTATGAATCTATGATGCTTGATCATTAAAACTTCAAATAGCATACATGATCATTGATCTATGATTCTATGTTGACGATTCTAAAGAAAATCAGCACATTGAATTACTGAATTACAAAATGACAATTCAAAATATTGTTCATTAAAGTTTGAGACATGATTCAATGTTCAATGGTTCATCAATCAAATGGATTATCAAAAAAATTTGGATCAATGGGGTCTCCAGTAGCTGCAAGAGTTTGATCAAAATCATCATTAATGGAACCCAAATAGGTTCCACTAGCACTAGAGGGTATTGTCTCATCATCATCATCATCATCATCCACATCAACCAAAGTGGCTCTAGCAAGATCCCGAATGGTCATATCTAGGTCAGCAGACTCGGGTGCTACATCCCAAAGCTTCTCTGGCCCCTTCTTGTACTTTGGATCCTTCCGTGATAGGAGACGAAAGTTGTTGTTAACATACACCAAATCTTCTTCTTTTTTTGCAGCCAACCGGTTACGCTTGACTGAGTGGATAAAGGAGTAAGTACTTCAATTCCGCTCAGTGGCAGAAGAGCTCGCAACCTAGAGAGAAAACCAACAAAATTAAAAAAATACAAGATACATTCAAGAGTGTTAAGTATTAAATTCTACAATGCAAGTGACAAAAAAAAAAGAAAAAAAAAAGTTAAAACTTAAAAACTTACTTGTGATAGAATTTTAATTGCAAGAGGTTGGAGGTATAGATAATCTTGCCCATGAAGGTACCACCATGTAATAGCATCCATTTTGCTTTGGTCATTGATAGCAGTAGGGTGGAGATCTCTTCCTGAGATAAATGATCCAAATTCTCTCCTAACACTTACCCCAATATCTGGATCGTAGAAGATTTTATCAAATGCCTTCTTATACCCATTGGCAACCTCAGCATCTCTATATGGTGCCACTCTACCTGGAATAGCAAGTACTTCTACGCTATAGTACCTGGGAGAAAGAGCATATGCTAGGAGGTGCAAAGGTGTGGTCATCTTGTTCCAACGATGAAGAACCATTACTTCCACCTTTTTGTATAAGGTGTCCTCAGGATCATTCTCTCTCCTATGTATGACCTGGGATATCAAATGATGTTCATGTAAGTTATCATTATGTCAATTTTGAATTTAAATAACTCTCAATAAACAAAGATAAAGGAATGTATTAAATTTATAACTTACCATTTTTATCTTCTCCAACATTGTGTCCATGCTATTATAGATATCCCCCAAGCATGGTAAATCAGTGTTGGCAAATTGAAGCATAGACATGATGGGATCAGTGAATTCCAACACATACTCCACACGAGTCCACCAATCATCATCTAATACCAATGCCTTCACCTTTTGGGCCCTCACTGTACTGGACTGCTTCTAGATGCTCCATTGGTTACTAATAACCATTTGTGATAAGGCCTCCTTCACCTTGACAAGACATCTCAACACAATTGTGTGAGAGGCAAACTGGGTTTCAGCCACCTAAAACATGTTAGTAGAAAGTTAAAACATGACATAAAAATTATAAAATGATAAATGAAACTAAATAAATTATAAATTAAATTTTAAAATTTACCTTCAACAATTCCAATTTTGAGTAAGTTCTGAAAATTGCTTGTGACATATGGTGATTTGTCACAAACATTTGAATCTCCTCACCCTCCTCATACACCTGTTTCACCCATTCTATTTCGGTGCCAATTGCCTTCATCACTAGACTGAGAGAATGGACGGTGCACGGTGTCCAAAAGATGCGATCATATCTAGCCTCTACCAAAGCACTTGTAGCCTTGCAAACTTTTGCATTGTCCGTAATTACTTGGACAACATTGTGATGACCCATCGACTCTATGCAATCAATGAGAATCTGGGCAATGAACTCTGCATTTTTGACTTCACCTTCACAGTCAACCGCCTTCAAAAACATTGACCCCTTGGGGGATACAACAATTACATTAATTAAAGGACGGTTTTTGCAATCTTTCCATCCATCTGAAACAATAGACACACTCGTTTGAACCCAAGAATCTCTTATTGGTTTTAGTAGGTTCTCTACATTTTTTCTCTCATTTTGTAATATGGTGGTGCGCAACTTTTCATATCTAGGGCCACGGTAGAAGGTGCTTCATTTATTCCTTCACACATCTCCCTAAAATAAGGTGATCTCACAAAGTTGAATGGAACACCATTTGCAAAGAGGCAGCGTCCAACTTTTTGATCAGCAATATCTCTTAGCTCATTTTGCGGGGGGTGTTGTATGGTTGTTCTACATCTTTATCCCTAGAAGGCATAGGCAAGAATGGATGTGATCTAGAGCTTATTTGAGTGGGTGGCTGCATTGTTTTCTGTTTACTGGTATAAGCACCTTGTTTCCCTTTTGCAACTGTTCTATTAGCTTCTTCTTGTTCTTTTACCAAAGCTGCTATTTGTGCAGCTGACAATCCGTTCTTATCTTCCCCCTCACACATGTTAATCCCTTGACCCCCAGGGCCTAAAAAATGAAATTTTACTCGGGAGTAGGAGCTTCTATATTGTGTTTTGCAAAAATTACATTTCCATACATACCCCCCACCTCCAATACATTGAGAAATTCTTGTGGTGTGTCTCCATAAAGGAGACCCTTTGTCAATTTTAAATTTTTGAGATCCCTCCCCACCCACTGAGCCTTGACTACTCATTGTTGCAATCTATAACAAAAATGAAAAAAAAAACTTCAAAACTTATACAAAACCTATACAAAACTTATACTTCAAAACTTATCAGAAAACTAGAGAATATGGTTCAAATGCATACCTTAATCACTCAAATAGTGCTTCTTGGAAGGTGTTTGTCACTCCACAATCGATCTCCTTTGAATACAATCACCTCACTTCAAGCTTGCATGAATGAGAGAGCAAAATGAGAGAGAATAATAGAGAGCACAATGAGAAATGAAATGTGTTTGGAGACTCATAAAAAGGGTCGTTTTAGGGTTATAAGCAAAAAAAAGAATATAAAAATGTGTTTTTAAAGTCATTGTTTGACCTTTTGGTCTCTTAGACCCGTGGGTCCTTGAGGACTTGCGCGGATTTGTGCGAGATCCTCATGGATCCGCCCAGATCCTCCCGGGTCCGTGAATCCGGACCCGGATCCGACCCCTAATGCGCGAATCCGGCAACTAAGGGTCCAATAGATCCTTATACATGACAAAATACTATTAGAAACATATTGACATGTTTTTCCCCCTTATGCCCATATTTGACAATGTTTGACAATATTTGACAATTTCCTGTCAACTTTGCACCAAGGTCTACAAGTGCTTCCAACTACATGAAACAACTTCAAATCTTCACAAAATGCTCCATGGGACCTTATTTAACACAAAACAAAACTTAACTTGCAAAGTTGCCTCTGGAGGCATGAATGGCTTTTGGTGCCCTTGGACCATATCGTGGGAAAATGCTCTAATTTGGTGGAATGGTGGTTTTAGGAGTCTTTTGTAGGATTCTGGAGTTTGGTGTGCAGGGAATGAAGTTTGAGGCCTTTTTGTGGAAGCCCTAGCCTGACATCTCTATGTGGCAAGCTTGAAAAACATGCTAGTTTGAAGAGATTTGGTGATCTGTTGTAAACCAAGGTGTTTGGGTGCCCAAAACTTGTTAAAGTGTTGTTTTGGTGATGAATGCCAACTGCTGGAGTAGTTATTTGTGTAGTTGGGAGTGTTTTTGGAATACTTGCTTTGTAAAATAGGGCTAATTGTGTCCTTAAAACCTAAGTTGCCAATTTGGGTGCGGATGCGGATGCGGGTGCGAGAATCGTGTGCGCAGATGCACGGATTTTTTTTGGAGGTTTTGGATGCATTTATATATATATATATATATATATATTATAAATTTATATTATATATTAATATATTATATATTATAATATATATTATTTAATATTTATATTATAAAATAACAATATCCTTAGGCATTAATCGAACATGATCAGTCATCTTTAGTACAAATTGAGCCCGATAGATATCTTGCGCTATTAAGAACCAACTACTCGTGCATATTCATCACCACCAATGTATATATTGCGATTAGAAAGACTACATGTGGTGTTTAGATGTATGGTTCGATTTGGCCACACGTGGAATATTTATTCCATATATGAAGTCAGGTTTGGTATAGTTGACACGATTGTTATTCTCCATAATTCTCAGAATATTTCAAATACATGGAGAGACCATTATTTATGCCAAATGTGAAGCTCCCAGTCAACAGACTCAACCCTTGTTCCATTTGGTTTGATATTTAATACATAAACTCAAAGAT
Source organism: Chamaecyparis obtusa (assembly GCA_027943335.1). Taxonomy (NCBI): domain Eukaryota; kingdom Viridiplantae; phylum Streptophyta; class Pinopsida; order Cupressales; family Cupressaceae; genus Chamaecyparis; species Chamaecyparis obtusa. The sequence goes on from BSBK01003385.1 coordinate 46,703, forward strand.
ACACATAGACGGACATATCTTCTAGAAAGTCCACCCACATTTTGTCTCTCATCTGATGTAATAAATTTGTACTAATGACGATTGATCATGGTCGGTCTGCAATGTCCTACCTTTCGCCATGGCCTGGACGCCTTGCAGTTACGACCCTTGTTCTTGAGAGGATTTGCAGAAGAATTACCCCGAAGGCACCAAGCATGGATGATAATAAGGAGAGAGCAAAAATTGCCCAGGGCATCTAGGGGCCCAGATTGCGCTTCCTGTGCGCATCCACAGGACACCCGAGCATCCACACACGCCTCCGCCTCTAGGCCTAGGAGCTACGAATCGGTAATTGAGCTTAAAACTATTACCAGTCCATTTTAGAGGCATACTTTCCAAAACAACCCCATCGTATTCTGACATGTGTTGTATGAAGCCCAAATGGGTATCCCAAAATGCCTTTAGATTTGGGTTATGACCTCTATGTAAAACGTTATGCCCAAAATACTCAGTTTTCTGTCCTAAAAAGCCTATAGGCTGTACATTACCAGCCTGTTTGGTCAAGTTGGTCCAAAACACCATATGATGAGCTAGACATATGTGATGTAAATTCTGAAAGGGTATTCCAAACCGTTCTTCTTTTTGGCAAAGGCCTATGGTGCAGTAAGTTATCTGTCAAAAACCCTGTCTTGAGTCCTACTAGGCATAAGCCTCATTGCAAAGGAAGTCTAATTGAATCACACCAAGGGATTTGTTTGGGTGTTTGATTGTGTTGTTTGGGTTATTCTAATGTACAAAAGACCATTATAATAGTGGAGACCTTGTGTGTGAATGTTTTTTATGAAAGTTGCTTTGATAGCCATAAGTGGGTGTCACCAAGTTGTCAAGGTAAGTTGGGAGAAGGAAATCTCTTTGTGAAACCTGTCCTTTGGCCTTTCTCCTTGTGCTTGTGTCTAGTAGCACCTCTATTGTTTGGCTCTGCATCAAAGTGGATCTGCACCTTGGCTGTACCTTCAAACTTGCAGCTAAGAACTTGTTTCAGATTTGTAGCAAAACAAAACTCAGTCCAATATGTACTCTAATCAATCCATTCTCTCCTCTAGGTCACACCAATCTCTTCTCCAAAAAGAAAACTCTCACAAAAAGGAGCATAAATTGAGAAGATGGATGAGGACAATCATTAGTGTTTTGTTTTAGTTTTATGTCTTTATGTCATTTTAGGGTTTCAATCTTGTTTGGATGGTCTTGTGGGCCCTGTTGTTGGGTAATTAGCATTTGTTAGTGTTGTTGTCGAGGGGTCAGCAATTAGCCAATGGTTGCCAACGGTTGGCACTCAACAGCTCTTTATATATGTATTGTACTTACCTTCGGGGGATGTTATCTGATGTTATGTTATGGTGTGGTCATAATACTTTTGTTGGGAATACTCCGAAATACATTGTAATGATTTTGAGATTAATGATTATATAGTTCTGAGTTCTCTCAAATACATTGTGTATATGCTTACTATTATGTTTTACATGCATTCCATTCTGTTTTGAACATAGACCCTATGGGGAAAACATTTGGCGTCGTTGCCTAGACGAATCTGGGAATGAACTATCTGAGGGGACGGTAGGGTATCACATGGTGAGAATCATATAATGGGCCAACTAGTGAGCGAAGAGGGCACCAGTCACAGTATTGAAGAACTTTTCGAAGGAAGGACTTACGTCCGAAGGGAGGTGGAACGAGAAGTTTTCGAGAGTGTGGTCTAGACTTCACTCGTGGTAAGTTTAGCAGTGGACCGTCTTATGTGCCACTTACCAAGGCTGTTGGCACAACACTTCATTTCTCTTCATAACTTGCGAGAAGAAGAAAATAGAGAAAATTGCTGTCAACAAATCTTACAGTGGTACCAAGAGAACACCCAAAGGGAAGAGGAGCGTGACGAGACCTGTAGACGACAACACATCCTCAATCCCTATGAAGGGGGTAATTAATGCAACTAACCTTGAACAAGGATAGAAATCATATTCGAAAGGGCAATAAGACGAGTACGAGGCCATCCAGAAAGAACTGAGGTTGGAAGAACATGTGGAGAGGAGACGACGAATACGAAGAATTGTTGAAGGACTGCCTGAAGAGGAAGAAGGGTTACTTGAAGGGAACCAAGGAAGTGCTGAAGGGTATGAAGTGAATGAGAGTGCCAAAGGAGGTGCTTGTGCTGAAGGGTACAAAGTGAACGAGAAGGGTATCAAAGGGGGTGCCCGTGCCGAAGGGGGATTGGTGGACGGTGACGAGGTATTTGAGTTGATTGAAAATACTCGACACCGGTTGAGACACTTGACCCTTACACCGCTAGGAAGTAGGGATTGTTGTGGGGTAGAACCAGACCCTGTACCGGAGGGAGTTAAAGGGGATTGGAGGATGGAAGAACATAGTGCAGAGCATGTAGAAGGGGACAAACATGTAGGGATATGGTTGCGGTCGAGGGTGTCGAGAGGACATAGGGGCGTCGTAGTCAAAATGATCTGTTCTAGTCAAGTGTACCAAACTTGGGAGCAATTCCAACCTGACCTAGTACTCAAAGTGGTACACAAAGCGGGTCACAGAGAGAAACTACCATGTCTAAAAATTAGAAATTACCGAAGTTTATGGTTGATGGATTAGAGGATCCCATACGACATTGTAAAACGTGTGAAAGGATCTAGTCGGCTAATGGGCAGGCCAACCAAGATGATTGGGTAGTACAATTCCCGGCCACACTACGTGGGGTGGCAATTGACTAGTTCTTGGAAGTCAACAAAACTAAGGTGAGCACATGGGCGGAATCGAAGAAGGTATTTGAGGCTGAATTTAAACTGCTTCGGGATGATAATGAGATTGTTTTGGAGATATACAACATGAAGCAAATAAAACACGAAAGTGTGAGAACCTACAATCAACGGCTCAAGGAGTTATTGGGGAAGATGGAGAATCAACTGGCAGATGGATTGAAGAAATGCTGGTTTGTGGAGGGACTAAAATCCTCCTTGAGGAAGAAGATGAAGGTTGTCCGTCCAACATCATACGACGATAGGGCAATGGACATAGAAAGTGAGGACAAGACCTCACGGAAGAAGAAGCGGTCACAGATGATGATTCATCTGAAGGGAGCAGTAGCGACAAGGAATCAAGTAAGAAGGTGCAAGCCTTACAAAAGGACATGCACTGAACGATGGAGTTCAAAGCTATGAAGGGGATTAACATTAAGGGTGAAGGTGAGTTGTGTGTAGATTGTAAAGAAGAGGGTCACACAAAAGGCACATGCTCTAGAAGGCCTTCTATGACATTTGTTAGGTATTGGGCCACTCCTCCAAGGAGTGCCCATACAACATGAAGACCCGAAGTACACAAGTACTCTTCGCACAAGAGCAGCCATCCACGACCTCAGCAGCAACGACCACTACACAACAACCGACTAGTACAACTGCATCGTCCGGTGGTTACAGAAACAAGAGGCAAAAAAAACAACACTAATAATAATAATAGCAACTGTAGCTAGATATAGTACAATGCTAAGGGCCGGTCGATAATTCAATGTCAGGCCCGTAACCAATGGGGACACTTCGCTCCAGATTGCCAGGAGGAGAGCCCCTAACATCTCTGCAGATGGTGTGGTCCCGAGGACCATGAGGACGCAAATTGTCCAAAGCCGGGGGTGAACCTGTTGAATATTGATGGGTCAAGTGAGCAAAGGGTGTTGGCACTCACGAGGGCACAAGCAAAGAAAGCCACGTACCCAAACCCTCGTACGAAGGAGAGGTTACGGGAGGCTAAAGCCGATGTCGAGAGGGAAATGATGGCAGAGCGAAAGGAAACAAATGATACTGCAAGTACTTAGTTGTGTACGGAGTCTGAGCAAAATATCTTTAGTGTTGCAGATGGAAGTGCCAATAAAACTTAAGGACTTCTTCGATACTATGCATCGACTGAGAGCTGCTTTCATGAGCACCACACATGTGCCTACCTATACGACAACAACCCACACAAAGATTCTTGTAAGCTCTTCGACAGACTCAATGTTGCTTGTAGTGAATAGCGGAAGGCACCCTGCCATGGTGGAGATGGGCATATTGGATACTATCATTATTGACACCATTGTAGATGGAGGTTCAGGGGTGAATGTTTTGCCAAAGGAGACATGGAAGAAACTGGGGAAGTTGACATTGTAGTTGTCAACATTCAATCAGGTGGGTGTTGACTAGCACGGTATCAAGCTGATTGGAACCCTGATGGCACAAAGTGTAACCATCAGTACACAACCTTTTATCCTAGATTTCGTGGTAATCTCCCTGAAGAAGAAAGGTTATGATGTGATCCTAGGGAGAGGGTGATTCATCACGGCCAAGGTGAACCACAACTGGAAGCGGAATACGTTGTCCATGGAGAGTGAAGGGCGGGAATATGTGATTGACTTGAGAACACAAGTGGTGAGCAAGGAGTTGGCATCCTCCTTAGGATCCAAGTCAGAGGGAGAACCGATTGGAGTAGGTGAGGGAAGATGGCAGATGGAGCCGAACGAGGAAGGCATGCTAGAATTGGAAGGGTGCTCGGAGGATGAGGCAGATTCATTAAACAGGCTCTTCCATTGGCAAATGGAGGATTATGAGCTCTTTCATTTGTTGTGTAACATGCTACAAGTAGAGGAAGAAGGGGAGAAAGACTTGTTTCCTCCTGAGTACGGAGAATATAAAGAAGAGGTGGCCCGAGTGAATAAGACTCCCCCGCACCAATTTGCAAAAGATAAACCCATAAGGTACGAGGAGCCGAAACTGAAGGAGACCAACGTCGGTGATGAAACCAACTTGAAGAACATACTCGTAGGGGATGATTGGAACCCAGTGCTGAAGGCAAAAACCTTCAAAATTTTCATGGAGTATAAGGACGTGTTTGCGTGGATGTACAAGGATTTTAAGGGGTCCCATCAGAGCTGTGCGTTCACAAGATACCACTCGTACCAGAAGTCCAGTCGGTGTGGAATAGACCGTACCAAATGAACAAGAACTACGCTGCAAAGGTGAATGATGAAATTGAATGGATGCTAGACGTGGGCATCATATTTTGCGTGCAGACGAGTGAGTGGGTCTCACCCATCGTAATCTCATTGAAGGAGGCAAAACAAATTCGCATTTGTGTGGACTTCCAATGTTTGAATGCGGTCACCATCAAAGACCCATTCTCAATACCTTTTACTTATAGTATCCTTGAGGGGGTAGCAGGGCACAAAATGTACTCATTTATGGACGACTTCTTGGGGTACAACCAGACCTCCATTTTAGAGGACAAGTTGAAGACTACATTTGTGGCCGAGGATGATGTGTATGCTTACAACCGAATACTGTTCGGGTTGTGCAACGCCCCTAAACCTTCCAACGGATCATCCTGCACATTTTTGATAAAATGTCTGTAGGGAATTTCAAGGCATTCTTAGATGATTGGTCCATCTATAGTGGACAAGACACGCACTTGGTGGCCATGAGGGAATGCATGGAACGTTGTAGGAAAGCCCGACTTGCACTGAATCCAAAGAAATGCAGGTTTATGGTGCCTCGAGGGAAGTTGCTTGGGCATATTGTGTATAAGGCTAGATTGAAGATGGGTCCAGACAAAGTGTGAGTTATCCTTGAGATGAAACCCCCTACAGATGTCACTGGAGTTAAGTCCTTCTTTGGACACATTGGGTACTGTTGGAAGTTCATCAAGGACTTCGCACAAATTTCCTACCTGCTGGATAAGTTGACACGAGAGGGTGAGCCGTACACTTGGGAGACCGCACAAGGAGAGGCCTTCGAGGAGCTCAAAACAAGGCTGGTGGCTGTGCCTATTTTGGAATATCCAAATTGGGATAAGGAGTTCCATGTTCATGTGGACGCCACCAATTATGCTATTGGTGCCACATTGGCACATGTAGGGGATCATGGGCTAGATCATCCAATCTACTTTGCAAGTAGATTGTTATGAAAAGCGGAGAAAAACTATAGCACGATAGAGAGGGAAGCCCTTGGAATGGTGCACGCAGTGTAGAAGTTCCATCATTATCTACTGGCAACCTCGTTCATATTTTATGTCGACCAACAAGCATTAATGTACCTGTGAATAAACCTTGCTGATGGCTCCTGCTTCAGGAGTTTACCTTCACGATCATTGTATGGTCAGGGAGAAGCCATGTGATTGCAGATCAATTGTCACGGGTCAAGTCTAGTGAAACCCCAGATAGAGTGAATGATGATTTCCCCAATGCCCATCTTTTTCATATAGCTATACTACCATCATGGTACACCAGCATTGGGGAGTACCTGTCAACCTCACAGTTCCCAAGGGATATGCCACCAGGGGAAAGAAGGAAGGTGCTACAAAGTCAGATATTGCAGTTGATCAATGGGTTGGTGTATAAAATGGGACCTAACCAAGTCTTGAGGTGTGTCATGGAAGAGGAAATCTGAGGGGTGCTAAGAGAGGTACGTGAAGGACTTGTAGGAGGCCACATGGGGCCATACACCATGGCTCAGAAGGTGTTTCTTGTAGGGTTATGGTGGGCTACATTATATAACAATGCGTGTGAATGGGTCATAGGGTGCGGCACTTGTTAGAGGGCAGGCAAACCACTCAAGAGAGACTTTATGCTCCTCAATCCCTTGCACACATAGGAGTTGTTTGAGCAGTGGGGATTGGATTTCACAGGGCCGCTCAAGGCAAGTTGTGCACGCAGGTGTCAGTATATCATGGTAGCAATCGAGTATTTGACGAAGTGGGCAGAAGTCCAAGCCCTACCAAACAACTCAACCCTGAGCATGACAAGGTTCATTTATGAACAAATCATCACTCGGTATGGCATCCCTATCCAACTCATGAGTGATCGAGGCGAGTGCTTCGTGAATCATGTGGTGAAGCTCCTCACAACAGAGTTAAAAATTTTCCACTCTCTGTGAAGCCATTATTACTCGAGAGCCAACAGGTAAGCAGAGGCCACAAACAAAATATTAGTCTCCATCATATAAAAATCTTGTGGTGTTGAACAGGAAGATTGGGAGGAGAAACTTTTGTCGGTATTGTGGGCCTACAGAACAACGTATAAAGTTACAAACTTACAACAGGCCAAACACCCTTTCAACTCATGTATGGCCAAGAAGCCATCGTACCGGTGGAATTCATGGTGCCTAGCCTGCGGATAGCAATTGAAAATTGGCTTGGCGACATGGAGAGTTTACGAGAAAGGTTGTACACATTGAATAAGCTTGATGAACAGAGACTCATGGCTCAATGGGCCACTGAGGTAGTATAGGAACATCAGAAAGTGTGGCACGACAAGCATATCTAATGCGTGAATTTCAAGCCAAGGAAGATGGTGTTAAATTACAACGGTCGGAATGAGATAGAACTGGGAGAATTCAGGGTCCGATGGCTCGGTCCTTTTAAAATTTGCAAAGTTGGTGAGAATGGAGCCATAAAGCTATCAACTTTGGATGGTCAGCAAGTTCTTGAGGCAGTGAATTGATTGAAATTAAAGATTTATTATGAACGAAGGTGATGTGAGGACCCAATTCAAATGGATGACCAAGGTACGTAATTAAATTTTAAACCAAAAAAAGAGAGAGAACTCACCATATGGCAAGGGACTACCATACGACGACAAGGATGAAGGGAGAGAAACCGACCTGAAAGGAAGAAAAAACAAAGAGCCCACACTAAGTAATATAACATCGTACGATGATGGTAGAAGAGGAAAAAAAATACCGCATGTCACAAAAGCTACACCGTATGGTACACAGCAAAGAGGACACCGTACGGTCACAGTGGTGGAGAAATAGAAGACACCACACACCAATTAAAAAGATCGATTGTACGGTAATCAAAGGGATCGAGGGGGAAAAAGACCATATGAGGGAGATTAAAAAGATGCAAGGGGAAACACATACGTAGCAGGGATATCACCATATGACATAGGAGAAGGAAAACATAAGAGAAAAACTAAATATGTCAGTACGACATTGAAAGATCGTCAGAAGTGAGGGAAGAAACACAATCGCACATACAAGCAATCCGTCAGTCCAAGACACCGCACATACAAGCAATTTCGAAGGGGAAAAACCAGAAAAATTATTGTTGGGAAATAAGAAAGAAACACCGTACGACATGTTTCGGGAGATTGGAAAACCGTACGTGTCTTTGAGAAAAATCGTAGGCTAAGTAATGACATCTTACGGTAGAGGCTGAGGAAAAGAGCTGTAAGGTAGACTGTACCCAAGTAAGAGAGCATAGAGACATCGAATGACACTAACGAACAAGACAAATTGAATAGAGAAATCCACTGTACAAAGAAGAGACTAGACAGTGCAGTCCAAGGAGGAAAAGGGTCGTATGACAAAGTTAGAGCAAGAAAGAAGAACGCACGATAGAAAAAGACACCAGCACTTGTAGAAGTGACTGTGGCCATTGTATAGAGTGAAGGATATTTGAAATTTTTCTCGTGTCTGTACATGTGCAAGCTGCACGGAGGGCAATACGCTTATGCACTATTTAACTGATTTCATACGGAGACAAAAGACAATTCATGGACTTAGGAAAAAGGAACTGGAGAAAACAATTAATACCGTTATTGCAAAACCAACCATTATAGCAGGGAAAAGTGTCAGAATCACAGAGCGAGATGGACAAGAGAACATTGTCTTTGGGAGTTAAAGTTGCAGGCATAATGGATTCCAGAAAAGCTAATAAGGGGAAGAAAACACGACCAAAAGTCCAGGCTCAGAAGGAGGTGACTGTAGATACTATTACCTTTGAAGGTTTGAGCGGCTTGGAGTGCAGAATAAGGTGGCAGGAGATGGGCGATGACCACCCTATTAAACAAGCTTTACGCTAGGGAGTACATTGGGCTATATGGACATTTGTCTTTCCCATTCGCGAGTTTGATGTGCCTCTGAGAGCTATGATTGGGGCTTATGACAGACATAGCTAAAAGTCGGTTTTTGAGTACTAGCATTACAATATTATAGTTTCATTCTAGGTTGCTGCACTTAAGTGTTCAGCATTCTTGGACAAGGCCGAAAAATTGATAAGGTAGCCACAAAGTTGGCAACGAAGTAGAAACAAAAACTCTTGCAGTTGGTGTGTCGAGAGAATTTGACACAAGCAGAGTGGGACAATGTGGGGCAGGTGAGCAAGGGGCGTGGACTCAAGAAGTCTTTTATTGCCCCTGGTGAGTGGAGATGTCTAGTTGATGTGATGAAAACCCGACTTATAAGGGCAAGTTGAGCCTCAGATGTAGCAATGCCATAGATTGCTCTCATGAATGGGCTGCGGAACAGTACGATATATGACTGGGCAACGGTATTATCAAATTGAATTCGTGAGTTCCTTACCCTACAACACAAAACCCTTTATATGCCCTTTCATGCCATTGGTCTTTTCTTGTATGTCATGTGCACATAGGTGCCTTCTGAGCACTATGGCAACTTCAAGCCATAGAGCCGTGTGGAACCATACTGATCGCCCATTTTCTATTGGAGTCAGACACTTCTACTACCAGCAGTGATGCTTTGTCCATTTGGAAGCATAAGCTTCAGGTAGCGGTATTTGAAACAGAGACAGTCTGCCGAGGAGGATGACACCAGCGGGGAGGAGTTTGGCGACACTTCTTTGAGAGTCAGTGGAGGACAAGATAATTTTTGTATCGTGAGCCGAGGGGAGATTGGTGAGGCTGAGGAAGATACATTGGATCCAGAGGTGGGCGTCGAGGGCCCTACAATAGTAGCACCATTGAGTGGTGTTGTACCATCAAGTACCGTACCAGGTACCCCTACACCCTCGAGTGGGCATGTACCAGAGATGTATGTTGTTTTCACACCAACCCTTCTCTCTGGTGGGGTCAGTTGACCTCACCTACTTTGTCGGGTGTGATTGTGGCAGCCTTACCCGTACTCGGATTTGGGCAGTTGGGCCCAGTCACTTTGACACCTCCCAGTGCCACTACTACAGCCGTAGAGCAGCCGACAACATTTGCGATTGTCTCGCCTGAGGGAGTTGAGCTGACAGTTGAGGGGGTCGAGCCACAGGTTTTAAAGCCTGAGGTTGAGGTAGTTGGGGGAGTAGAGGCTGAGCTTGTCGAGCTAGAGGTCGAGGTTATGGAGCATCCAGTGGGTTAGCAAGAGATGCCGAGGGATGCAGGTATTAAGTTGGAGGTCCTGGCCCAGTAGAAACCATGGATGCTTGCCGTTTTCAATTCACCCTCATGGTACCCATTGGACCCGCACCCCTTCCATCGCAGCGACAGGTACGCGACAAGTACCGATGGCACATGAGATTGTGGATTTGGAGGAGGGAAGTTCACATTTGAGGGTGTTGGAGTTGGATCCCCCACATGATGTGGGTGTACAGAGAGAGGAGTCTGAGGGTAGGATTACTGCATCCATCCAACACGAGGTATTTGAGACTCATGGTGAGTGGGGTGACCTTGCATAGTATTTTGGAGGCAGGCGCATAGAGGATAGTGGCCTCTACTCAATTACGAGCCCACGAGGTGGCGGATCAGGCTGTAGAATGGTTGTTGGCATTTGCTATTGGAGGTTGCATTGAGGAGTTCACACGATGTTTTGAGTCTCAAGGATGGTTTGCTACAGAGATCCTTGCAATGTTGGAGGACTGGGGGCTTCAGGAGCCTGTGGGGGAGAGTAGGATCCACTCCTTGTTGAGGAGGGTTGAGCAGGCATTCCGAGAGGGCTATTATGAGCCCAGTAGGACCCAACATGTAGCATCAAGGGCTGAGGCTGCGCGGGTGGCAGCCATGAGAGCTTGGGAGGAGTTGGCCACTTGATTCCAGATGGTAGAGGAGGAGTTGGCTTAGCACAGGGCTTAGTTGGTTGTGTTGGAGGAATAGTTGGCTCAGGAGAGGGATGAGAGGGCAGTAGTGATGGACCAGTTGGATCATGAGAGGGATGAGTGGGCCATGGTGGAGATTCGCCTTGTTGCAACTTTTGAGGAGACAGACAAGAAGCATAAGGAGGTTTTGGAGGCCACATTTCTAGTGAAGTCCGCTCGAGAGAGACATATGTTGGCCTAGAGGGATCTATGGCGACATACTGAGTAGGTTCACCAGTTAAGAGAGCAGTTGGCGGCTTCAACACCACCGCTTGCACCTTCTTCGTTAGGGATTCTTTCTAGGCCCCTAGTTCCTTGATTTGTTATCTGTATAGTTTATTCCCCATTTTGTTGTGTGTCGTCCGGAGACTACTTTCTTTTTGGGGGGATGATTTTGTCGGGTAATTAACATTTGTTAGTGTTGTTGTCGAGGGTTTGGCAGTTAGCCAAGGGTTGCCAACGGTTGGCACTCAACAACTCTTTATATATGTATTGTACTTACCTTCGGGGGATGTTATCCGATGTTATGTTATGGTGTGGTCATAATACTATCGTTGGGAATACTCTGAAATACATTGTAATGATTCTGAGATAAATGATATGCTTATTGTTATGTTTTACATGCATTCCATTATGTTCTGAACATAAACCCTACAAGGTAAACATGCCCCCACACCAGTCTACATGTAAAAAAAGTTTTTTGTGTTATTTTTGGGGCTAGGATTGTTCCGTACTGCAGGAGATGGGTAGCCATCGTTGGGATGGCCAAGGGATGTTTCCCACATCCCTAAATGGAATGGGATGTTTCTTGCCATTTTGGGCACCTTAGCATGAATTAAGGACAAGAGGGGGACATCTCCTCGGCGTACCGGTATCCTAGAAATGCCTAGGGGACGGGGACGATGGTTTTGGGTGTAGGGGACACGTCCTTGTGTTTCCCTGCTTTCAAGTAGTTATAGGAGTTAGTTGGTAGATAGTTGTGTTTTGTTTTGCAATTGTTAGCCTCTCTAAATGACATTTGCATAGTCAAAGGCAATAGTTTGATGCTTGGCTGATCATCTGTGGTCTACTTCTATAATAAATTCATGTGTGAATAAAGATATATTTTACCAATCTATCAGTCTCTATTCATTATTTCAAGTATTAGTTATCAGAAAGAAAAGTAAACATAATAACACTAATTATAGGGCTGGTAATGAGGGAGCAATATCTAAATACTAAGAATCAAGTAACTAGTCCCGGATCATCCTACTCAACATTAGTTGTAAGTTTACAGCTTTATTTGTGTCGCTTCTGTTTGAAGCTTGAATACTGCTGTCCCTGTATACTCACTCATCCAAATCAAGATGACTGGTAAGAATTATGCTTGTGCATCTAATAGATCATCTTTAATATGATATGTTTTGGACAATTGGTAGGTGGGAGATGGTACTTTTTGTATATTAAATAGTTTCTGCTAATCACATGGTACACGCATAGGATGGGGATTGAATTGCAAATGGGTGATTTCATTCAGCAGTTAGTATATTAAAGAAGTCTTCTGGTTGGATAACTGGGAAATGGGAGTTCAAAATTGCAGAATGCATTATTCTATATTTTCCCCATTAATTTATCTTGTAACTGTCCTTATCAAAAGCTTGATTGTGGTGCATGTCATCGCATCTTGATTGGTTGGTGCTGTTTATATTTTGTAGCTTTTTCAGGTTTTTATTGCAAATTCAATGTTTAAACAGCTCAACAGGGTTCTCATTTTCTTTTATTAGACATGCAATTTCCATGTTAACTATTATGTTGTAATCATTTCTGTGCTGCAAGTTACAGTGGGTGGATATTGTTTGAGTCAAATGTTTATCATCATCGCAGGAACCCATTATTGAATGCTATAGGGCATCAGATATTGATACATGTCTCAGGTTGAAGAGGAAGCATCTAATAGCATTAGCATTGTTGGTGGGTTGCGACTATAACTCACATGGAGTACCGGGCATTGGGCTTAACACTGCAGTACGCATTGCCCACATATTCCAGGAAGAGGAGATTCTTGACAAGTATATTTTTCAGAACAAATTTTCAGTATTTGCAATTTTTGAGTTGGCTTTCTTATTTTAGGTTTTGATGTACACCACCCATTCCTGTAAGAGAACATTTATATGCTATGTATTGGCAGGCTTTGTGAATTAGGTAGGGGAAACACATTGTTATGTTCAGAGATGGACAATTCTGAAACAGAAAATTTTGAATCAGAACACAGAGCTGGCATGCCTGTGAAAAAAAGACCTCACTGTTCTCATTGTGGGCACCCAGGGAACAAAGTGAGTCATCTTAAGCTTGGGTGTGATGTTTGCAAGGACCTTTGCAATGATGCAAAGTGTTTAGAAAAATATCCAGGTTGGAAATGTGAATGTGCAAGCTGCATGCAGGTATGTAAAATCTAGGGTTCTCTCTCTCTCTCTCTCTCTCTCTCTCTCTCTCTCTCTGCCTGCCCCCCCCCCCACCCCTCCCTTTTTTGTTGATACTGATAGGAAAAGGAACTTTTTATGTTGATGAACATGCTGAAGCCCATGTTTGGGAAGGAAATGCTTCATTTTGACCATTTTTGTACCTTCATTATTTCCTAAGCAGTGGCTCTACGAATTGTGTATATGATTTTAGGGAAACATATAGCATTCACTAAAACATTGATACCTTTAGCATGAAGAAATGTCATTTAGTTTTTTGATTTTTAATCTTATGACATTTGACATTTATCTATAACTTTACTTATGAATGCAAAAGCCAAAACTTAATCAAAGAACAGCATTCCTACATGTTTTCATGATATTCAGGTACAAATATGAGATTATTACTCTGTTCATGTGCTCAACCAATTCTCAATCAACAGAGGCACTTGATTCTTTGGATTTCATGTTTCCTGCAAGATAGGACTCCAATTTGCATCACTTGCAAAGGAGAACTAGTAATGTACTTGCTAGATTGAATTTTAGGCAGAAATTGCCAAAATGGCAAAAATGTGCAATTAATTACCAAAATTGCAAAACGCCACTGTTGACGACTTTTACACCCAGATAAAAGCACTTATAAAAATAATTGTGGTCATCGTTTGGTGATTGATTTCTTCATGTGTACATGCATTGAAATCATGCTTGAATTGCGCATTGTGATTTTCATTGTTTTTTAATTTAGTGATGTGTTGTCTTGGTTCGATGGTTGGGTATTGGCATAGTTCATAGACTTGGACTCGGAGAGTACTCGGCAAGCCCAAAATTTTCAACTCAGCAGAAACTTGGCAAATACTCGACAAAAAATGGGCAAAAACTCAGCAACTTAAAAAGTACTAAAAATTAAAATCTCTTAAAGAAGTATATTTTTTTGGTAAAATTCAGTTACAAAATGTCTAAACTAAAAATTAACATCTTGAAAGAGAAAATGCATGGTTTTATAGCAAAAACATATGAAAAAAAGCCATTTTGACTAGTGTTTTACCTGTGTCAACATTTTTACCCATGTTTTTTTTGCGTACATAAAAACACGAGAGTTAAACTTGTGAAAACTCGCCAAGCAAAATAAATGGAGAGTACTTGGCAACTCGTAGAGTTTGCGAACTATGGGTATTAGCAATGCTCTCACTTTATGCAATGAATGGGAAAAGAAACAGAGATACTATACATTTTGGCATTGATCCATCAACTTCCTAAGGGAGAGTGGTGGGGGGCGTGACACCCTCAAGTTTTAGAAAACAAAATTGAGGTGATTACCTAAGCCGAGTTAAGGGATTGACAAAGTGAGAAGAAGCATTAGTGGGCTTCCTAGCCCACTTTTGAATATTGTTTTTATTCCACATGATAGATATTAGATTCAACATTAATTGTGGCATTGTTAATAAGTCACCATTGTAGAATTTACATCATGAATTATTCATGTCTTAAAAAATAGAATATTTTATATGTTTTGTAAATTATACATATTTATATATTTTTGATATATATTTGCAAATTACAATTTTTTTAATATATATATATATGAGTGTGTGTATGTATGTATGAATATTTTAAATATTTAATATTAATAAACTCATACTTACATCTAAGGCCCTGAACCTATATACTTTCATATATTAGGATTGACAACTTATTTTTTACTATTTGTTAAAATGTTTAAAGTTATTTTACCTTGTTTTGGAAATAACTATTGACATTCATTTCTTATGTTAATTGTTAGTTACATATAATTTATGCTTAAATTTCATGTGGAGCATAATCATGGGATTTAAATCATTTTAGGGTTTCGACTTTGAATGTTGTGTTTGTAAGTACAGTACTAGGGTTTTATGATTTTATTTGTTTCTAATATTATAGTTGAAAGCAGTAATGTTTTATTATATAAATAATATGTAATTATTAATTAAGAATAGGAATAAAAATTTGAGAAAAGTCAAATCTAAAAGGGTAAAAGTCAAGCAACTTTCGACAGTTTGAAGGAGTCTTGAAGCTTGATTAAAAGTGATTAAATTATGAAAAAAACATGCCCCATGAATGTTTGTGTGGTTCCAAAGGCTTTAATCTGGGCTTGGTGGCAAGGGCTCTACCTCTTGATCTTGCTTTGTATCACATTGGGGAAGTGCCTAGGCGATCCTTGACCCTTTGAGGGGAGTTGCCCCTTGACTCCACTAGGTGCACTGCCCCTAGGTCCTTGTGAGGGGCTCTACTTCTTGACCCTGTTGGGAGCTCTTCCCCCATTATGAAGGGACTGCCCCTTCACAATACTAGGGGTTTCCATTGTGGATCCTTGCTTTCTTTTTTATTTTCTGTTTTAAATGCCTAGAAATTAAGAATGGTAGGTTTTTTCATTTTTTTTAATATTTTTTACATTTCTTGATAATTTGATTTTTTCCCCAAATATTTTCAATTTTTTGAGTATTTTTAATACTTTTGGTTTGCCTAAGGCAATGAAGTGTTGCAGACTTTCACTGAAAGGAAGCTGCGAAAACATCTGGAGGTTGGCATAACATCTCACAGCCTGTTCGTACCTCATCTAGAGACTGCGTTTCTTTCACAGAAGGCTGCGTTACAAATTTAGGGGGCTGCGGTTACTCATTGGAGGCTGTGATTAATCAAATGGAGGCTGCGTGTTGATTGTTTGAGGGCTGTGACTTTCATTGGAGGGTGTAAAACCTCTACCAATAGCAGCGAACATTTCCTAATGGCTGCGACATATCTTTGGCATGCCACAATTTATTTAAAAAGGCACTCATATAATTTTTATTACATGTTATGTTATTTAAACGTTGCCAAATTACTGAGTTTGATTATTTGATGAGATTGGGAGTTGGAAATAATTGGTTGTCATTGTTAATTCAAATTCAGGAAAAATTATAAAAAAACAAATTTCAAACATTTCAAGAGGGAAAAAACATTACCTTCAGCCAAGTGCCAGCAAGGCTCTTTACACTTTAGCACTCCTTTTCTCATCCTCAACTTTTCTGCTTGCTTTGACTAGTTCTGTCGTTCTCAGTGCATGACCTTCTTGTTCTCTTTTCAGATTAGAGACTTGATTGGTTAGTTTCTAGTTTTTCTCCATGAGTTCAAAAACTGTTTCCTCAGCTTCATCTAAACTACTCTGTTCAGACAGTTCATCTATCGTGTCTTGGCTTTCACTCAGCTGCAAAGCTAGTTATTTTCTCTTTGCAAAAGATCTTCTCAATCTGTCTTCAGGTGAAGCAATCCTTTCATTTTCTTCCTCTAATTGCTTCTGATATTAGTATCCCTCTATGATCATTACTCAAGCGGTTAAGCTTCTTTTCTTGAGAAGCTTGCTCTGATACCAATTGTTAATCCTAACCGGTGACTGAGAGGGGGGTGAATCAGTCAAATCAACTTATTTACTATTTTATCCTATGAAACAGAATACAACTACTGTGTGATAATGAAAATGTAATGTATGTTTAACTTAAACAAAAATCACATGCAACAACTTACACAAGATTTATATGTGGAAACCCTCGGTTAGAGGGAGAAAACCACGGTGGGACAAAACCCACAATCTTCTCTACTGCAGTAATAAAGTTGCCATGTTAAAGGCTTACAACAACACTTGTTAGAGTGCTACCTTGTGAAGGGATTTAACATAGATTGGTTAAGATCTTAACCCTGTTAGGAGTCGCCTCGCCAGAGGACTTAAGAACATCAATCAAGATGTCACCTGGTTAAGGGGTTTATACAAAGGAACGTGTTAGGGTTCACCTTGATAAAGGGATTTTCATGAACTTCAAACAATAAGAAAGATGATCTTTTGTAGACACCTAATATGTCATTCAGATCATACTTGTTCTATTCCTTGCTTAGCTTGGCTTTTCAATCTCTGTCATTCACTCTTGGTGACTGTATCCCTTCTCAGAAGACTTTGCTTTTCTGCTTTATCTTTGCGCACTTGATTACTCCAACAATGCTAAACTTATGCACAATGACCCGTATATATAATGATCCTCACAATTCAAATTCGAATTGTGGCGCCAAGCTACAAGTCCTCCAAAACGCTGTTGTTTTGGAAGGCATGCCAAAAAGCTTGCATGCAAAACTCCAGTTGTCCAACGTATCCCGTTAAAACCGGATCGGATATACGAGACAGTTGGAAATCTTATAAAGCACAGACCGGTAGGTCTGATACTATTGCATGGAAACCGGTGTGCTGCCGATTGAGTCATCTACCTTCTTTAGTTCTCTACTAGATCGGTTAGACAAGACCAGTATTGTCGTGACCGAGTTCCCTTTATGTAACTAGTTCATTTGCACTGGTTACTAAGCAAGTTTGATGTTTGTCAACTGTGACAAGTACCGGTTCACCACTGCTTCTCTAACATTATGACCGATGTGTTTGATGTTTGCCAATGATGACAACTATGCATAATGCCAACATGTATGTATGGTCATACTCATACCAAATGAGAAAAACTTTCTGTATCGCCATTCTGGGTTCTCGTATCCATACCCACACCCATATCTAAATCAGCAATTTAGCTTTTTTTCTCATTTTTCATAATGACATGGACAACATTTTCAGGACCAACCAACCCTATGGGCTCAATAAGGATTTTAGAAATGAACTTTGCATCAATTATTTTCCTCTTACAATCAAACCACTTTAAAAAACATTGCCCCTTTGAGGGTCATTGCAATATATTTATTAAAGGTTGGTTTTTGCAATCTTTCCAGGTGTTAGAAATAATAGACACTTGCATTCAATCCAAGAATCCTCAATCAGCTTGAATGATGTTTCTACAATATTTTTTCTCTTGCCAATAAAGTAATGTGCACATTTTCATACCCTGGACCTATGAAACCAAAAGAGGTAGGATTAATTGTTGTCACCATTTCTAGCTAATATGGGGATCTCACCAAGTTGAGAAAGGCCATTAACATAAATGCAACATGAATTTTTTTCCTTTGCAATGGATCTTGTTATATTTTAAAATGCCTTAACTAGTGGACCTCTTTTGTTAGAAAGAGAGGGATCTTTTTAGATAGGTGTCTCCAAAGAGGATGTTGGGAGGCCATTATTGAATCCAAAGGTTTCTTCATTGATGTTTTATTTGCTGAAGGGTTAAATTTTAGATTTGTTCTCTCACAAACAACATCAACTTCTTGTTCTATAATGAGTGCCATAATTTTTTTTCTTTTGACAACCCCTTCTTATTCCCCCCCTTCACATATTCTAATCCCACACCCACTTATAGCACATAAGTGAGCTTTCACTCGACTATATGAGCTCTTAAACTGGACTCCACACTCAATACAATTCTAAATAAAAGCCCCATTTTCGGAAGTTGATTAAACATTGTAACATATTTCCATAAAGGAGATGCTTGATCATATTTGAATTGTTTTATTTGTTTCAATATGCACCGAACTTGAACTAGTGGCTATGCCAAGTATATTGCAATTTGTTGTTATAAGAAATTAGTGTAACACCGGCACTGGGGTACGTCGGGATGCCAGGACGAGTTTCTGGGATGGGGGGAGAAAGGGCCTCAATTTTGAGACAACAGGGGGACGGCGGTGGTGGAAGGGGGGGAGAGGAGGGGGGGTGCTGTGTACTATACATATAGAACTTGAAATGCTAGTTATGAAATGATGTTTCAGTGTAACATACCAAATTGAAATGCTTGAACATAGCAAAATTGCAACACAAACTAGTTCCATTGAACATTCAACATAGTAACATAGCACATAACCCAATAGTAACATTCAAAAATCAAAATTCAAATAGAAACTCAAGTACCCGTCTTAGCAGCAGCGTGGTTGCGAAATGGCGGAGGTGGGGGTACTTGGGTACTCTAAGTACCCGGTGCGGGGATGTCCTGGGGACGGGTACTTCGATGTTTTTTTTTTGGGGGGGGGGTGCAAGTCCCTGGGTTTCACTGTAAGAAATTATAAAATTTTAAATTAAAAAAATAAATGAATAAATAATATGTATAAACTAATAAAAGTTCAAAACAAACACCAAAAAATACTATAGAAAATCTTGAAACTTGTTTCTTTTTTACATTGCTTTTTTTAAATTTGAAAAGAAATGTTAAAAAAATAGAAGAATCAATTAGAATACTTACTTAGATGACTAGATCTCCTTTGTGCAAGTTACGTTCATCCCTTTGGCACTTTGTGATCAATCTTCTTCAAAATAATCACCTACCTTTCAAAATGCAAAAATGACTTACCAAGGGTGTGTTTGAGAAAAATGATGATGTGTTTAGAATATGTGTGAGTTTTGGGTTTAGGCAACTTCTTAGGGTTTTTTTTGTAATTTTTATAATTATAAAAATTGTTAAAATAAAAACCACACCCTTTCATGGTTTGCACCTGCAGGAGTGCCGAGAGCGACCAGAAAGTGTATCAGCCACTCCCGAGGTGCTCCCATCACCACTGCATTTGGCGAGATGGCTCAGCTCGGCACAGGTCCGGGTCCCACAACCCAGGAACTAGTAACTTAGGAGAAAGTTGATAATCAGACTTGTGGCTCCATCACTGATGATGTTGGACAGGGTTTTACAGATTCTCAAAGTGATTAAGGAAAGTTTCATAATATTTTAGAGAAGGAGCTAGTGCAACATACTTTTGGGACTGGTCTGGATGAATGGATGGGTAAATAATGTGTTAGCGGCTGGAATTGAACATGTTACATAAACAATTGGCTACCTCGATTGTTCATGAGGCTGGGATTCTATTGGTTGAACATCTTATCTATGAGCAGAGGAATATTGAGGAGAGAGAAGGCAGTTGATCATACTAAAAACTACCTCAAGAAGCTTTTAGATTAGCTTTATTTGGATGACAGATACTTGGTTCCTTGAAAGACTTTGATATTTTGATAATTTTGATTTATATGTTGCTTAAATATTTGTTATTATCCCCAGATTTTGATCATTTGGATATTGGGTGTACTCTGTTAGATTCTCCTGTGTTAGCAGTAGTTTTCTGTATGTCCTCTAGGCCCTTACATTGTAAACTGTTTTGTTAATTATCTGCAATAAAAATAAATAAATAATTTTTAAACTCTATTGTGAAATGTGTAATAAAAGTGAAGTCAGGGTCATATTCAGACAATGATCATTTGTAATGTTAGCTTTCCTTTCTCTGATAATACATTTCAATTGGATTCTTCTTTATCACTTACATTCTATGTTATTTGATTACCATACTATGATTTTCTTCGTACATTGGGAAAGTAAACTAAGCTTTGGGTCCTGTTTAGATATAAATAATTTACCATGCCAGGTGGATATGGTAACATTGTGGATCATAATTTACCACGGATGTATTTTTTACTAGTTGCATTGTGGATCTATTATGTACAGTGTAACTTAGTTATATTGTATTGAGTTGAATCTTAGGAATTTCTGGTGTTTCATTTCCTTGCTACTCAATTTTAGGGCATTGGTCTTGCCCTGAATTCATGTGGCAGGAGCAGAAAAGGAAGGAACGCAATAAATGGCTGCACTGGCAAACAAAAACTTTTGCTAAAATTTGTGCAACTGATGGATTTCCTAATAACGAAATTGTCAGTCTGTATCTTGGCAATGAAACCGGTGCCCTTGGTGGTTTGTCTTACCATCCCTTGCTTCATTTATTTAATTGTACGTTGAGCTGTACATTATTTGATTTCCTATGAATCTTCATTGAAATCTAAGTTGAACATATCTCTACAGATTTACAGAAGAATGCAGAATCTCTTTCATGGCAGGCCCCTAAAATGGAGTCCCTTGAAGACTTCCTGGGCCATCATTTATTTTGGGATCGAACATACACACGTCAGAAAATCCTCCCTCTTTGCTCTCTGACGTTGTTGAGGAAAATGGCTGCAAATAAGGAAGGAGTGAGTGCATCAGAGGAAAGCCTGCTTCTGTACAATAGATATGTACCACATTCAGTTGAGCGTATTAAAGTCCATTACTCCCAATCCTTCTATGTACTTAAATGGAAACATGTAAATTCGGAGTGCAATAATGATGATTGGTTGGGCTTAAAATCTAAAGAATTACAACTGCAAAAGAGAAAGGCCTCAGTGGTATGTGATTCTCAGAGTGCATGTGACGAAGAATCTCACGCAGTTGAAGTTGATAACATCAAAGGATATTTATTTATAAAAACAGATGAAGACATGGAGCTTGTTAGGGCTGCATGTCCCAAGCTGGTGGAAAGTTTTGAATATGAAAAGGTTTGTGCTTTTTATTTAGTAAATATTTTATGATTTACTTTATTATCTTTAATTTCACATTCTGGTTTTATCTCCAGGCGGCTGCTAAGGAAAGGAAGGCTGCTGTATCAAAATGTAGTAAAGGAAAAGAAACCTCTAGAGTAAAGCAAATCACCATTACATCATATTTTAAGGCCGCAAAAGGACTAGTTAGATCAAAGTGTAGGGAAACGTTATCAACAGTTGGAGATAACCAGGGCGGAAATACTTGTGCAAATCTTACCTTACCTATTCCACTTGAAAAAGCAGTAGAAAGGATAAAGCCCCAGGTACCTGTATTCAATGATCCAGTTTCACAAGTCAGTTAGCCAAACATTCATGACCTAGTTTAAACAGATGAAGAGTACTATTTATTCAAGTTGAATCCCTGAACCGGAACTTGTTGAGGGCTCTAAGATGTTTGTTCTAATCTTAAGAGCTGATTGGGAATTGCAATAGCTGCCAACTTGTCAGAAATGTTGGAATGCATATTATGCATTTCCCTTCATAGTTTTACACCGTTTTGGAGCATATAAGCCTCTGTCAATGTAAATTATTGTCCTATTTATCAGCTATTAAATTTTTGTTTTAATTTTTATATATAATACCCACAGTCAGCAGAACTGGATGTGAGAAATTGTGTATTTAAGAAATTGAGTAATAAATTTGTTCGCTATATTTGTTTAATACCCTAGTTTCTATTCACTTATTTTGTCTTAGCTTTTTATACAAATGTGAATGCCCAACACGAACAATTTCATATGTTAAAAGGAATGCATTGCAAATGCCATGATAGTTTGAATACAAATCGGTTGCAACCAGTGTTGGACAAAATCCAATTTGATATTGTTCATGAAATATGCATTGAGAGCAAAATATGTTAAAGGGTGGTCCCATATTACATGAGTGGCGTGCTGATGATAAATTGATTGAAGGCCTTGATCATGTCAAGTTCCTTCTTAGGAAGTTAAAACTGTCAAGGATCTTTTTCATTTTGATGTCAAATAAAGAAAGAGCATAAAACATGAAAGCAAGCTGGAAATGTCTCACTAAAATATTTCCTCGGCCTTTTTGATCTGATGATTTGATGATAGCGTTCTTTGTTTCATCATAAATTTTTAGACGAGTTCAAGTTTCTTAAAGGTAATTTCATTTATAGGTTGTATTTGTGCTGAATTTTTGTGTATTGGTTTGTAGTAAGTACTTACATTTGAGGAGCATATTGTAATAGTTAATTTGAGTTATCTTTGTATTGTCTGTCTGAGAATATTCTAACATATTTGAACATATCTATTTAACTCCAAGATATCTGTATTGTTCATGCAATTTTGCTACATCTGTTTGTAAATTGCTGTTTATTTGAATTAACCAAATTAACTATTATATATATTGTTCTTAAGATGAGTGCTTATTAGAAAATAAGATAGATAGATAGATAGATAGATAATTTTAACGTCTGCGAGGCTAACATAGCCTATGGGATAGTCCGTCAAAGTTAGGTCAACTTTAGTAACTCAATTCTTTTCTTATGCAAGTTGACGATGAGCACTCCTAACTTCTCGATGCACTCCTTGCTGAATAGATTATGCCAAGAGTTATTGGATAAAAAACTTACAAATTTTTCTCTGTTGTCCTTATATGCATCACATTCTAAAATAAATTGTTGTTCGGTTTCCATAGTTCCAGAATTGCAAAACGTGCAAACTCTCTTCTCCCAAGCCTCTTTTGGCCTTTTCCACTGCCCGGTCTCACATCGGAGTTGATGAGAATTGGTTCTCAGCTGAGCAATAACAGTTTTAGCTCTCCAAGAAATGTTAGCCCCTATGTACGCTTTTTGAAGTTGATCACACGAGGGGTTGAATTCATTGATGTAATATGTTTTCTTCCTTCCAAGCTCATTTCCCCAATTTCTCTTGTAAAATTTATCCATAACGAAGACCTTTATATCTTTGTTATTTGTGAGACACATTGAAATGGATATCTCATTTACTCATCCACTTTATGTTTTGTTGCATCCACTTTTTTTTACTTTTGCTCAATATGTCATTGAATACAGCTTTAGGCCATCTACCTTCTTCCATTTTTTCAGCACAAATATAACCTCAAAATGAGATTGCCTTTTGGGAACTTTTGTACACAATCCAAACCTTTATAATGAAACACAGGATGTTGTCATTATATCCTTGTTTGTACGTGCCAAGATTATATTGAAGTCATTTTTTTGACTTTGTTGTACGTCATGTTGTCAAAATTCAAATTATCGAATTGTCAAGTTTGTAATTTGTCCATCAATTTCAATTTTCAAGAAATTTCATGTATATCAATCGCTTCTAAATGTCTCTGAAAATTGTAATCAAAGACACCATACCACACTAGGATCTCCCTCCGGCATGTTTGACTTTACCTTCTAACAAAACATTGAAATTCGAAAGAAAGCATATAAAAGATGTAGAAATTTTAAATACATCTATTTGAAAACATCTTTGTGAGATATGAATTCTAATTTATATAGGAAAAATCAGGAATTAAGGGGATAACACTTGAAAAAAATTAGAGAATCTAACCACAAAAGATCATATTCTATGTATAAATTCTAATTTCATTCAAGAAAGAAAGTGAACATAATATATGCATCTTAACATAATTCAACTAAAAAAATGTAAAGATATTACGAAAATTCTTCCTTGTTTCTCTTTTTTGTGGACTTTCATATTTGTTCCTTGATATGATAGCACACAAATTTGAGAATTGTGGTTCGAAAATAATGAAAAATCACCTTTATCTTATAGATTTTTGGATTTCAACTGATGGTTTAGATTGAGGGGTGTTGACTGATAATGGATGACCAATATTATTTGTGAGAAGACTGATTGGACAGATTATCGAGACTAATTGATAGTTGAGTGACTATATCATGACTGGGCTAATTGAATAGATTAATTGGCTGATTAGTTGACAATTTGTTGCATACTTGAAGACTACATATGTGACTGATTGCACGACTCAAAAGATTGACTTGATTGATAAGGTGATTTGTTAGTCAGTGGTAGTTAAAAGAGGTGGAACAAAAGAATATAATTAGCATTAAGTATTTAAATGATTTTTTAAGTTTGCACGAGGGGAATAAGTAAATTAAATACTTTATTTATTATTAGCAGACTCAGTTAGCATTGTGCAAATGAAATAATTAAATACAATAATTATTTATTTAATTATAGAAATAATTATTAGTAATTAAATAATTAAAATAATCATTTAATTATGGTGAAAGAACAAAAAAATTAATTTAATTAAAAAATAAAAAATATTTAATTAAATTTAGAGTTAAGAAATTAATTAAATAATAAATTATTGAATTAATAATTGGAGGAATATTAGATAAAATTAGACGAATATTGAAGGAATGTTAAATGGATACTAAATAATTAATTAAAATCATTCAATTATAAGAATCTAGAGGAAATGACATTTTTGAACTTAAATAAGAATGACACAAATTAATTAAATAAATAAAGATCAGGGTATTCCTTCTTCATCACCAATTATTGGAGGTGGTACTGCACAAACTCCCCCATCATCCCTACCGACACCCAAGCAACTTACCAATCCACTAGTTCACCACACAGTGCCTGCAAAACCATCTATAGACCATTTCTACTCCATGGGCAATATATATATACCACCAACATCCAAGTCAAGTTGGGTAGAGATCCAAGCACTACAAAGGTGACCTACATTGAAGAGATTCTGGGAAGTGCAAAGATTTGATGCCATGATGATGCATCACACACGACAAACACAATGAGCACACATGTGCCAGAGTTCCCATTGCAGTTTGAACGTGTTCTCGGATACCATATGTAATACCCTGCTAAGGAACCCTTTGGACTAAAACCAAATATGTACTAATAAGCATATATATATATATATATATATATATATATATATATATATATATATATATATATATATATATATATATATATATATATATATATATATATATATATATATATATATCAAATAACTTTAATTTAACATAACCACGAGTAAGGTTAACACATCATCCACACACCAGATATGAAATATCAAATCGGATTACCTAAGAGTCCAATGGCAATAAATACACACACACACACACACACACATATAATCCAAGAAAATGCTAAGTCATGAGGTTATACCATAATTGGCCATACATAAACTATTGTTTAGGGTAAGAGGCAACTTGAAAATACTAGAGATGCAAGATCAAACACTTTGAAATCTGAAAAAAAAAGATCACAAAACTAATTTAGAAAAGATGCCAAAGTAGACACAGGCGTTGATTGGTGCAAATGCAAATCCCCATCACACAGGCTCTAATAGCCAACGAATTCCCTGACAAGACTAAAAAGTCTTAGTCTAGAGAGGCAAAGGCACCAATTGAGAAAGTAGAGGCATTGGAAAGCTTAAATGCCAATGTAGAGACACAAAAGAACTTAAATGCTGATTGACAAGCAGAAGCACCAATCTAGAGCTAGAAAATTTTAGGATTTAGACAATCTCAGCTCAATGAGGCAGAGGTGCTAAGAGACATGCATAGACACCAATCTAGCTACCTAGCCCCCAAATGAAGGTTTCTAAGCATAATTAAAGACTAGTTTCATAACCAAAAATGTTGCTTAATTAAATCTATCATAAATGCAACTAATAATTCCATTATGAACACAAGGTTCCTATAAAAGGGCTAACTTATGATTACATTTCTTATCTTTACAAGATAGTGCAAGAACCATATAAGAAGTATAAAAATATATTTAATTAACCATAAGAGAAAAAATACATCAACATAAATGCATGTATCTAAGATACACAAATCATGGATCAAATCCAATATACAAAAGGTGCAAGGATATAAATGCTCGGATACCACATAATGATACAATGCAAGCCTATAATATAAGAATTCAACATCATGTTGTTGTAAGTTTGGAAAGTGTGAAAATATTATCTAAGACTACTTAATACCTATACTTTTCTCCTCAACGATGGTTGGTCATGCCACACGACCACAAAGAACCCTCAAGCCCTCTCCCATCATGATCATGAAGATAACCATGTGATCCATACTATTGGAAAGTATTAGGTAAGGTACTGGGGGGAGAGGGGGGGGGGGTGCGTGAATCAGTACCACAAAGATTTCACACTTATTCAACTTTCTAAGCATAAACCGATAACCAGTAAATTACTTATACTGATAACTATCTTATCTTTTATAGATAGCTTGAGTTATGTTTAACCAATAACTGATAACACGTAAATCAAACATACAACTCATAAACATTCAAACACTTAACACAATATTTTGGTGTTGCGAAAAATCCTTGGTCAGAGGGAAACACTGCGGTGGGGATGCTACCCACAACTTATCACTGCAATAATAAGATGCCATGTTAGGAGCTTACATAAACGTCATCTTCTGAATGACTTCACCCTGTTAGGAGTGACTAATACCCTGTTAGGAGTATTAAAGTCCAGTTAAAGACTACTTTGTTAAGAGATTTTATCCAACTTATATAGTGTTCACCTGGTTAAAGGATTTACAATAAGTTTCGAAATAGAACTTCTAAGTCCGGTTAGAGACTACTTGGTTAAGGGATTTCACAATCTTTTCGCTAAACTGTTAGGAATAAATCAACAAGAAAATTGACCTGTAGATGCTTTCTCCAAAAGCTTGTCAGATCCTATTTCGCTCTTTGTTTGTTCTGATCTCTAATCCTTACACTTCTCTTTGCATCCTTTTAACTGTATCTCCAATTGTTCTCTTATTTCACAATCATCATCACATCATATCTCTTTGTCTTCGATCTCTTCTTATAATTGCTTGACCTAATTAGGGTTTCTCGATCTTCCATAAACTATTTTTCTAATTTGATGTCGTCCTTGTTCGTAACCTTTTCTTTTCTTTTTACCGCTAACACTTTTCGATAACTCTTCATTTATACTAATAATACTCTCTTTATGCCGATATCACTTTCCGATAGTATCTTATGTTGATAAGTCTTTCCTTACTTTATCTATACACAAAATGTTATTTTCCATCAATGACAACCTTAGCAAAATCATCATTGATTGCTTGTTGTGGATTTTGTCAAGTAACACATACAACATAAGCAAGGCTATCACATAGGGTATACACAATGCAATTCCCACAACACCACACATTACACAATAGGCAAGATCATACTGAATACAAGGTGATACACACACATGTCTGGGTGAACCACAAGCAAGATCAAGACATAATCACCACATAAGTGACAAGCTCAACCACACATAGCCACAAACTCACTGATAAAGAGTGGGTGCACAGTCAAAGAATGAGAGTGTCATCACATGTCCATCTGGCCCATGTGATGCCAAGCAATCCTCTCATGGAGATGAGGTGCATGACGTTTCGGTATATCATGACACTTCTCCACTTCATCCTTGGCTAATGGGATCTCATGAGACATGTAGGAGGAATATTAGTACTTGGTACACCCAAGCCCACATATCCATACTTATGTTAATTAAGTGTTTTACACCATTAGTTTTATTTATGTTATCACTTGATTAAGGACTCTGTAATGGGTTACCTTGGTGGCCCCTTTATGTCTTGGACCCCACCATTGGGAGCTACTCCCATAATTGGCTTATATGCATCCACTCACACACACCCACACACATGGAAAATTGATGAGGTCATTCATATCCACACACACAAGACAGGTTGTCGGCATGTCCCTCGGCAAGATCATAGCCATCTCAACCATGTGGGGGTAATTCCAATGGTTTTCAAATGCGTTCACAATAACCAATTCACATTTTTCAAGCATTCTCATGCACATACGTGACCTCATCAAAGGGCGAGAAAAAAATGTAAAACAAACAAGGGATTTCCATCACCCTCAAATAAATACTATGATACAATTTTACAATGGAAAATTCATCCAAGGTCCCACAAATGTGTAAACTTGGATTTGGGCATAACATGGCCAAAATCCATAAAAAAAAAACTTTTAAATATCAAGAGATGGTGAAAACCCATTTTCCCTCATGCCATTCAAATCCAAAAAATGCATTCAAATCATCAATGAACTCAAGCATAAAATATCTAGCCATGGATGAAGTCAAATACCCTCATTTTCTAAGAATACAACATATTTTGGGCATGTAATTTATCAAATTCTTCAACAATCATAAAATCTATTCCATAGAACTTATAGCATTGCACAATAACAACAATCACAAACAACTAAAATCAATTTAAGGCAAAATTTGAAGAGAAAGAATCAAACTTACCTTCCAATGAACCAAAAACCCCAAACAGCTTAGAGAATGAAGAAAAATCCACTAAAAGCAACAAAATTTGAAGAAGGAAAAATCAACCCACGGAATCCAAAAGAAAAGAACCCTAAAAAATCCTTCCTCAAAATTTTTCCCTCCTAAGAAAATTTGTATTTCACCTTTGTTTTGTGAAAAAACTTTTGTAAAATTGTAAAAAGTTGCCAAATTGATTTTATCTTAGCATAAAAATATAAAGCTTCCATGATAATAAAATTTCATCAATAATTAAATATACACCAAAACCCTCAAGAAGAAATGTTAAAACCACAATATAATAAAATTTCCATAGAGACTAGTAGGCAACAACAATTACACCCAACTCGTTGACCAATTACACTGAACACAAAAGTGCACATTCAAGGAGAACAACTATAATGAGACATGGAGACACATGATAACATACATCCAAATCATGCATACTTAAATAGTTGAGCATTGCCATACTATAGCCGACAAGTGTATAAACATATCAAGGGAAACTATCATCCAAAAGTCGGAATGCCAATTCTGGCTGAATACAAGTTGGCCACATGACTACCTCCATATTTAACTACTATCAAGGATATACGTGTGTGTGTGTACACACACACACACATACATACATACATAGGGCATTCTCAGACCTGCCAATTTAGGTGAAGTCGATCCCTTTTACTGCTTCTTATAGTTTGAAATTGTGTGTGTGTGCACGTGCTTTGGCTATTGCACACACACACAATGCCAAACTATAAGAAGCACTAAAGGGGATTGAGACATAGTGTGGGCATCACAAGTGAATAACTACGACTTTGACCCTCTTTGTACAATCACATCAAATATGATCTAATAAGAATAGTAACATGAGCATAGTAGGAAATAAAACATAAATAACCCATAAACTTGTAAGTAATCATCATCATATATCATAAGGAAACTTATGCATTGATCTTATAACATTACCTAAGCTATAATGTTAAGTATCCATAATTATCATTGAATAATGTAATATGTCATGAGATCATTATATAACATTAACTAATATTATTCCTTAATTAACATCCATTATCATCAAACACATCATGTCCAATAAAGTTATTAACTAACAACATCATAATCTAATCATTATGAACAACATACACTAGATCCCCAACATGAACTATTGCAACATGAGAATAACATCTCATAACTCATTGAATCCATAGTACCCTAATATACAAAGTCAAGGTTACCATGTCAAAGTACATAAGAAATCAACATAAAAACCTTAACACATTGATACCATCTATGCATGCTAAAGAAACTAGACATCATCACAGAGCTATGATGCAATAATTACCACCACTGGAATACAAATAAAGTCTACTATCTATAATAGCAATGACATACCCCAAACTAGGGAATATAATTGCAGTCACACTACATAAAACACCAGCATCAAAGAGTAATCCAAATGTAGTCACATGGTAAGAATACAACAAGTCCAAATTGGATAATATCAAATAAGCTAATACATCCACATAATCCATAACATTGAAATGATATCAACACATCACAATTTGACATAATCAATAACATATATGTGTCCAACATATAATTTACATGGAGAATTCTATGGAGTAATCATAACAACACCTAAGACCAGATCAGGTCATACATGGATCTACATATCAAGTTCACAAGGCAAAAAGAAAATGAGGACACTACATATTTTATGGAGATTGCTTTGGACCAGGCAATAGTCTTGAAACATTGTGATGATCAAAGTTTGTTAAGAGCAATTTATTTCAGTTCACACAATTTGAGGAAATTGCAAAGATCAAGAATAATAGTTTGGTGGATATTATTTGGATTGTTGTCGATGTTGGGGAGATATTGTTTATGTGCAAAAGGATGGAACAAAATTTTAATGAAGGACTATTAAATTAGTTGACATATTCTCCACAAAAATTGATGTGAATTTGTTGGGTTTATCTTGTTAACAAGAGGGTGAATAGTTGAAAAGCTTAAAGGCCCGTCAAAGAGTGGTTGTTATTTCTACAAGGAATGGGTGCATGGCTGAATTTAAAGGAAAGGTAATAAATATTGTGCAATAAAAAATATTAACAATAGGACCTTCACTCCTTGAAGTAGAAGCCCTTGGATCTAGAGTAGAAACAAATAATTATTGAGTAGGGTAATGCAAACATGGGTAGGGTTGTAATTGCATATCTTTTATAAAAGTTAACTATGACAACTCCTTTAGAGGCTGAAATGAGTTCAACTATTAAGTTCGTCAGACAAGATAATTAATTTTATCCAACATGCCCATTGCTTGTCAGTGGGAAATAATGTAAAAATATATGACATTAAAAAGATGATGGTACATGGTTCAATTCTAAATTTCAGGTGCAAAATCCTAAGTGTAAATATAGATACCTTCTACAATTGAAACTCCAAGATCATGGATTTTGATGATGTTGCAAGTCAATTTTTGAAAATGTCTTCTACAAATCTCTACATGGTACAATACGACAATGAAGCTAATGCAACTCCACAAGAAATCTTTTATTCAATTCTCTTGAATGCTCCCGTGTTTACTCTATTTGTGTGGAGTGATACATACATTTTGAAGGAATGTTGAGGGAAATGATTAGAAAAGTAGCAAAGGTGGACTTCAAGGATAAGTGCAACATTTTAATTTTAGAAATATAAAAAATGGTGGGAGTGAACAACACTTAAATGTTAGATGTCCATGTTCTTTGTCTATGTATTTTCAAAGATGATCAGATTATTTCTTTATATATTTGAAATGAAAAACTATAGGTTCTAATGGACCATTTATTTTATTTCAAAATTATATCATTATTTTAGAGATGATTACTTAGGTTTGAACTATTTATTATGGATGAATGGTGATTCATATTAGATTTTGTTGCCTTTCTTTTAGATATATATTAATGCAAGTTATGTATAATGAGTCTCATGAATCATAAACTTTGTGCACTTTGTTATTTAAATGTTATAAGAGATACATTTTGTTATATACATTTACTATAGAGAGAATAAAAATGTACTTTGAACTTCAAAGTGGGTCTAGATTTGTTGTGTTTGCTAATGTCAAGTTGTAGATGAAGTATTTCTTAAAAATTTAACTTTATTTTAATTTGAGAATGTGAGAAGTTGTCCATGTTATATAATTAAGAATGATAAAAGTATATGAAATGGTCCATGTTATATGATTATGCATGATATAAATATTTGAATTAGCAAAAGGTTATGTGATGGATATTGTCTGCCTAAATCTTTTAGAATCCAAATTATGTATTTTAAAGTGAGATTTTGTTTGCAAATGCCAAGTTGCAAATAAAGTATTCCTTGAAATTCAAATTTATTTTAATTTAAGGATGTAAAGGGAAAAACCAAGGTTGGGATGAACCCACAAGATGATGTACTTTATTAAAATAACTATACCATGTTAGGAGTATTACAATAGGAATGCACATGCATTTAGGCGCACTTCCTAGAGCTAACTACTCAATTACAAAAAAAGGCTTACTTCCTTGGGAAGGCTCATTGCCTTTAAAATAAACATGGACAACAATCCAAAAATCATGAATTGTACATTAGCATCTTCAACATGCTCGGATCAATTCCATTGAAGTACATATACAACTTTCTTTTCTACACCAGGTCTCTTCCTTCAAAAGATATAATCATATTCACACATCTATGTCTCATTTACACATCCACACACTCTCTCTCAATATCCACACATGAATACAATTACATTTATGAATCTCATCAAACTTGAAAAAATAAAAAAGGTCGGCTAAACTCTCACCACCTAAATATTAAAAATATAGCCTCTCTCAATTACAATATTAAATGCAAACTAGTATATGTCAACTAAGACATAGAAACATCCAAAATCACTCATCTTAAACATGAAACACCTCCAATAAATATGCCTCGATCATCCACAACACACTACAATCATCATGTTGGCCTTTTACCAACTCACCAACTAAAATATTCAATTGCGAGTACCACAATCAAAGTGAACCAACAAGACAATAGGACCACAATCTAGAAACATCCAAAAGAATCATGAAAAACCATAGAAACATCCACATTAACTCAAATGAGTGGAATCATCAACATCATCATACCAAACCTCTGAATACCAACAATAACCATTGTCAACAAAGAAAAATAGCTTGTGAATCTCCAAATCATGAACCAATTGAGTTGAGGACACACATCAATGTCCCAAACACACTCACCAGATCCACATAGAAAAATATTAAAATGAGGAGCACTATGGATCAAGATATTGTCATACTGTCACCATTGAACAATTGAAAAAGTAGTCTCAACACGAAAACCCATAACACACTCAAATATTTATGCGAACCTCTGAAAGTTTAACTGAATCAATTACAAATATCCAAAAATCAAAAGCACACATATGCTGATGGTGATAATCAATATACATGCCAAATTGAACTAATGAATTTATAAAGCTTCTCAGGAACACTATCACAGATAGAGAAATATGTTGACAACAATGACAACATACCTCTCAAATATGTGACAACACATCTTATCATCAACACATATTTGAAAATTATTCCAATAGTTATGTATGATATAAATATTTGAATTGGAAAAACGTTATGTGTTGGATATTATCTGCCTAAATTTTTGAGAATCCAAATTATATGTTTTAAAGTGAGCCTTTGTTCAAATTTTCTCTCTTCTTTCAAACCCAACCTTACAATGTGACAAGGCATATGGTTGTACTAGGTTTAAAATTTGAGAAATTATTTGATCTTTGCCTCATGTTGATGTGTTTAAATCATTGAGAATGATATGAATGTTGCAATTATTTCAACTTTATTTTGATTCGAATAGATGATAAGTATTCAATATTATGATTCCATGAACTAACCATTAGGCTCAAAGTGGTTTTAGGAGAATCTGAAACATTCATCAGGTTCTCAAAAAAAATTTTGAATTTTTTTTGTCTCTACGTTTTGAGCTTTATCTCATATAGCTTCAAATTTATTTTAGTTCAAATAGATGAAAATTTTTCTATCTTATGATTCCTTGAACTGACCATTGGGCCCAAAGTGGTTTTAGGAAGTTTTGAAACATAGGTTGGGTTTTGACCGTAATTTCAAAACTTTTTTCTCTCTCCCTTTTTAAGGATTTATTTTATGTTATTTTTGTAAATAAGAAGTTGGACAAATCTGTGAACAACCGACCAAGTTTAGAAGGGATGGCTTGGTTGTCTTTTATTTGCAATATTTATGTCTTTACGATCACCAGGCCAAGGAAAATCAGACCGTATGTTCTTATCGTTATCATGGTTCAATAGTTTGAGAAATTGTCAGCGACCTGAGTAATGTTGTTATATGGAGCCTAATAAGACTTAGAGGCTAATTTTTCCCCACTTTCATTAGCACAGTTTCCCCCCATTTTCAACGGGGGTTTGCAGGCAATTCCCCCAAGATGGTCAAGGGAAACACATGAATTTTATTATTGTACAAGGAGTCAAGTGTTTTTTTTCTATTGGCCAACATACTCTAACCTTAATTTTGTAATTGACACAAGTCTTGTTAAAATGGCTTAGGGTTAGGGATTTTTCATAAGAGAATTTGATAGATTCTTGCGGAAATATTACAGATTGTAACATGTTGAAATCACTGGATAATAATATTGGACTCTTTGTTTGGTGGACATAGCCTAGGATTGGGTGAACAATATTAAGTCTTTGTGTCTCCTTGTTCTATTTTTGTGTGTGTTTTATTCCTTTGACTTATTAGCTAAATCTTCATTTAACCTTAGATATCTATCTACTAATCCTAACACATGGTATCGATGCAGGTTTCTTTCAGTTATCCTCCACAGGAAGGTATCATGGTTGAGTGGGAGTAATGGTAGACGAGGCTAAGTTTAAGGTTGAGAAATTTAATGGGTAGAACTTTAAGTTATGGAAAATACAAATGAAGGACTATATCTATCAAAAGGATTTATTACGACCACTAGAAGGAAAATCCAAGAAACTGACATGAATGTCTGATGAGGATTGAGATATTTTGGACCAAAAGGCAATTGGTAGATTTCATTTATACCTGACACAATCAATGACATTTAATATTACACAAGAAAAGACAACTAAAGAGTTGATGGAAACCCTAGAGAATTTATATGAAAAGCCTTCCACTTCGAATAAGGTGTTTCTTATGAAGCATTTATTTAATATGAAAATGGTAGAAGGTGGGTTAGTTTCTGATCATTTAAATGACTTTAATATGGCTACCGAAAAATTATCTTCTGTTCAGGGCTTGACCCTTTGGTGAAATGGTGGGGATTCTTATCTGTAGTGCCTACAACCAAGGTTCAAGTCCCCACGGGGTCACTCTCTACCGTAGTTCTCAATGGAGAGTTGTTACCTTGACCCTTGGTGAAATAGTGGGGCTTCTTGCCTATAGAGCTTACAACCAAGGTTCAACAATTTAAATGGGTTTGACCCTTTGGTGAAATGGTGGGGTTTCTTGTCTATAGTGCCTACAACCAAGGTTCAAGTCCCCACGGGGTCACTCTCTACCGTGATTCTTAATGGAGAGTTGTTACCTTGACCCTTGGTGAAATAGTGGGGCTTCTTGCCTATAGAGCTTACAACCAAGGTTCAACAATTTAAATGGGCTTGAACCTTTGGTGAAATGGTGGGGCTTCTTGTCTGTAGTGCCTACAACCAAGGTTCAAGTCCCCACAGGGTTTCTCTCTACCGTGGTTCTCAATG
Source organism: Chamaecyparis obtusa (assembly GCA_027943335.1). Classification (NCBI taxonomy): domain Eukaryota; kingdom Viridiplantae; phylum Streptophyta; class Pinopsida; order Cupressales; family Cupressaceae; genus Chamaecyparis; species Chamaecyparis obtusa. Next base: position 82,422 of record BSBK01003385.1, read on the forward strand.
GAGAATTGTTACCTTGACCCTTGGTGAAATAGTGGGGCTTCTTGCCTATAGAGCTTACAACAAAAGTTCAACCAAAAAAGGGCTTGACCCTTTGGTGAAATGGTGGGGCTTCTTATTTGTAGTGTCTACAACCAAGGTTCAAGTCCCCATGGGGTTGCTCTCTACTATGGTCCTCAATGGAGAGTTGTTACCTTGACCCTTGGTAAAATAGTGGGGCTTCTTGCCTATAGAGATTACAACCAAGGTTCAACAATTTTACAAAACTAATGGTGGATAAAAAATTCCAACTTCACACGATGGGTTCTCCTGCTCCCGCTCGTGTTGTTCTTTCGGCTCTTGCTGTGTCTACTAGGGTTTTGGTGGTGGCTCCAGCAATGGTGTCACTGGATCCTGATGCTCCTCCCGCTCCCCCTATGCCTGGTATGACACTTTCTATAGAGGCCATTGTGGCACCCGTTAGGGTTCGTGTAGTGGTCCCTGCGCGGAAGTCTGCAGAAGACTGTAAGGCTGCTCATGCTCCTGCTCCCCTGTATGCTGAGTTGATGCCCGTTAGGGCTTCTGCGGCAGTCAAGGCATAGATGCCTGCTACTGTTCGGAAGGCTACTGATGCTCCTGCTCGTTCTTCTTTGAATGGAATTCCTCGTAGTGCCTTTCTTGTCAAAAACCATATTTATGTTAAGTTGAATGAGGACATTCTCTCTGAGATCGATGCGGCAACCTCTATTTTTTCTGAGCATGGGTTGATTTGCAGATTCAAGGGTTTTTGGCCCTCTCTGCCTGATCTCCATTCCTGGATTTCCAAATATTGGGAACCTTTAATCTCTGGTACAATCCATATTTTCCCTATGTCTAAAGGCTTTTTCATGGCTAAATTTGATAATGCTAAGGATAGAAAAAGTATACTGTGTCACCTAAATATATCAGGTGTCACCTTTTAGGCTAACTTATCAACACACCTAAATTTTAGTATTTCTAACTAAAAATTAATTTTGGTTAAACATATGGTCTAGCTAGATTCATTCTAGCTAACTTAGATAAGTGCTTTAACTTTTCCAATTGGAAATATCTATTAAATGTATGTTTTATACCACTTTGGGTCCAGTTACCATAAAAATAAAATTATTTCAGAAAAGTGGTATTTTAATAACTTCTAATCTTTTTAATGATATTTTAAAAAAAATTTAAAAATACCCTTTTGTAGAGATCAGAGTCAAGAATATCCTCATATTGATTTTATAGCATTTTAATTAGACAAAGTTTATTGTAATTAAAAAAAATTGTAAGTAGGTATTTTAATAGTCAAGGAGATGTTGATTCAGAGAAAGAAAAAAATAGTAAATCATATTAAACAAATTTGAAAAATATATGGTGCACTAGAGGAGAGAGTCCTCTTCAAGAATATATATTTCTTTTTTTGATTGCGATAGATTTGTTATGAAAAATATGTTGCGAGATGAAAACTGTCGATTTCAGTGAGTTTGAATTTGAATTGTTATAAAAGAGAAAATATAGGTCACAAACCAATTTTTATTTCTTTATGCACTAGCTATATATGTCATCTATGACATATTTTGAAATTAGGGGAAAAAATGTTTATTTACATATAATTTTTTGGTGGGAACTAGACCCCTAATTTTCAGCATTTTTCAGCAACTGAAAAATCATCTTTAAAAATTAAAAAAATATATCAATTCTTATTCAAAAAAATTATTAAAAATATTAATCATAAACTTCATCCATTTTATCACATTTAATTAGTTTACATCATCTTCAAATTCCAAACATAAATGTCATTTTTATACTATTGAAGTTGAACAACTTTGATTTTGTTAGCCTTTTCCTTTGTAAAAGGGTGACAGCTTATTGTGCTTTTACCCTTGTGTGAAAATTTCTTTAGCTAGGAGGATAATTTTATGCTATTGCTGAAACCATGGCATTCTAATTTTTCTCCTTCTTCTGAATCGTTTGATATGCAACCTATCTGGGTTAGGTTGCCTAATCTTCCCCTCCATCTTTGGATTGACTCCATTCTGGAGACTATGGGAGATGCGATTAGAGAAATGTTAATGGTGGATGAGAAATATTTTGATCTTTTCCATTCTACTTATGCTCATATCTTGGTGGATATTGATACTTCAAAAGGCCTGCCATCTGAGATTAAAATTTTTTCTCCTTAGGGCAGAAGCTGGATTCAACAATTGGACTATGAAGGCATCCCCTTCAGATGCAGAAGATGCTTTAAGATAGGTCATGTTGCTTCTCAATGTGATCTTCATAAATTTAAAAAGAATGCTTCATGGTGGAAGGGTGCCTCCTCCCAACACTATACGATGGAGAAGGTGTCTTCCCTTCAGAGCTTCTTGCAAGTGGTTGAGCAGGTTATTGCTGCCCCTGACTCTACTTTTGTTGATGGTTCAATGGATGTTGTTCCTGCCAGCTCTGCTGGTGGTTCAGTGGAAGTTGTTCCTGCCAGCCATGCTGGTGTGGATTCTGGTGCAGCTATTTCTCTTGTTGGAAGCCTAGCATGCCCTGTTCCTGTGTTTGCTTCTCCTACCAGATCTATTGGTAAGATTACTATTGTCAGTAATGGTGTCTCAGTTCCTCTTGCTGGAGGCCATTTCTCTGGATTTGATTTGCTGGTAGAAGAAGGCAGTGAAAGTTGAAGATGGTTGGATAACTATAAAAAAGAAAAATTTAAATAAATCCTCCTCATCATTCGACATGACCCTCCGATCTCATAAAAAAGGGGATCTCTGATTAGGCTTTGTTCTTAGGCTACTCAATGTGTTGTGGTTTGTGTGTCCTCCCTCTTTCTAGTTGGACTAAACTGTCTCCGGTGCTTGCACTGGAATATCTTATGTGTACTCTTGAGGTGTTCGGTCCTATGCTTAGGTTGGACTATTGTATTAATGGAACTCCAATAGTTTTATCTTTCATTCTAGTTATGTAAAGGGTTTCGGGGTCCCTTCAAAACTTGTTTTTACCTAAATCAAAAAAAAATTATCTTCTATTAACGTCAAATTTAATGAAGAAAGTGTGCTCTTTCAATTATGTGTTCTTTCCCTGAAAGCTACAATGGATTGGTAATGGCTGTTAGTAACTCTATTTCTGGTTCAAATAACCTAAAATTTGATGTTGTTGGTGTTATTCTGAGTGAGGAAATTTGTAGGAAAAGCTCAGGTGGATCCACATCAGGTAGTGTTTTGAATGTAGAAAGTAGAGGTAGATCAAAGGAGAAAGGAAACAATTCTGGAAGTCATGGGAAATCATGAGGAAAATCAACGGGTAAGAGGTCTCAATCTAGAGGACCAAATGATTTCTAGTACTGTTGGAAACCAGGTCATCAAATGAAAGATTTATGGTCTCAAAAAAATAAAGGAGACAAAAAAGAAGGCAAAAAGGAGGTAAATGTGGCAAGTAATAAATCTAAAGATGATTTTTTTCTTCTTTCCCTAGATAATTATGATGATTTATGGGTTTTAGATTCAGGGGCCTCATTTCATGCTACACCCCATAAAATTTATTTTCTTGATTATGCCCAAGGTGATTTTGGGCTAGTTTATTTGAGAGATAATGAACCATATCAGATTATTGGAAAATGAAGAATTAATATTAAGTTACAGAATGGGAATCATTGACCACTACAAGAGGTAAGGCATGTTCCAAGGTTGAGTAGGAATTTAATTTCAGCAAGAAACTAGGTGATGAAGGTTGCATAGTTACTTTTAATGATTAAAATTGGAAGGTTTCAAAAGGTTCCCTAGTAGTAGAAGAAGGTGTGAAATTAGGCACCTTATATCTTTGTATAGGTCATACTCTTCCTTCTACTTTAATTTTTATAGAGAAAAGTCAATTTTCAAGAATAGTTGCTGCAATTGAGCAGGTAGAACATGAAATGATCACTGTGGATTCTGAAAAAACACTATGGCACAAAAAACTTGGGCACATGAGTGAAAAGGGTATGAAATTAATTCATTCAAAGAAAGTTATACTAGGTCTAAAATGTGTCAATATGGATTTTTGTGAAAGTTGTGTATATGGAAAACAAAAGAGAGTTTGTTTTATGAAGGGAGGGTAGAGAAAGAAAGATGAGAAATTAGAGCTTGTGCATACAGATGTATGGGGACCACCTCAAGTACTTGTAGATACCAAAAAATGGACATACTTGCGGGTTCACATTTAGTCACTAATTATTCTTCTATTAGTTAATGGTTATTTAATCATTAATTAATCATCTTATTTTCCTCTAAAAATCCAATCTTTCAATTAGTTAATTACCTTTAATTAATTGATCTTTATCAATTAATTGAATTCAATTTCCTATTTCTGATAATTTGAATTTAATTATCCAAATTATCTAATTATTACTCCAGATTAAATTAATTGATCAAATTAATTTAATTTCACATCAATTATAATTAATTTCATTTCTAATTAATTTCTAATAAATTTCATTCTAATTTCATCTTTCTCTTTAATTAAATTTTTAATTTAATTAAATCTTCCAAAAAATAGAAAAATAAAAAGTATGAGGCAATTGTAAGTTCTAAAAAACTCAAAATCCTCATAAATTGAGAAAAAACAACTTTCTAAAAATAAAATCATTTTAAATCAGAAAATAATTATTTTCTTGAATTTCAAATTTGGAAACTCTTATCTTTCAAAAAATCTAAAAAATCCTCTCATATTTATTTCCTAAATAACTCTCCACTTTTTTGAGTTAAATTGGAATTAAATCTTTATTCTGTAAAGTTACCCAAATCTTTTTAGTTCTTAATTATCTCATCCATTCAATTTGTTTTTCTCAAATCAATCTTGATCGTCCATTCAAATCATGATTTCTATATAAGAAACCCTCATCTCTCACATTTTCATCTCTAAATTTTTTATCAAACTTATGTCAGTTTATTATCAGAGTATCACAATTTCTCTGATCTTTGAGTCAAGGTGCTTCCAGAATCACAACTGAGTGACACAACTCAACAAGGAGAATAGAAGCAACAAAAGCTTCAAAGTGTTGAATGGTTTGCTTTGAAATTGTTTATTTCTATTTGATCATTCAAACTTATTATTATGTTGTTCATAAGACTTTTATGTGCTTAGTAGTTGATTATTTACAATTTTTAAAATAATCTAGTGCTACTAATCCTCTTGCTTGAGTGTTGAATGAATTTTCCTATGACATTTTGGTGAACTTGATGTGAATGAACAACCCAACAATGCTAAAAATTTGATAGATTTGTCTCCCATATTTGCATGCAAGTTTTCTTTGTTGATATCTTGTTGCCTGTAGGGTTTTCAAAGATTTAGTCATATCTCCTAAATGGATTGGAATTTTCTGATGAAATTTTTATTTGGGTTTGAGATGGAATCATGAGGCTACAGTCCAAAAATTAGAGTTTTCAGATCATTTTTGTGCGATTTATAATTTTTTTATGATATTTCATAAAAAAATAATTCTAGGTGCAAATCAATGAATTTATTTGAAAACTTTACATTTTTGGAAATCTCTCAAAAATATTAATAGGTTCTATTCTCTATATTTTTAATTTTGATAACACATAATGGCCAAAATAAAGATATCTTTCAAATCTGGTCTGTTTTCATAAATTGGGTCCCGAGGACACAAATGGAGGAATTTTTTAAAAATTCTTCCATTTTTGGAAAGTTCATTAATTTTTACCAGAGGTTACTTCCTTACAATTCTGCTTTTTTAGGCCATAATATCTAAAAATTGGATCTTTATGACTAGGTCAAAAGTAGAAAAAAAATCAAGGTGCATTTGTTCCAATTTCAATTGATTTATATGCTCATCCTTGATTTTGCTAACCATATCGTTAAATTTTCATCTTGGATTATTTTTGTTGGACTAATGTGTTTGGAATATGCTGTGGATGCTTAGGAGATGGAATGATCACCATTAGGTGAGTATCAAAAAATGCAAAAATAAAAATTCAAGCATGCGCCTAGCCTTTTGCTAGCTTCGATTAAGGTATGCCTTATCCCTTTACATTTTCCTTAAATTGTGGCATTCAAAGTTCAACATCTAGCTTAATTGGGAATCCTATTATTGTTTGATAAATTTTGGTATTAGGCCTATGCTCTTCATTTTCATAGTGAATCAAAATGCCAAACATGCCAAAATAGATCAATAGAAAGAAAGGCTCAAAGGATGAACAAACACTAAAATTTAAGCCTCTTTGTTTGTGGATAAAAGAATTAGGCCTATGCTCTTCACTTTCATAGTGAATCAATATGCCAAACATGCTCAAATCCCCCTAAATTAAAAGGCTTGGGAAATAATCTTGTTAAACATGTTTGGAAGTGAAAGTAATAGGGATATGCTCTTACCTTTGTCAGAGTAATCAAAATCCTAAACCTACTTCTCATTTCAATTTAATTTCTTTCATGAACATGATAGTTAAATTAGAACTTTAGAGGGCTCACCTCCCGAGAACGTTCCTTAGTGAGAACGTTCCTTAGTGAGACCGGTGAGAGGGACAACCCAAAGTGGGATAGAATTACTTTTGCTGCAATAATCCAACCCACTATAAAATAAAATGCATTCATCCTTAATGTGGTGAATGAAATATAACTTGAGAATGATACCTCCTCTAGTAATCCTTCGAGATTGCACAAAATCATGTTTATGCATGTGGGAGGCCTCTGTAATGGGGGATAGACTCAAGTCTCTCTGAATGAAATCCTTATTATAACCTAGTTAAGTAGTAAGCCACCTTTTTCAGCCACGTATAACCAAACTGACCTTAGGTAGATTGTTTGGAATCTCTTCTTGTGCAAGACTTATCAAAACATTCTGGAACATACACTCAGTGTTTAGCTACTAGGACTATTGATTGAAGTGAGTGTCATGCTTATCATTTTTTTGTTGCATTCAAGTTTCATGTTATAAGTGTTGTCAAAACAACCTTAAGATCAAGATTTCAAAGTTTGCCATCAAGGATCCCAAATCCTTAGAACTAAGAGATCATAATCAAACATCAACAAGTCTTAATCATAGAGATGAGTCTTTCTCTATAAGACTTCAATTCAAAAGAAACACTTCAAAGCTAGAATCATTGCAACAACATTTTGAAAAAATATACAAACACTTCAAATTAATAGCAAGATGTCTCTTCCATGCCCTTTTGGTCGAAGACCACTCAACAGATCTCAAACAAGGAATAACCCAGATGAGATATACTCCAATTCATTTCCCCCATATGAAGAAGAATAAGAAACCAACTATGATGATGACATAGACCCCTTTGTCTATTCAGAAAGTTTCCTTGAGATGACACAACAAAAATTAAAAATAGATATCCTTGTACAACAAATGATAGAACTAAAAACCCAGGTAAATGATCTTAAAAGTCAAAAGAGAACCAAAGTCTTACACCGTAAAGGAATTATATCCATACCCTATTGATCAATCAATCTATAGTCATCTAATCAAATCACTTCTCAATGAACATCCTCTTTATTCCTCAAATCCACCACCAAGGATTTCCCAAATGAACACAATTGCAAATCTGTCATCCTTTGGACATCAATCAAGCATAATTAACAAGAAACCTTTTGTACCACATGTTCAATAAAAAAATGATTCACAACATGCAAACGTCAATGTGGTATCACCAACAAGATCACCCAAGCATAAAAATCCCCAATCTAAACCATTCAATTATTTGCATCAAAAAATGGTTCACAAACATCATTCTATTGTTGAACAAGATCAAAATCACCTACCTATGTCTAGCAATGGCACATCTACCTCCCATGAAGATGTTGCCCCTCAATAATCCTCCATATTTCCCACCAGTCCTTCATCTCCTGAAGTGTCACAAGATAAATCTTGTCCATCTCCATCAAATGAAATAAAAAATGATGACCTCCCAAGGGCTATCCATGGTGAATTTCCAAGCCAATCCCTTCTTTGATACAATTCCCTTCTATAATTTAGCAATCCTATATCCAATGTCACCATATGCTCCATTCCCAGACAAACCAAATCCTAAGAGTCTCATTCAAAGTCCTTTTTCCCCATGCTAAATCATTGAAATCCTCCAAGATTCCTCCATAAATGTCCAAACTCATACCTCATGTAAAGAGGGTGATGCAAAGCATGAAGAAATGAGTCCTGAAATAAATCAAGATCAAGATCCCAAGAATGGCCAAACCTATCCAGCTTTTGACCAAGATCCTATCTTCTTGGAGTTTAATAATGATCCTACCATCCATGTCCATCCTATCAATGAGGATTCCCATCTATCCCATGAACAAAGTGTCCTTCCTAGTCTCATGGAATTTTTTCTTCCTATTCCTAAGAACTATCATGACATCCTGCCTGTTATTCCAAATGATTTCATTTCTAGTCAAGAGAAAATCAACCTTAAAATTAAGTCAAATGATCCCCATCCAAGTCAAGATCAAAGTACCCCTTCACCTTCATTTCCACCACAAGATCCCATCATCCCTCTAGATCCTCCCCCTGATCCTATCATTCCTTCACTTTCATGTCCTAATCCTCCATATCCTACACAAGATCCTATCCTACCAAATGATCATGTCATTCCTCCTATTGCATTGTAGGATCCCATCATTCCTCTTGATTCGCCTCATGATCCAAGCACATCTACACAAGTTGTTCATGAACCTCATCCATTTCAAATGGGTTCCTCCACTTCCATCCAGTCTGGTCTATTTCATGATCATATTCTTCTCTCCATATCATGTCTACCTCAAAATGGACTCACATCTTGTAGCAAGTCTCCCAGTGTTCAAAAGCGTGATCAAGTTAAAGGGTTAAGCATTCATAAACAAAGTATATAAGAACCCTTCCACATCAAAGATAAATATAAAGGTCATCACCTTACATTCAAATCTCACTCTCAAGGCATCAATATCCCTTCCAAATCCAAATCCAAGTGTATACCTCCCCCTTCATCCTTTCCCTCCATCTTAGGTCCATATATTCCTCCATAAAATAGATCACAATCCACTTATCCTTTCCTAAATAAAGGTCAACAAAATCACACATCTTGGATAACCTTCCACCCACCCAAAAAGCCTCCATATCATCCCTATCCATACATAAACCCCAATACCTTGGGAAGAAACTTGGATGCCAAGTATTAAATTTGAAAGTCCAAAAATCCACATCCATCAAATAATCAATAGGTCCAATCTAATCGACATGTAGATACAAAGAAAAAATAAAAAAGGCCCATTGAATAAAAAGAAAAGTCAAAGATAATGTGGGTTCTTGAATCCCTCGTTGAAGAAATGTGTTCAAAAGAATCACAAAGAAAAAAAATATCAAAGATAATGTGGGTTCCTAAATCCCTCATTGAAGAAATGTGTTCTAAATAATTACAAAGAAAAGAAAAGTCAAGAACTATGTGGATTCCCAAGTCTCTCCTAAAAGACTTTCATACTAAAGAAAAATCAAAATTGGAATTCAAGCTTCCCAAGGCTTCCTCAAATCCACCATCCAAAAAACTTCCATCCACTTCCAAATTCATTTTGGGTCCTTATCTCCCAAAATCCAAATATTAACTTCTCCATCAAAATCCAAAATTTCCAAATCCACCTTTCCTCTATTACTCCACCACCCTTCAAGGTGTGTGTCAATGTTGACCTTGTCATCCTTTCCACATAATCCTAAACTAGTATTCTCATAATCCCTCTACTATCAAACACATATTTTCCATCCTTCCATACCCCTTATCCAGTCCTTTGCATAAACCCTTATCCCACTTCATCCAGCCATCCATTTCATCTCCCTTTGTTATTACCTTATCAACATCTTTGAGCATACCATAAAAAGTTTTGGTCTATCATTTCATATCTTTCAAGAGATCTATCCAAGGAGAAAGATGCATGAGTCCTTCCTCTATGTCCTATCATGAGTCCATCATCTTTCCACAGAGTCAAAAATTCTAAAAAGTCAAAAAAATAAAAATAAAATTGTTGCCTTGATGAAAACCTGGTAAACATGAATCTTGGTAACACAAAATAATAAAGTAAAGATAAATAATCTTGTTCAATAGTGAAAACCTAGAAAAAATACGCTTTGGACAAGTACCGTGATGAAAACCTGACAAACATGCGTCATGTGTAAGTTATGAACTTCTTGCATTCCTTTTTGGAGGAAGGTTCCATCCATGATATCCTGTCATATCATATCCCTTTCATTTCCTCCATTATCCTATGTCCCTCATATCCCTTACCAGTATCCATATTTCCTTTCTCCCAACTTTGATCTTGACAAGGATAGCGATCTCCCTAAAAGTATCACATGTCCTATCTGCTTCATGTTGTCTGCATCCCTTTGGTCGATCTTCCTTATCCTAGGCACATCCCTTTGGTACATTTTCCTTATCCTATTTACATCCCTTTCACTCGTATCCCTTATCCTATCTGCATCACTTTGGTCCATATTTCCTATCTTATTGCAACCTTTAGTCCATATCCCTCATCTTGTCCATTCTTGATCTTACTTGTCCTATCATTATCCTATCCAAATCCCTCTCTTGATATTGATAGAAAATAAAGACAAAATGGAAAACATGTTTTCAATATCCTCTTGATGTGTCCATTCCTATGCATCACATGCCATTTAGAACACCATATTATTACCCTATCTTGTCATATGCAATCCCTAAACTTGGTAAAAAAACATGTTATCCCATCCTATGGATAGTCCTTGGCATCCAAATAGCTTCAAGACATTCCAAGAGACATTTGGCCTTCATCCTTCTACTAGTTCATCCATCAATCGATAATTTCCTTGCCTTGCTAGACATTAGGGGAAACTCAATAAATCTTACTCAAACAGTCTCAATATCTTGAAAAAATTAAAAAACATTCAAATAATGTCCAGAAAAAATCCTCAAAAAATTCAAATAATGTCCTAAAAAAATCCTTAAAAATTTAAGTAATGACCTAAAAAAAATCTAAAAACATTAAAAAAATATCCCGAAAATCCTTAAATCTAAAATGTCCTAAAAAAATGATAAAAACATCATATATGATCATGAAATAATCCCCAAAAATAGAAAATATAAAAAATTCATCTAAGGAAACAATCTTTGGGGTGTTTGTGATAAGTTCCTTCATCTATGTGATATACCACATATACCTCAACTCTAAACATATGAAACTTTTGATGGACCAAAAATATCAAAACATGTCAAAAGTGCTACGGTAAAATCTCTGTCATGATAACCAAAAAGTGACAATCAAAAAAATTCAAATTGAATTAGTGAGCTTCATAAATTGGCAATGGACTCATGAGACCTATCTTTATCAACAGTCCAATTTGTCATCAATCAAACCAATCAATCAATCAATCAATAAATCATCTTATACAGTTATGGATACACTCAAAACCAGACATGTCAGTTTTATATGAGTATTCCTAATCTAAAACTAGACATATCAACATCAAATCAAACACAAAATCAAACTGATCAATGATCAATAAGGTTGTTTACAAAGTCAGTTGTGTTAGTCCATTATTGATTTATCTTTCTTGATTGTGTTCCTAATCTCCTCAAGGATACCACTGAGTGGTGAGAGTGGCTATGATGGTTCATAATCTTGTTTTCTTTTGTTTTGTGCTTGTGAAATGTTTGATAAAGTTCTAGGGCAAGGATGATGTAGGATGAATGTGATAAGTATTGTCACACATCTGGAAGCCACACACATCCATGATTTGAGACAACCCTGGGACAATGTCAAAAAATTCATTGTTTTCTTTCTGCTTGTCAATCTAAGATTGTAGTGGTATCCAGTGGTCAATATCTGGATGCATTCAAATGTCTTCCTTTTCCAATAAAGCACAATGATGAAAAATAGTGAAATATATCTGGTAGTGAATCAATACATCATCCAAGTTGATAGCATAAGTTCAATTCTTCTAGTTTGTTTCTCCTAATTCATTCTTCTAGCTAATTCATACTTCTCACTAACATTTATTCTATCAGTCTAATTTGGTCAATACATCAATTTTTCAAATTTGTCACATTTCTATCAATTAGTGATTCAATCATTGATCACATGTCTTATACATGATGTATCTTTCTTGAAACCAAACTTTGTCACTTTTCTTATACAAGGTATGTCTTCCTTGAAAGAAAACATTGTCGCTAGTCTTATACAGGATGGGTCCTTCTTGAAACCAAACATGATTCTTGTTAACAATCCAATGTCAATCAACCAACCATCATCATCTGCCAAGTCTTCACTTCTTACTAACTATTCTTCTCTTTTATCATTTCATCTAACATTTCTCATCTATCGCGAGATCATTCATGCCTTTCTTGCACAAACAATCTCTCGAGAGGGCATAAAATCACCTACTATCACCGAGGCAAGATGGGGCATGACCTAGTCTAAAATTATTTGATACAACACTCATAATCCAATTATGTCAAAGAGGGAAAAATGTAGATACCCAAAAATGGACACACTTGCGAGTTCACATTTAGTCACTAATTATTCTTCTATTAGTTAATGGTTATTTAATCGTTAATTAATCATCTTATTTTCTTCTAAAAATCTAATCTTTAAATTAGGTAATTACCTTTAATTAACTGATCTTTATCAATTAATTAAAATCAATTTCCTATTTCCCATAATTTGAATTTAATTATCCAAATTATCTAATTATTACTCCAAATTAAATTAATTGATCAAATTAATTTAATTTCACATCAACTATAATTAATTTTATTTCTAATTAATTTCATTCTAATTTCATTCTAATTTCATCTTTCTCTTTAATTGAATTTTTGATTCAATTAAATCTTCCAAAAAAGAGAAAAAGAAAAAATATGAGGCAAAGAGATGCGAGTGATGGAAGAGCGAAATATGCGAAATTGTAGATGTGAGAGAAATGAAAGAAACCTCAGATCTAGGGTTTCTAATTCATTACATATGCCCTCTCCGTAGTCTGGTAAGTGGAGCGTCATTCGTAGGGCACAAAGATCTAATGGAGTTTCTCAATCTTCAAAGCAAGTTCTCAATGGGTGGGAAAATTTCTCCAAGGGCTTTTCATAGTATTCAAATTGCCTTTGGAAAAAGGGTAATCAAAAATCTCCATTCGGTGGTTCTCATCACCCTAGGGTTCAACAAGTTTTTGATATTTGTACAGGGCCTTTACTGCCAACCATTATCCATGTGTTTGATGGTTCTCTGATCGGTAATTTTAACCCAAATTTACTGTCTTTTGTTTCTTGGCCCAATTCTTTGCCTATTTGGTCCCCTTGGTTTTTGTCTTCGCCTAATAATGTTCCTCTTCGGAATGAATGAGTTGACCCTCAGATTTACTCCAAAAATTGACCTAGGTTTGTGACTTCGCCAAACAATATTCCTTTACAAAATTATCGGTCTAATCCTCGGAGCAACACTCAGCAACATGGTTCCAGCCAAGGCACTAAAATGGGCGGTTCAGGAAAATGTCTTCAATGTCAATTCCATAGCTTCTTACAGATGATTCTGAACCTTTTCTTCGCATCGATGATGGAATTATGGATCCATAGGTATCGTATATGTAGGAGAGAGTGATTATAGGTAAGATCTGGTCTTTTTTACCTGTTTCTAATTTTCATTCTTGGGCAAAATGCAATTGGTTAGGGCTTGTTGATTTATTTTATCTTGACCATGGTTCAAATTTTTTTGTCACAATTTTTGATTCCACCATTTCTCATAATGATGTTCACTACTTAAAATATTGGTTTTGTAATGGTATTGGTATCTCTATGGTTATTTGGACTCCTAATTTTGAGCTTCATGATTTTGCATGTGCCTTAATGCCCTTCTGGATTGAATTGTCAGTTTTTCCTTTGGAATATAGGGAATTAGACATCATTGAAGCTATTGCTAATAAGATTGGCCAATTTATTTGACATGACTTGACCCCATATGAAGAACCTCATCATTCTATTAGGGTTTATCTTTTGCTAGATCTCCTTAAACCTTTTCCTGATGTTATTATCCTTAGTCGAAATGGGGATCTTGGAGGTAGGAAATTAATATTCAAGATGCGCAAACCATTTCATGCTATGCGAACCTTTTAGGTCATTTTACCAATCAGTGCAAAGATCCTAATTGCTCAAATTTGATTTTTTGTAAAGATCACACTTCTTTTCCATCTAAGTGTTCTATGATTCACTGTAGTAAGGTTAAATCCATTTTCTGTAATAAGGATAATCCCATTAATTCTGTTGAGAAAAGTAAGGGAGAAAATCATAATCAGGGGGTTTTGGAGCTGATTATGGGTAATATGACATGCCCGGGGAAAGATTTTCATGATGCTAATGCATAGAATGTGCACTTTGAGGTTTTTTTGTTACAGATTGTTTATGCCCCCCAACAACAGTTTCTTCAATTCTTATGGCCGCTTTTGCTAATATGTTAAAGTTTTACCTACCTCCTATTATGGCCTTTCTTAATGGGGTAGATACTTCCCATGCTGTTGTTTCTGAGGCAAAATCAATATTAAAGTTTCCAGATATGTCAGTTTTTGAATCAATCATGAAATCACTTATTTTTTCAGATATTCCTCTAAAATTAAGAAAAGTGACTAAAGAACATGCTGCTATTATGTCTATAGAAGTTATGTCTATTGTTTCCTCTCATATGTATGATGTTAATGGTATGAATTCTGATCATGATTTAGGAATTGATTCTCTTCAAAGCCCATCTGCTAATGGCGTGACACAAGATATGACCCAGGACATTAATATTAATTATCTTGATGAATGATTGTCATTTAACTTTAGTTGATGGGATGGTTTCATCTTCATTTAGTAAATTGGTGTCTTCTAATTCAAATCAAGATTCTGAAGTGTTGCATTGCCAACAACAAAATAATTTGTCTATTGATAAGTTGGATCATGTTTCTAAACTGTCAATTGTTCAAACACCAATCTCCCCTAAGATAGTTGTTAAAACCCCAAAAGCTAGGGGTAGAAAGTCTAAGAAAACTGATGCAGAGCCCTCTACTATCACCTTAAGTAGGCCAACTCAACTCAAGGATTCAACAAGAAACTTGGAATCAACTCAAGGAATCAGTCCTACTCAAAGATCAAATAGAGTTCTCCGAGTTTGTAAATCACTCCCACAAACATTCTACATAAGTTCATCTTCCCACTTCCTTGTTCCAATCTCTCATAGCACCAACTCTATCCTAGGCCACCTAGTGCACCTAGTGCCTCCACCATGCCAAAACTCCAACTAGACTTCTTACCCTGATCCCAATACAATAGATCATCTTATTATGGTATATCTACCATGTTCAAACTCCCTACTCACTCCAATTCACTCAACTTCAATCCTTTCTCTTCTATAGCCTTTCTAGGCCTGCCTAGTAGCCCTTCAAACACTGAAATTAGAAAATCATTCACAAACTTACCAAATAACTTAGAAATGTTTTTACATTTTCTAATACCCTTTTCAAATCTACTAAATTCGTATCAATCTCAAACTTCTACCATTTGACTGGTGAACACTTCCCTTCCTAAGTGCTCTCCTCCTAGGCCTAATTAGCCCTTCCTCAACAAAGGAACCCTATCACCCACTTGCCTATAGGTATCCATGACCCTAAAAAGTCTTATAATATGATTCAAAATCACTAATTTTCAACTTATTATGATTCCACCTATTCATCTACTTTCCCATTCACCAAACCCTCACTTTTTGGACTAGAAAACAAGGGTTTTAGAGAAATTGTTCTTCCCTACAACACACAATATTAATGCTGGTTCTAACACCTTCTAATACATACCCAAGGACCATTTCAATCATCATCTACCCTCTCCATTCATTGAGTATCTCCCAGCCATGACTGATGCTCTTCAAGTGTTCCCTTCACTGGTTTTTACCAGGCTTCTCCTTGTTCCTCATCAACTGGTGCCCTTCCCTACATCCAAACCTAGATCTAATACATACAATACATCAATGGAATCTCCCACCAAACCATAGTTAACATAGGGGTGGGAGTTCCTTACATATTATGGAAGATTCAAACCTTAATTTGCTGACTATACCCTTTAACCGTCAGTATAGTGACTACACCAGACTAATCCTTGGTGTTACAAACAAAAAAACCAATGAAGTGATTGCATAAATAAATAAATCAAATTTCAGGGAAATTTTTTTTCATTAAACAAGCAAGGATCACAGTCTATATGTTCTAACCAAGTCACTATTTCCAAGACTATTCCACGGGACTGTGAACTACAAGAATGCAAAGAAATTAGTTTTTATTCATTCCAAAAAGTATTACAAAATTGTTCCTTTCACATCCATAGTACTCTCTCCTTCCTCTCATGAATCCCCCCTAAAACAACTTCTTTTTTCTCAATAAACAAATGTACACACTAAAATGGTGCACTTCTATGAACCATTACATGCAAGGTTGCTCAAGAATGAGGCCTCTCAAAGTGGCTCATAGCTCTCTATGCATGGAGTTGCAAGGGACTATGATGTATTTGCTCTCAGCTAGAGCTACAAGCTTGTAACCTTGCTAGTCAACCATACAATGAGAGATTCAAGTGAAGACAAGGGCAACAATGCCAATATCTCCAAGAATCAAATATGCAATGCAATGCAAATCTAAATGAGAATGCAATCTAAGCTATGAAAGGAAAGTACAATGCAACTAATCTATGAAAGAAAATAAAAAGTGTTACAATGCCTCCTATTTAGACTATGTGAGCTTATTCTATTGCATAAAATAAAATCTATACTATGAAATGCCATGATTATGCAACTAAGAAAGCAAGTATGCAACTAAATGATGAAATGAAGCAAGTCTTCAATGTCTTCAAAAGCTCCAAATGTACCTAGAAAATCTGCAGCATAACAATAGCATGAAAGAGATGGATGCAAATGAAGGGGAGAGCTCTCCTTTTATAAGAAATGCAAAGGAATAGACCATGGAGATTAAGAGGCAAAAATCTTAATCAATGGTGGAAGTTGAAAGAGGAGCAATCCATGTGCACAAGTATCCTCCAATGAGAGTGAAGTGTTGACTTTTGAGCCTCATTGTGAGACAAAAAGTGCTTTTTTTCCTTTTGTAAAATAGGAATAGTGCTTTATTTGTGCAACTTAGGATAAGATGAAAAAGGGGGCTTTTTATTTAATCAAAAGGGGAGGAAATATTTCTTTTAATTAAATAAAGACTTAGGATAAATGGTTAGCCCAAGGATAAAAATCCAATATATGATCAAAATTAAGACTTGATCAAGAGATTGATATTGTTGAAAATATTGATTATTGATAAAACTGATTCAGGATAAATAAATCGAATAAATGGGGCCCAAAGTCTAGGTGACTATTTTAGGGTGCATACATTTGCCCCTCTTTGACTAATGTGTGATCGATTTGGGAACACATGCAGTCAAAGAAGAATTGAAATGTGAGATCGATCTGGGATCACAAAATAACTTAGATGTGAGGTCGATTCGGGATCACACCCAGACAAACATAGACAAAGGCCTTTGAACATGAGGTCGATTCGGGATCACCTTCAAAGTAAGAGATAAGAATCTCAAATTTGAGCGAAAGCTCACAAAAGATGTCTGAATCAAGAGAATCAAGGAAATCAAGGATGAGAATCCCATAAATACTGCCCCCTCAGAGTTGAAATCAAAATCATAGAGAGGAGAACAACGAATTGATAAAGTTTTGATCAAATCAGAATGAAATCATAATCGAATATAAAGGTCAATAGGTTAACCATAAAACATGCCCCAGCTTGACTGAGAAAGATGTAGTCAAACGTGAGAAAGGAGGGAAGGGAATGAAGATGAATGAAAGACTAGAAGGTTGGAAGATATGGAAATGAAGAAATGACGATGCCCCAACAAAGATCGAAGGATTAGGCCTCAAAAGATTTAGCCAACTGCGCAGAAGAAGGGAAGATTGAAATATGATTTTGACTATCAAGATGACCTCAGATTTTGATTTTGAGTCTGAAAATGGATCTAGGACGTCGAAATTAGCTAGGGGTGCAATTTTTGTGCAATTTTGAGGTGTTTTGAAAATTGGTCAAAAGTTAAAATGCTATAAAAAGGGTCAAAATGTCATTTTCAAAAATAATTTGTCTTATAGTGATTTGAGAATTTTCAGAGCTTGAGAGAGAGAATATGGCCCAGCAAGCAGGAGTTCCCATCCACAGGCATCGATTTGAGCGCGCCTGGTTGCACAACCGGCCACCACACTATCCTGCCCCGGTATGTTTTCAAAAAACTCAAGCTTTTGGAGTCATTTTTTGCATTTAATACCTTTTAGCACATTTTTCAAATTTTTAAAATTTCAAATTTTTTGGAGTTGAGCGAAATATCGCGCGATACTTTAGAAGTATTGTGCCCTTTGGGGAGAAGTGTCACGCGATACTTCACGGGTCCCCAAAGTGTCGCGCGACCATATGCACTAGTATTGCACGATACTAGGCAAAATATTGCACGATACCCAGTGAAGTATCACGCGGCCTAAGGTATATCGCCCCGCTATAGGGAGAAGTATCACATGATACTTCTCCAAAAAATAGTATCGCCCAAGTTAGAAATTTGATATTTGACGCATTTTTGAGCAAAAATGACATGGGTCCAGACAATGTTACATTTTAGAGATGTTTTATACTGATTTTTAGACATTCATCATGATATGTGCTAACAACTGGTTTGGTTTTTTGGCTTGCAGGAGGTCTTTCTGGCTCTGATCATCAGAGCGCTGAAGGTGACTGGGTTGCGGTGTGTCCGAGATCTGGATGATCCGGGCAATGCCGATATCAGGGCCATGGGATTCAGGTATTTATTGAGATATCCTTACATCAGAGCTAACCATGGGTTGTTGACTGCTCTTGCCGAGAGATGGCATAGTGAGCACAACACCTTCCACCTACCTATCAGAGAGGCATCCATTACTCTGGAGGATGTCTACAGGATCCTATGAGTGCCATGCCATGGCGAGCCTATGAGTATAATCATGTTTTGAGATATAATCATAAATGTAATATTTCCATATGATGAAAATTGACATGATTTATTTGTTGGCACAGGTGTACTATGATTAAGATGCCACTGAGGGGCACCGACTGATCCAGGAGATGTTCCATGATGTTACTATTCTGGATAGGCATGTCAGCTGGGAGAGGCTGATAGATGACTTTGGCAGAGATTATCCAGTGCCATGCATAGTGTCATCTATCATTTCATAGATCCTGATGACTGACCGCAGTCAGAAGGGTTTTCCACTTGGATGGGCTAGATTACTGGTGGATTTGGTAGGTAGGCCTCGTCGGATGGCATGGGGTCTTACCATATTGGTAGAGATGTATCATGAGCTACATGAGATTGTATACAAGGACAGTCAGACTTGGACTTGCGGTGCCATCCTGGCACAGGTGTGGGCTTGGGAGCACATCGCTGTGGTGCGCCCCAGAGTGTAGTCGAGGGAGAGGAGGTACCCCTTTATATACAGGTACCTAGGATTCATATCACATGCCCATACTGGGGATGTGACATATTATAGGAGGATCCTAGATGAGATAGCCTCTTTCACATGGAGGCCATACAGGGAGGTGGAGGTTTGGGGAGATGCAGCCAATGAGCTGAGCTATATGATGTGCACTCAGCCACTAGTAGGTTGATATGCCGAGATAGTGGAGAGATTTGGTATCACTTGGGTGTGGCGATAGTTTGGGAGGTAGTAGCGAGTCTTGACAGAGACTACTACATATGCCAGGGCTAGGGATGAGGAGGGTCATGGGTGGCTACCCATGTTAGACTATCAGCAGGCTGTCGTAGAGACAACAAGTATTAGGAGCGAGCCCTGGGAGTATTTCTCAGATGTGGCAGATGCGGGGGCTGATGTAGCATACAAGACAGAGTGGCGGAGGGCACCATTCCCTTGGTTTACGATACTAGATTCACAAGTACCAGCACAGGGAGGAGACGAAGGAGATGACGGGGGGGACGGAGGAGATGGATGGGATGGAGGGGATGGAGGAGATGGTGGGAGGGGGAGAGGGAGGAGGATGGAGAGAGGGGAGGGATCTAGATCAGGTAGCTGAAAATGATCACAGGGACAAAGATCAGCGACACCTGAGGATGAGGCGAGACCAGCTCACCGGCAGGCAGAGGCACAGCAGGATCAGCCTGCGGGTGGAGATGATCTGAGAGCGAGGATACAGGCTCTCAAGGCTAAGATGTAGCAGCTCTGGATTACCATAGCAGTGAGAGACTAGCAGTTACTAGATCTGAGAGTGGAGCGAGATCAGCAGATAGCCGATCTCAGGGCAGAGATAGCACGCCGTGAGGTGATGGCACAGGTAGATGCGCTAGAGATCCGACGGGAGTCAGCAAGAGTAGCATATTATCACAGACTCTACCTTCAGGCCATTCCAAAGGGTGAGAGAGCACCATCATATTCTTAGAGGGTAGGGGTATCAGATGCGGTACTTGATAGGAGAACCATGCCTCCTCCACCACCACGAGCTCCTCACGAGAGTGGTAGTGAGTCCTAGGGTTAGGTCTTAGGTTGATAGATGTTTAGACATATCTTGAGACATTGATCCAGATTATGGGATCCCATATTGTATATTGTATCATGAAATTGATGTATATATGAGATTACTAGATGTTTGATTGTATCATGTGTTTATGTCTCTCTTGTGATGGATGTATCAGTTTATGTATATTGTCTTGTCATTTTGCTCAAAAATGCTTATGTGCAGGCTTATGTATGTTCTCTCTCATAGATGTATGTTTAATTCTCATGTGTATGATATAGACTCATGTTTCTGGAAATGACAGTTGTGATATAGATATGATGATATGATTAACCCCTTGTGATAAATAGGAACAAGTTCAAGATAAAAAAGATAAGGAGTGAAAGACATGATCAAGAAGAAGGAAAGGTGAGCGCAGTCGACTGACAGGTCCACGTAAGATGAAAAGGAGAGCTCTCTCCATATGCAAAACTAGACTATCATGACCCTAAAAATGCAAGCTACTATGAAAGTGGTTGACTTGCAAGGTCACAATGCATATAGACATCTAACTATCATCATCGAGCGTTATTGGTAGCATCGTAAGATCATACAATGCACACTAGCATAACTATGTGGATATGAATATGATCTTTATCAGATAGAAATGTGGGAGTCTCACCTAGGCATCAAAGACATATAGGTCAAGATGACTAATGCAGTGAGATTACCTAAGTTTGATATGGCGAGATTATGCTTGTATCAAGACACATGAAAATTAGGATAGCTAGAAGCATGCACTCGCAAAACAGTCAAGGATAATACCTTGTCAATCCATAGTGTCAAGTAAGACCAGCATAAATGCTCATGACAGTTAGTATCAACAAAATATACCCACAAGCAGATAAAGAAATAAAACATGTTCTCATACCCTCAGTCTTGTAGCTATGCATCATCGAAAACTTCTTAGGGAGAGACCACTCATCAAAGAAATCCTCATAGACAGCACACAAAGAAAAATAAAGTCATCATACCGCAAGCGAGTTGATTGTTTAAGTGCGTGTGTGTTGGTCATAGAGTCAAACTCTAGTTATCACATCTGCAAATGAGAAATATCGCATCATACTTAGACTGTTGGGTAAGACATCCGATAAGTGTTAAGAAACACTTGACGCAAGGGTAGTGTTGAAAAACACTGTTTTGGGGTGGTGTTGAAAAACACCTGTTGTGAAATGCCCCAAGAGACAAACGCACCTAAAGGACCAATGCTAACAGTTATGCCCCCTAGACAAAGACAAAGACCAATTCCAGACTAAGCCAAATAAGGTCAAGGCATGATGGAAAGACTCAGTGTCGAGGACGCATGCTAACAAATAGGGGTGCAAAGGCCTCAAGTAGCGCCTGTTTCCAGGTTTTCACCACTTGGATCTTTTTTTCATTTTTTTTGAAATTTTTGGAATTTTAATTTTTTTGTATTTTTTCAGGACTGTATATGCTTTTTAGGATTTTTTCAGCATCATATATCAATTTTTTTTGGGTATTTTTTCAGGATCAATAAATATGTAAAAAAGATGCCCCCAGACAGAAACGGGCATCAAGGATAGAACTTCTTGAGGTGCACAATGTTGATGGGATCAGGGAGCTGTTCTCCATTGGGATCTGATAGTAAATATGCACCTGTACCAAAAGCAACTGTGATGACATATGGTCCAAGCCAGTTAGGTTCAAACTTGCCCTTTTGTTCTCTGTTCTGTTGGTTCTTAGGGTTCTCTCGCAAAACAAGATCACCTATTTGAAATTCTCTAGGGCGAACCTTCTTGTTGAATGCCTTGGACATATGCTTCTGATACACTCTCATATGATCAAAGGAAGCCTTACGCTTCTCATCTAAAAGTTCTAGTTCCTGTAACCTCATGGCGTGGTAATCCTCATCTGTAATCAAACCTTTGAGTGAGACTCTAAGTGATGGTATCTCAACTTCTAAAGGCAATACCACTTTAGCACCATAGGTAAGAGAAAAAGGAGTGGCTCCTGTAGGTGTGCGAATGCTTGTTCTGTAAGCCCATAGTGCTGGATTGATTTGTAAGTGCCAATCCCTACCATTCTTGTGCACTGTCCTATGAAGAATTTTAAGAATGGTTTTATTAGAGGCTTTTGCCTATCCATTTCCCTATGGAAAATAGATGGAGGACCAATGTTGCTTGATTTTAAACTTTTTGCATAAATGCTTTAGGTCCTTATTCTTGAATTGACCTCCGTTATCAGTGATAATCTCAGAAGGCATGCCAAATCAGCAAATAATATGATTCAGGATGAACAAAGAGATAGTCTTCCCTGAAGCAACAGAAAGTGGCACAACTTCCACCCATTTTGTGAAGTAGTCAGTGGCAGTAATAATGAACTTATGTCCACCTGATGAGTTGGGATGAATCTGCCCAACCAGATCAAAGGCCCAGCGCTGAAATGGCCAATGAGAAACAAAAGGGATCAGCTCCCTACCTGGAGCATGAATCAGGTTTCCATGTTTCTGACATTTTTCACATGACTTAGCAAAGGCTACTATGTCTATCTGCATTGTGGGCCAATAATATCCTACCCTAAGCAACCTTCGGGCCATGGCAAGACCATTAGAATGTCCACCACAAATGCCCTCGTGGATGTCAACTAACGCTTGGTTGGATTCCTCCTTTTCCAAGCACCTAAGGAGTGTCCCATCTAAACCCCTCCTATATAAATCACTAGAGATAAGGGTGTGGCGAGAGGCGTTATGGATGAGGTTTCGGCGTTCAGAATGGTTGAATGTGTCGGGGATGATGCCATCACGAAGATATGAATAGATAGCACCATATCGGGAAGACTCGTGTGTGACAATGGTACAAATGACATGGCTTTCAGACGAGTCAACGATGGGATGGTGTAGCTCTTCCACCAGGAATTCAAATCTTGATTGATGTGTCTCCAACTGAAGAAGTGAAGCTAATGTGGCCATGGCATCTGTAGCTTTGTTCTCTGTCTTAGGGATTTGTTGAAATGTCACAAAGGTAAAGTAACATTTTAATGAGTCAACCATCTTTTTGTAGGGTATCAATTTATCATCCTTGGTTTGATACTCCTCATTGACTTGATGATTAACTAGGAATCCCCAAAGACATGTAACTCTGTGATGTTCCATTCTATAGCCATTCTCAAGCCATTGGTTAAAGCTTCATATTCTGCAATATTATTCGTACATGGGAATAAAAGTTTGTAAGACTTTGGAATATTGTACCCATGTGGAGAAAAAAATAATACGCCAGCACCTGATCCATTTTGCATGCAGGAACCATCAAAGAACATTTTCCAAGTGTGAGTAGTCGTATACAAAATGTGTTCATCTGGGAATTCCACTTGAACATGCATACTATCCTGAATTGGGAAATCAGCTAATTGGTCAGCAATAGCTTGCCCTTTTATGGCCTTCCTTTCAACATACTCTATGTCAAATTTAGTTAGGACCATCATCCATTTAGCAAGTCTACCCGTGAGGGCAGCCTTACTAAGCAAGTACTTAAGAGGATCAATTTTTGCAACCAAATGTATGGTATGAGCAAGCATATAGTGTCGCAACTTTTGAGAGGCAAACACCACTGCAAGACAAGACTTCTCAATGTTATTGTAATTGATGTCATAGGAGACTAGAGTACGGCTGATATAGTATATGGCCTGTTCTTTCCCAGTATCATCTAATTGAGCCAACAATGCCCCCAAGGAAGACTTTGTTGCTGAAATGTATAGAATCAAAGGCTTCCTTGGAATAGGAGGCATCAGAACTGGAGGATTAGCCAAATACTATTTTATTTGATCAAGGCTCTTTTGGCATTCCTCATTCCATACGCAAGAAGCACCCTTATGCAGTGTCTTATTAAAGGGTTGTGCTCTATCTGCTAGCTGTGAGATAAACCTCCTAATTGATTGGAGTCATCCCTAAAGACTTCTCATCTGACTAATGTTTCTCGGAGGTGGCATGTCTAAAATTGCTTGGACCTTTTTGGGGTCAACCTCTATACCTTTTGCTGATATTATAAATCCTAAAAGTTTTCCTGAGGTGACACCAAATGCACACTTCTTTGGATTCAATCTGAGTTGAAACTGTTCCATGTGATCTAGAATTACTTCCAGATCATCGAGGTGTGTGTCCCATTTTCTTGATTTTGCCAGAGTATCATCCACATAATCTTCCATGTTTTTGTGCATCATATCATGAAAGATAGTGGTCATAGCTCTTTGGTAGGTTTCTCCTGCATTCTTTAACCGAAATGGCATGACGTTCCAGCAATAGGTTCCCCATGCACATGTGAACACTATTTTCTCTTGTTCTTCAGGAGCTATTTTAATCTAATTATATCCTAAGAAACCATCAATTAGAGAGTATATGTCATAGCCCACTGTCATGTCCACTATCATGTTAATGTTTGGAAGTGGAAAGTCATCCTTTGGGCATGCTTTGTTTAAATCTCTAAAATCTATGCAGACACGAATGGACCCATCATGCTTGGAAATTGGTACTATGTTTGAGATCCATTCTGCATAATCGATGGCTCTGATGAATCCAGCTCTCAAAATTTTTTCTAATTCTGCTTTGACAAGGAGAGCTATATGTCGATGCATTTTTCTGAGTCTCTGTTTCACTGCTTTGACTCCTGGAGCTATGGATAAGTGATGCATTATAAGATTTTTGTCAAGCCCTGGCATGTCTGAATAGGTCCATGCAAAATTAATTTTCTTCTTTTGTAAGAATTGTATATATGCCTTGGTCTCTTCTTCTGATAAAGACTGAGCAAGATGAACTATTTGAGGAGTTTCTTCTATGCTCAAATTGATTGGTTTTGTTGGCTCAATCAATACTGATGATCTATCCTAGAAATAACTCAGCAATTTATTAAGTACCCCATCCTTAGGTGCCTCAAAGAGGTTTTCACCCTCAGATACGTCATCTCTTTTTACTATTTTTGGTTCTGATACCGTTACAAAGTGGTTTTTTCCATCAGACCTATTTTTATTTCTTTCTTTCTCTTTAATTTTTAGACTGAGGTACTTAATATCATGCTCCGTCATACTTGTTGTTGGTTCACTGGTGGAAGAAGCCACAGGTTCAAGAGCATTCAGATAGCAGGAAATTTTGTAATCATTCTGAAAAGTGAGGAATATAGGCTCTTGATGGCACTGAGACCAGTCAATTAGGTCATAGTGAACAAGAGGTAGGTCAATGACTGGTTCAATATTATTTATGTGAAAGGTGTTATCTCTGGTGACCATACAATTGGGATTCATCAAGTCTTCTCCTAAGATACTTGAATTAGGACTCATCCTACCAAACGAAGCATCATCCACTAAGGCAAATTGAGGAGTACAATCCTCTAGTCCTACACTAAGCTCGTTAGCCACATCGGGTTGGGTACTATAAGCATGGACAACATCCATGTCCAAATCAACTGTTGCATCTGAAAGTGAGTCCCATTCATACTCATGGGAGTCTGTGTATGAATCATCATTTGAGCCTCATGATGTAGAAGCCTCAAGGTTAGGAAGGGTTTCCCCTTCTCTAGTGCTAGCATTGGTACTATCCGTCGCAGCTAAGATAGCAACACTTTCGATTATCGATCTAGCAGTCATATAGTCACTATCTGTCGCAACTGGGATAGTAGGACTGTCAAGTATCAAATCTTTTAAATCTCCCCAAAGGAGATTTTTTGAAGGCACCCAATCATCAGACATGTCGTGTTGATTAGAAAGATAAGGTGTGTAGTCTGAATCACTGTCACTGTCCGTCGCAGCTGGGACAGGGACACCTTTCTTCTTTTGACTTTCAAAACCAAAGCCAACTGTGGACTTATTCTTTTATCCAAAAAGGGCATGGTCAAGAGGCTCAGCTTTAGCATCCAACCTATGGCCAAGGGGACCATATCCTAGATAACCCATACTCTTAACTAGTGTATACCCTCTCCCATAAGCTTTAGGTGAAGGAGAAAAGTTCTCGTTGTGTTTGTATTTTTCCTCATGATAGATCCAGTCCCTTATGACAACTTCCTCTTTCTCTTCCTGAATAGGAACTGAAGACTCAACAAATTTTCCAAATAATGTCATTGCTGATGATGAAGGTTTCATATTTGGTGATGGTCTCCCATAAGACCTAGGAGAGATTGGCATTTTTGTAAAAGAATCAATTTTATAATCTCCCATCCCAAGATCTATGGTCTTAAACTTCTGCTTGCATTGTTCAAGTGAACTACTAGGACTATCAGCTTCCCTATTCAAAGGTACATGTGATCCAGTAGAAATGTTATTAACTGACAAAGCACTATCTCCAGGTATGCAAATTTCTACACCATTATGGGGAAACTTAACACACTGGTGATACGTTGATGGGATTGCTTACATTTCATGAATCCATGGCCTACCTAGAAAAATGTTGTAGGCTAAAGGTCCAACATCAACAATTTGAAATAAGATATCCTTTTCTATTGGACCAATGTGAATAGGCAAAATGGCCAACCCCTTAGAACTTCTTTCTGCTTCATCATATGCCTTGATTGTGATCTTTTTCCTTGTGTCAATGATGTTCTCAGAATATCCTAGAGCCTTCAACAAACTCATGGTACAAATATTGAGCCTCGCACCCCCATCTATCAATACATGCCTGACACAGGTTTTATGAATCATGACTTCGATGTGTAAGGCCAAGTTATGTGGGTGACTGATGGATTTGTCATCTTCTTCTGAGAAGGTGAGGTAATGAGGGCTAGCCAAGTGGTTGACCATATTCTAGAATTGATCAATATCTAAGTTGTTAGGGACACTGGCTGCTCGCAAAGCATCCTCAAGGGCATGCTTGTGCTTAGGGGAGAATTCTAAAAGCTCAAAAATGGATATCTACGTGGGTGTACATTGTAATTGGTCAATAAGATTATAATTGGAATTAGGACCAATGACAGATTTAGGAGGAACACCCTTAGACATGGGTTGCTTAGACTTGCTAGTGCTAGGATCTCTGATAATGATGGGAGCTTGAGCCTGACCCCTAGTGATAGCATTGAGGGACTGGGGCATTCTTCATGAGTGAGGACCTCTTATCACCACATCAGGTCTTTCATCAGTCATAAGAGTTGAGTCCACATCATGTCCATAAGGATCTTTCCCTCTCACCATGTTGATGTTATTGTCAGCCACTTCAAGCATGTTAATCACATTTTCAGCATTCGTGTACGTATAGTTGATAGCAGCCTTACCATGCTTGTTGTTAGAATTTTCGCCTTTTTCATATTTTGATAAGGGTTCCTTAAAAGCCTTAGGATCCGCATTAGTGGTTAAACCATCAACTTGTAATCACCCACTTTCAATGAGGTCTTGGACAAGATGTTTAAGCCTAAAACAATTTTCGATATCATGTCCAATTCCATTGTGGAAGACACAAAAGGCTTTCTCATCCCACCAATGAGGTTTAGGATCGGGTATGCGGTGCTTGGCAGGATCCTAAGGTTGTGCCAAATTATGAGCAACTAGTGTTTTGAAAATGTCAACATAGGAGTCCCCAAGTTTGGTGAATTGTCTCTTTTCCTTCTTGGGTTTCCCTTAATACTTGGATTTATTCTCATGTTGTCCTGAGGATGCTTGCAGCTTCATGGCTTGTACCACATTGGAGAGATTAAGAACTCCTTCATTCTTAGGTTGTGGTGAGTCAACAACTCCGTCATTGACCACCTGTTTATTCTTATTCCAATAGGAGTTCTTTTTGTCCTTATAACCATGATTGTTGTTGTTTTGGCCATTGTTGTTATGAGTTGATTTAGCCAAAATTCCTTTTTCTTTTAGGACATCCTCTATGCGACATGCCACTTCGACCATGGTATCGAAAGAATTAAATGGTATCTTTCTTACCTCATATCTTAATTCTGGCACTAAGTTACTCACAATGATGTCTATTCTTTCCTCTTCAAGAATTGTCCTGGGATATTTTGAGCACAAACCTCTCCATCTTTGTAGGAAAGTGACAAAAGATTCTCCTTGATTTTGTTTAAGCTTGCAAAAATCAAGCATTGTGACCGACCTTGATAGATTATAAGCAAAATGCTGAACAAATCTTTGGATGAGTTCTTTAAATGACTTTACTGGAGGAGTAAGGTTGGTGAACCACTCCATGGCTTGGCCTTTGAGACTCCTTGGGAATAATCTCATCAAGTAGGAGTCTTCATGATGAAAAGAAAAGCTCATTATGTAGAACTGTCGAACATGGTCATGAGGGTCACCAATGCCATCATATTTGTCATAGGTTGGAAACTCAACTTTCTTAGGGAACTCAACCAACATCACACTCTTGTCAATCGGGTTGGGACATATGGAGTCCAAATTAAATGTGCTCCTAGGAGCCCTCATCCTTTCTATGTCCTTTTGCATTTGCATGATCACCTCATTGGTTGAAGGATTCTATTTCTTAATCTTTTGGTGGGCGTCAAAATCATATGGAACTTTAGCACCTTTGTTGATAAGGCTTTCTAGGAATTGGTCCTTGTTTTGTTCCACATATCATTCCACATATGCTTGAAAGGATGGTTCGTATTGCATAGTCATAAAATCCATATGGTCAAATTTGGCATAACTTCCTCCATGTTGTGAGCCATGATGTGCTCATTGGGAGGGTTGCTTTGAATGTCTATGAGGTGATCGTCTCCTATGATGATCATATCTTGAAACCCTTCTTCCTTTAGGACTTGGGGATTGTGAGGGTGTCCTTGATCTTCTTCTAGGACTTGGTGAAGGGGTAGATGGGGGTGAGTTGGTCCCACTATTGGTTCCCCTCCTATTGAATCAGTTTTGGAGTTGTTGTGCGTAGAGTCTATCTTCTTCTTCTTCTTGGGTGACTCTTTTTTGTATATCCAACAATGCACATTCCTCTTCTTCTACTTGTCTAAATTTTTCCTTTTTAGCAGCTTGTTCATCTAAATAGGCTTGCTTCTCCTTCTCAATGCTTCTCAATCTTGTATTTGCATATGGAGAGGTGTCTTTAAGTGGGGAGGATGGTCTCGAATGCCTTATTGCATTGGCTGCGTTTATGTGGTGATCACTAGATTTGTTGTTCTAGTCCTTGTGTTGTGACCCTGAATCTGAGTGAGCTTGCTTATGATGTCTCTCGGCTTGTTGGTGAGCATCAAAATACCTCGCATTGTTGGGAGGTGACCCGGGTGGACTAGCATGAGAAGAACCACCGTACTCTCTTCTATGTTGTTGGAAAATATCCTCAAGAGTTTGATTCATGGATTCTCTTTGTTATCGGGTGAAAGTGTAACTCATGTCCATACTTGATGAAAGTGGTACAAAAGAGGTGCTCACTTCACTAGGATTAGCTCCCGGATTAAAACAAACCTTAGATTCACTCTTAGGTGATTGATCAAAAAGGGGTCATTTTCCCTTATGCTGTCGACGAGTCTTGACGGGTGGTAACTGGCTAAAGGCAATAGGGGGTCGCTTCCCTTGATTGACTTGGTACCTTATCGTAACTGACATGAAAGAAAGATACTCTCAATGATAAGGTAACCTCTCAAAGTGTCAGTGCCAAACTAGGATAATCAAAGTCCTCTATTGTCCAAAGAGAAATGAGAAAAAAAAGGGCTTTACCAACACTGTCAAAGAGGTGCTTCAAATCAAAGGGTGACTACCCTTTCACTTTTGAACCAGGAGGTTGGACTAGGCCAAAATATGATTGAAATTGAGATTTAAATGAAAGCGATTTGGACAATAAGAGCACTAAAATTTTCCAAGAATGTAGCTAACAATCTTAGAGATGAACCTTGGCACCAAGAATGGCCTTCTACTTTGACAATTATTCCAAAGTGATTTCATAAATCAGATGATGCTATCCCGAAGAACTAGAACCAAAAATTTAGAGTCAAGAAAGGTCTCAAACGTCAGAGCAAGAAGCCTACTCTAAGACCTAACCTGATTAACAGCAATTGAAACTGACCAAATTGCAAGCACGACAGAAATTACCCAGGTGATATACTCCAGGCTACTGGGGCGATATACCTATAACCGCGTGATACTTCACCTTATGCCAGGCGATATACCTTATAATAGTCGGGCGATACACTCCAGGCAGGTCGGGCGATAGTTTTCCAAGGGCAAACTATTGCGCGATATTTCTTCTCAAAGCAGGTGATACTTTGTGAACCCGTGAAGTATCGCGTGATACTTCACTTTAAAGGGTGTGATACTGTTGCAAAATTACTGAACTCTTGACTAGAACTGTGTAAAATTTACATTTTTGGGTTTGCTTGGTCAAAATTTTCGGTCTGAGGGTTGATGTTTTCGATTTCAGTCACAATATTGACAGAATTTTGGCAGGTTTGCAAACAGTGAGGGATCAAACATGTCTCAAAACACTTGAAACAAGGGCAAAAGCAACCTTGCCAAGGAAAACACTTGTGATATCAAAATTGAAAAAGCACCCTATGAATGCTACCGATTGTTTGTATGTAAGAATGTTTACACTGGCATCACACAACTGAAGACAATTCAAGCAAGTCTATCCTAAAAAGTCAAGGCTCAATACTTACCAACTTAGCCCACAACTTGATGCCCCCTCACCTCACACCAAGTGGTTACCCACAAGAGATGTTGGCTTTGTCATGGAAGTGTCAAATGACACAACCAAAGGGACACATATGGTGAGTATCTTAAGGTGATCCGGGTAAACCACTTGGATCAATCCTTGCACTAAGAAGATAAGCGGCTAAACAAGGTGGCTTCTATCTAATGGTTCTTAATAACGATTTCTGTTCACAACACCCCTCTTGCTCCTCATAAAGGACTAGGACCTCGCGGCCTCAAGAGTACCTTAAGCATTCTTGTTCAATGTTTTCCCCATGGTCACAATCCCATGAGCTACTCACATCAAACAAAGATAAGTGTTATGTCTACCAAGGTTTTTGGTGTCCTTGATAGCCTTGAGATTATAGTGAGTTGGAATCACTTGCCACCAAGGAAAATGATGACAAGGTTGTCCCCACTTGAGTCGTTCCTCTTGATTGCTCAAGAGCAAGCCCGCTAAAGGATTCCTAAACTAAACAAAAATGGATAATTTATGAGGTTCAAGGTTTTTGGTTCACCTCAAGGGTGAAGAGCATACTCCCCTATCTCAAAAACTTCTCCCAAACACACCAAGCAAAGAGATTCAATTACTCCCTTGCTTCCAAAACCTTAAGATGGGTCAAGATTTTCTGATTCACCTAAAGGTGAAGAGCATACTTCTACCACCTCAAAATCTCTTTCACAAGGTTTTAAAGATTCCTAATACAATTAGTGAATGCCACACTTGAAAGGAAAGAAAATAAACAAGCAAGATTTTTTTTTATTTTTATGCTCTTTGGGCAGCCCTGCAAAAACTGTTAGTAGCCCTCTTTGACATGCGATTTTAGCAAATTTCAAGCAATGAGAGCACCTACAAGCACAACTTGTTAGACCAACAAGGTTAGCAAAATTAAAATCTAAATGTAAATATGCAATAAACTAATAGATCCAAGCTAAAAGATGCAGGTTAGACCTATCTAAATACAGTAAAATAAACCAGCAAACTAAAATGACCAAATTTGGATGATAAAATTGGAAATACAGGTCTCTGTCAGATCAGGCGATATACCTCAGACTTCACCAGTATCGCACAACATAGTTTCCTATAGCGGGGCGATATACCTCAGTCTGGGCGATACTCTACACTATGGGCGGGCGATACTTCGCACGACGCCAGGTGATATACCTCAATACTGGTGGGCGATTCTTCTCTTACACGAAGTTTCACACCGCTATATAAAGGTATATCATGTGATATTCCTGAGAAGTATCGCACGATACTCTGAGATAGAAAACCAAAACCTACAAAATTTCCAAAAAATAATCCAAAAAATGATGAAAATGAAATGAAACAAAGGACAAAGCCTATCTACTCTGCCCCACAGTGGGTGCCAAAAATGTACACACTAAAATGGTGCACTTCTATGAACCATTACATGCAAGTTTGCTCAAGAATGAGGCCTCACAAAGTGGCTCATAGCTCTCTATGCATGGAGTTGCAAGGGACTATGATGTATTTGCTCTCAGCTAGAGCTACAAGCTTGTAACCTTGCTAGTCAACCATACAATGAGAGATTCAAGTGAAGACAAGGGAAACAATGCCAATATCTCCAAGAATCAAATATGCAATGCAATGAAAATCTAAATGAGAATGCAATCTAAGCTATGAAAGGAAAGTACAATGCAACTAATCTATGAAAGGAAATAACAAGTGTTACAATGCCTCCTATTTAGACTATGTGAGCTTATTCTATTGCATAAAAGAAAATCTATAATATGAAATGCCATGATTATGCAACTAAGAAAGCAAGTATGCAACTAAATGATGAAATGAAACAAGTCTTCAATGTCTTCAAAAGCTCCAAATGTACCTAGAAAATCTGCAACATAACAATAGCATGAAAGAGATGGATGCAAATGAAGGGGAGAGCTCTCCTTTTATAAGAAATGCAAAGGAATGGACCATGGAGATTAAGAGGCAAAAATCTTAATCAACAGTGGAGGTTGAAAGAGGAGCAATCCATGTGCACAAGTATCCTCCAATGAGAGTAAAGTGTTGACTTTTGAGCCTCATGTGAGACAAAAAGTGCTTTTTTTCCTTTTGTAAAATAGGAATAGTGCTTTATTTGTGCAACTTAGGATAAGATGAAAAAGGGGGCTTTTTATTTAATCAAAAGGGGAGGAAATATTTCTTTTAATTAAATAAAGACTTAGGATAAATGGTTAGCCCAAGGATAAAAATTCAATATATGATCGAAATTAAGACTTGATCAAGAAATTGATATTGTTGAAAATATTGATTATTGATAAAACTGATTCAGGATAAATAAATCAAATAAATGGGGCCCAAAGTCTAGGCGACCATTTTAGGGTGCATACAACCGATACCAACCTTCAACCAACTTCTCTAACTATCCCTAAACAGTCTTAACTGACTGTTAAAAACATAGACAAGTAATTTGTTATCAAGTTGACAAAAAAAGTTGTCAACTTGACAACACAACATCCAAACCCAATCTAAAGACTTCTAAAAGGTTTAATGACAACCTTTAAAACCAAACTAATCCTATAACCCTTACTACTAACCCCATCCAAGCTCGTGTTTGGCTTATATTGCCAATATAGGTAATTTATAAATTATTGCACTCTTAGTGCTTTTAACATCATTTAAAGGCTTTAAAGGCTGTATTACATCATTATAGACCCTTATAGGTCATCTTCCCAATCCCCTAACCTAGGATCAATCCTTAATCCATTCCTAGTGACCCCTAGGTACCTTGTAGACTTAACAATGCCAATAAGGCTTACATTTAGGATTTTTGGTTATAATGTGATCAATATATGACCCAATTAACATTCCATGACCATGATTATTCCTAGTACATGATTCAATGAACTTTGAAGGCCATTTGGTTTCAACTCCACCTAAGGATCCATTGGTGACCCCAGTGCTCTCCATGGCTCCTACCTTTGACCATGGTGCTCTTGGACCAACAACTAAGGCTTTGGAGGAAATTAAGGTTGATCTCTAGTCAACTTTGGATGGTAATTTCTCTACCACTTGGAGATGTTTGACAAGGATGACCAAAGGTTCTCCTTGTCATCAATGAGAATCCTTTCTTGGAATGTCAGAGACATTAATGCCTCTAACAAAAGACATAGAATCAAGTCGATGCTTGATTCTTCACAAAGTGATATTAGTCTTTTATAGGAAACTAAATTGTCTTGTGATAACTTTAATATGACTATGGCTAAGTGGTCTTCTTGGCAGAGTATTTGTGTGCTTGCTATGGGTGCATCAGGTGGTTTGTCTATTTTATGGAACAAGTCTAAGGTGGTTATTCATTCACTTCAGAATGGGGCTAATTCGCTGTTTGTTAATGTAAGGTTCTTCAACTATTATTTTTTCCTTATAAATGTTTATGGGTCTACTTCCACTCTAGATAAGTTGTATTTATGGCAATCATTAACTAATGTTATCCAGCAATACCCTCATTGAAAATTCATTATAGCTAGTGATTTTAATGTGATATTGGGTTCTAATGATAAGAAGGGTGGTATTTCCCCCTGCCCATACAATTGTAGACTTTAATAATTTTATTTTGGATAATGACCTTTTTGATGTTTTACCTCAAAATGGATCTTTCACTTGGACTAATAGTAGATTTGGTTTTTCACAAATTGCTGTCAGACTTAATAGATTTCTTTGTTCTTAGATTTGGAGGCTGGAAAACATATCAATGTCATTGAATATTTTTTCCTTTTCAGATTCAGACCATTTCCCCATTCAACTGAATATTGAGCTATCTTGCAAAGATGACACCAATTATTTTAGGTCATCTTTTAAGTTCATGTCTATTTGATTCAGGCACCCATCCTTTGTTTCCCTTCTTAAGCAATGGTGGATGTCTGCCCCGTTGGAAGATGGTTCTTTGATGTTTAAATTTTACAAGAAAATGCAGTTTGTGAAAAATTTAATAAAATCATGGAATGTTAATGTTTTTAAGAATATTTTTGAACAAAAATCAAAAGTTTTAAAGGAATTGTTTGAGATTAATCAACATATTATGTCTAATAGTTTGGATTCCCAAACATTTCAAAAGAAAAAATATTTCCAAGAATAACGGGCCGAGTTGTGTGCTAGGGAGGAAGATTATTGGAGACAAAAGTCTCATGAGTTATGGATGCAATTAGGCGATCAAAACACTAAGTGTTTTCATGCTTCAGCTAAACAAAAGAAGGTAGTCATGGCTATTTTTTCCATTAAAGATGATTCAGGCAAACTAATTTCTGATGAAAAAGGTATTCATCAAGAAGGGGTTAGGTTTTTCTCAAATCTCCTTTCTCCCCCTACTACCCTTCAAGTTGATGATGCTAAGGTAAATGAATTACTTAGTGTTATTCCCACCTTAATCACTTCTGAAGATAATTTTACACTAATGGCCCCATTTACCCTCTTGGAGGTTTGAAAGGTAGTGTTATCACTACCATCAAATAAGGCTCCTAGACCAGATGGCTTCATGACTTTGTTCTTTCAAGAATGTTGGGATGTTATCTATTATTATCTCTTGGCCGTTCTTGAAGAATCTAGGAAAAACACAGCCATGTTAAAATGTTTTAATGCTTCAAATATAGTTCTTATCCCTAAAAATAGTGACCCACAAAATTTTGCTGATTTTAGACCAATCTCGCTTTGTAATACTATTTACAAAATTATTACAAAAGCAATTTATCTGAGGCTTCAACACCTTATTCCTAGGATTGTTTCTTTTGAACAAGGTGGTTTTGTCCTAGGTCGGGAAACCACAGATGGTGCCATTTTGGCTCATGAAACCCTTCATTCTATTAATGAACATTGCATCCCCTCCTTTGTTATTAAATTGGATATGATGAAGGCCTATGATAAGCTTAATTGGTCTTTCCTTATTCAAGTTTTGCTAAAGTTTGGATTCTCTAACAAATGGTGTAAATGGGTTAAGGATTGTATTTTTGGTGCTCACTTTTCTATCATAATTAATGGGTTTCTTTTTGGCTTCTTTCCATCAACTCAAGGTGTTAGACAAGGTGACCCTTTGTCGCCCTGTCTTTTCATCATCATGGCAGAAGCTTTGAGTCACTTTATCAATGCTTCTCATGTTGCTAGTCATTGGCTTGGTGTTAAAATTGAGAACACTTCTATTTCAGTTACACATTATCTATTTGCTGATGATACATTATTGTTTGGGAAAGCCTCTATCCAGGAAGCCATGCAAGTTAAAAAAGTTATGGATCTATATACATTAGTTTCTGGGCAAAGAATTAATGCTCAAAAGTCAAAAGTATGTCTTCAATACTGATCCTAAGGTAAGTGAAAAAATTGTTAACATTCTATGATTTCCTTTAGATGAACTTCCTTCTACCTACTTGGGTATTCCTTTCTTCATGGACCATAATAAGCTATGTTTTTGGCAGTAAGTTATTAATCATATCAAGTCCCAAGTTGTGGCTTGGAAAATTAGGTGGTTGTCTCTTTTTGGTTGGATCCTTCTTATTAAATCAATTTTATCTGCTATCCTTAATTACTATATTTCAATATTACAAGCTCCAAAATCAGTTCTTAATCAAATTGAGAAATTAATTAAGGATTTTCTTTGGACGGATGACATATCTAGTCAAAAGAAGATTCCTCCCATTTCTTTCTCAGACATGTCTTTTCCTCCATTTGCTGGTGGTGTGGGCCTTCATAATTTGTCTAATAGGAATTTGGCATTTGGAGGTAAATTAATTTGGAAAATGTATTCACAACCTGATATTAAATGGTGTCAAATAATGCAAGAAAAATACTTGAATAATTCAGACCTAGCCGGGGTTATTTTGGTCCTTGACCCTCCCAAAGGATCTACTATTTGGAATTTTATGATAAACTCTAGACACATTGTTACTTCCTATGTCTCATGGGAGGTTCATAATGGTGAATATGTTAATTTTTGGCTTGATTCAAGGAATGGTTTGCCACCTTTAAACACTCTAGACATTTTACATGACATTTGGGAGTATGTATCTTCAATTTGGGGATGTATTCTTTTGGATTATGTATCTGCAATTCATATTCATCTAGGATCGGTAATTTGGAAATATTTTCATGATCTATCTATTGATTTTCAGAGTGCATCAAATGCAAATCGGTATCTTCTGGATAAGAGAGTATTCTTCTCTAGGATCCTTGATCGACTCTTTTGGGCTCCTTCGGCTGATGGTAAGTATTCTTTCAAGCTTGGCTATAATTTGGCTCAATCTAATCAAAATAATGTTGAGTGATACAAATATTTTCAGTTTTGTTGGCACTCCGCTATTCTTCCTAAGGCTGGTTGTTTTTCTTGGTTGGTGTTGAAGAAGAGAGTCTTAACTAGTGAAAGATTAACTAGGCTAAATATTGCGGGTCCATTCCAATGTGTCATTTTTAATCAAGAATTGGAGTGAGTTGATCACCTTTTTAAAAAATTATCCCTTAGCATAGTTATACTGGCAGTTTGTCATGCAGAAATTGGGTCTGTCCATGCCTCTTCCTTTCTCAATTTGGGATTTGTTCCAATCTTGGCCTATTATTTTTCATAAATCTATGTTTTCGTGTTTACGGATCTGCATTCATTCTTTGGTTTTATAGTCTATTTGGTGGGAGAGGAATAAAAGGATTTTTTGTAACCATTCTTCCTCCTTTGAATTTGTAACATCTATTCTTGAAAGAAATGTTGTTGAAGTCACTAATGCTTATTCTTATAAATTTAATGGTCACCAAGTTTTTTCATCTTGGGATAATCTTATTTCCAAAAATTGGAAGGGTTTAGTTTTTCCTTCTCTTCCTTATCCTCTTTTCCCTCAAGATAAATCTAAATTTAGATCTCAAGTTAAGTGGATCCCCCCTCAACATGGATTTGTCAAACTCAACTTTGATGGATCTTCAAAGGATAATCCAGATATCTCAGGTATAGGTTTTGCCCTTCAAAATTTTCATGGATCTCCTATCTATTTTGAGGCTTTCCCTATTCCTCTTGGTACCAATAATCTAGCAGAAGCATATGCTTTGTTGCATGGCTTATCTGCTGCTAAAAAGATAAACATTAATTCTCTGCATATTGAAGGAGATTCTTCTGTGATTATTAATGCTTGCATTTCTAGATGATCTTTCTCTTGGCACATCCACTATGTCTTGCAACAAATTTGGTCCCTTTTAGACTCCTTTGATGAGTTTTACATTTCTCATACTTTTAGAGAGGGGAATAAGTTATCAGATTTTCTTTCTAATTTAGGGGCTGAAGGTCATCATATTTCTTTTCCCTCTATCATGGCCTCCCCAAAATCACATCCTGCTATATTTGGTCTTATTACCCTTGAATCAACCTTCTAAAATGTTTTGTTGGTCTTATTATCTTATCTTATATTTGGTCTTATTATCTTATCTTTTAATTCATTTTGGGAAGATGATGATAGCTATGTTGATGCTCATTTCATTATGGTATGTACTTGGACCTTGAGAAAAAAGATATGTCTAATCATGCAGATTATTTTAGTGTTTAAGTCACTTTGATTGCTAAAAAATCATTCATCTTTGAGGTGGTAATAAATATGTGATTATTTATGTTGTTCGGGTCAAAGTTCTCATGCGGGTATGATCCTTCATATTTGTTCACATAACATTTCCTAATGGTTTTTTGTATGTTTTCTTGATCTAACAATTAATTTCTCTCCATTTATATTTATGATGATTTATTTATCACTTGGCACATTTATTTACAAATCTTCTTTTGTCAGTTATTGTTGTTGGCTTTGGTTTTCGTGGATAATCTCTGCTAATGGCTTCACATATGGTTGGTTCTAGATTTGTTGATGAATTCATACCACTTAACTTAAGATTTTTCTTTCTTCCTGATGCCTTGGATTTCCCATTTGAGGGTAAGATTACTGATGAATTTCTAGAGTCTATGTTCTTAATCCATTGTCCTAAATGTAGAGGGTGTATTCATCGACTTATTGGTGATTCTATTCTTTCACCATGCTTTAAGAGAGTCATTTTCCCCTCACAAATTGTCTCCATCTTTTATTCTATTTTCCTTGATCTTTCACAGTCATGGTCTCTGCTATTTCATGTGGAAAAATGGGTAATTTTACCCAAATTCATTCAGAATAATAAGTTGCTTTTGACTATTCAATATTATAATTTGCAGTAAGGGGAGGCAATTATTGGTGATATTTTTCCATGACACCTTTTGAATTTAGATAAATATGCTATGATTCTTGGGGTGATAAAAGATTGTATTGCTTCCTCCTCCATTACGCCTTTGAATATTCTAGTCAATAGAAATGTAGTGGATGCTGGGTTTCGGGGGAAAGCATTTGCTAAAACTTATGCTATTCTTGGTCTTCTAGCTCACTCTAATGTAGTTGTTAATGCTAACACTTTTCCATGGTCAACTTATTCTATGATGGACGATAGTGGTTCTAATTCAGCTCACTATAGCTCTATAGGTCATGTGTTGCATTCCTTGGGTTGAGGGGGTCAATCTTCCTCTTCACCTCGGTACACTATTGTTGATTCTAGGTCTACTTCATTTATCCACAATGAGGCTGACATAATTTGGAGTTCTCTATTCTTGTCTCCAATACCTCAGCTTGGAGAGGAGGATCTTTCGCACAAGGATTACTTTTAGCTCAATTTTATCTTGAATTACCATTTTTGTCTACTCTGTTTCTCCTTGTGATGATGCCACAAGTTGGTTCACTTGGTTTCAATTATGCTCTCCTTTTCTTCTATTTCATTTTAGGAAGCTTTGATTTTTGTTACTTTTGGCAGTCTCCATCTTCAAGTTTGTTTGACAGATCTTTCGGCTTGCACCTCCATCGATCTCATCTCCTTGGCTGGTTGACATAGAAATGATGTTTATATGAATAGCTCTTGGGTTTTTGTACATTGGTATCTATATTTTGGTTTTATGTAACTAAAGATGGACTCAGTCTATATACTGATCCTCTTTTGATGTAATATTGTAACTAGGATTGGATTACTGCATACATCCTAACACAGGACAGGTAAGGAGGATCCAATTAAGGATAGTCCAAACAAGCAGCCAAACACCACAATGTGGAATAACACAACAAGACAATGTCTTCAACTGAATTTTCATTAACATGCCCAACTATAAGTCCTTCCGGGTTAGGGTAAAATACAATCAGAAGTATTTCTGCAATCTCCCAGCTAGTCCAGCTCTGAAACAATCAACAACTAATGAAAACACTAAGGCAGGTATGAACTTGAGCTTGCAAGCCACCAAGAAATCTCCTTGTCTCCAAGCATGAAAACTACTAGCTCTACTATTACAAATGATTAGATAAACAATCTGATCTTCAAGATCTTGTAGGATCCAAATCTAATCTTGACATTCTACCAATCTACTGATTTACTTACTAAATCCTAAACATCTACTCAAACACTCCTTAAATACATTTCATCATTCACAAGTCAGCTAGAAGAAATAATTAACTCCTAAGCCAAGTCATCTTTTATTACAAAAAAATATTAAATGCAACAATAGTCAGCTCTCAAATAGCCATACAAATATTTAGTTCTCCATGCCTGCCTCTAGATCTACATAGGAGAATACAAAAAAAGATACCAACAATAAATGCACCAAGTCGGCCAACTAAATCTCCAAGAACTCTAGTCGAAGCACTAGAATAACCAAGCACCAGTGAAATAACTAAACATGCCAAGCATCACATAGAAACAAAGGCATCATCGAGCAAGCACGTCGATTGAGCACCACAGGCATTTCCAAGTACAAGTTCCACCGAGCACAAGAGGTTTCACCGAGTAACTTCAGCAATCGAGCTTCCTTCAATAACTAAGATCGTCGGTTAAAGTTGCAAATGAGTAATACAGAACCAAAACAACACCCCACCATGCATATTAACCGAGTACCCTAGAATGCCCCTGCATCAGATACCCCAGGTTCAAAAAGATGTTCTCGTAGGCTGGAAGAACATCTTCTAGGATTCAGCACATAAACCTCGAACTAGTTCTTCACATACAATCCCTTCAACTCTTCACCTTGCATACTCTTCCACTTCTGCTTCCTTTGTCTCTTCAAGTCTTTCCTTGATAACACATAGGCTTGTTCTCCATACTAATCCATCCTTTCAGAATTTATCAACTCATCTCGGCTACCAAAGCTTAGGTTTCTCCTACCGAGTGTTGTATCCAACAAAGGCATCAGGGAAATCTTCCTATTATTCTTCTCAATAGTAAACACATTATTGACACAATCATACATAGCTTTGAAATCATATTGCCAAGGTCTACCAAGCAATATATGACAACTATTCATCTCCACAATATCACACAACACTAGATCCTTGTACTAGCCAATCTAAAAATCAACAAAGCACCGCTCCCTCACTTCCAGAGCATGAACATCTTATAACCAGCCAATCCTCTAAGGATGTCTCATTCTCTTCAAACCAAGTTTTTGAACCATGTCCTCAACAAAAAGGTTATCAATACTAATACTATCAATAATTACATCACATAGTTTACCTCCTGACTTGCACTGAGTTTTGAACAAATTACTCCTCTGACAAGGTTCATCCTTTGCACCAAGAAATGTTCTCTGAACCAGCAAGTTCTCAGATTTAGGTTCATTCTAAATATTCTCATTTACTATAGCAGTCTTTTGGTCACCAAAATTCTTCTGTGTACACTCAAAAGATCAGTGTCCTTCTTCACCATAATTATAACAAGTACCCTTAAAGATAACCCTACCTGTCTTCTTTTTCATTTCCATAGGTTTCAGTTCATCTTCAATAGTCGGTTTACCTTTCATCGAGTGATCAATCTTTTCCTTCCCTCAGGGATTACTATGTTGTCTCCTCTTCAACTTATATTTTGCCTTCAGATCATACTGATAATCATCTTCAACTGAGTCAATCTTCAGCATACCAAGCTCATCTTGAATATTAAATCTCAAACCATTCACATACCAAACTACTCTGTGTCCAAACCAAATAGTCAATTTATAGAACTCCTCGGTATAGTCCTCCACAGTCAAATCTTTTTGCTTTAGATTCTACAACTTCTTAAACAAGTAAATCTCATAGTCGGCAGGTATGAACTTAGCTTTCAATTTAGTCACCATCAATCTCCATCGATTGATCTTCATTTCACCTTCATCATCTCTATCTCTTTGCAATTCTTTCCACCAAAGAGCAGCAAGTCCTTTCAAATTAGTCTATGCCAATCTTAATCTAAGAGGATCTTCAATTTCTTCAAGATCAAAGAAGTCTTCTAATTCACCAATCCAATCAATCAACTCCTCGGGTCTCAAAGTACCAGAGAAAGTAGAAAATTCCATTCGGTAACTAGTACTTAACCAAGCTCCAAATCTATGTAACCAACCAGTTTTTTCTTCACTAGATCTATCTCTCCGGTCATCTCCACTAGATCTAGTAGCTTCAAAGTCTTCAACAACTTCCTCATAACCATCATCAGTACCAAGATTCCTCGACATACCAACAATATCTCTGATGACCTCAGTGATCATGTCATTCTTCATCAATTCCATCTTAGATCTAAAATCAACTTTAACTTTCTTTGTAATCTTTGATTCCGTGGCATCACAAAGGTTTTCAATCGCTCTAGGGTCCAATATTCTCAGATGCATCCTTCAAGATTTTAAAAAACCAAAAGAAATAAGTCACCAACCAAGGTCCTGGTGCAAATAGCCTCAACTCGGAGATCAGTTTACACACTCAACATCTTCAAGCTTTGATACCACCTGCCACCGGACAGGTAAGGAGGATCCAATTAAGGACAATCCAAACAAGAAGCCAAACACTACAATGCAAAATAACACAACAAGACAATGTTTTCAATTGAATTTTCATTAACATGCCCAAGTGTAAGGCCTTCCAGGTTAGGGCCAAATAAAATCATAAGTATTTATGTAATCTCCTAGCTAGTCCAACTTTGAAACAATCAACAACTGATGTGTTAGTGCATTTTCTTACATGAATCTTAATGCACAACCCTGAGTGCTTAGATAGAACTCTCTCATTCCTAGACTCCTAACTCACACAAGAAAAAGACTAATTAACAAGGACCAAGTCCTTCTTCACTTTGAGCCCTAGGCTACAGGCGGGTGTACCTATTTCATTCACTTCTTCAAAGGATCATAACATTAGTTTATACCTTGATACAAACATTATCTTCTCAGTCCTTTCAGACATACATGAAAAGTAAATTATCTTTTAAGTTTGATTGATGATGAAATCCCTACAAATCAAGGATAGACCAGTGCCTTATCCTAGGGTAGAGAGTCAAACAGAGAAATATACATCTACACAGATATTCTAAAGGAGACACAAACATAATCCAGATGAATTGCCTTACAAGTCATCATTTCTTAAATATACTCAATCATCAAAGTCTTGTATCAACCCCGAGCTTTCAGAAATTCATCTAAAGATTTAACCTTTTCCTTGAAAGGAACTAAAGACTAAATTCACAAGTACCTTATAAATGGTGTCCTAAAATTGCCTTACAGATTCAAGACACAAAAGCATCAGAATTAACACGGGAAGACAATCAAAATCATGAAAGGGAATTCCATTGTATTCAGTAGAAATCAATGTATCAATACCTTCAAAATCTGACAAACATTCCAAGAATTGAAACAATGGAGCCAAGCCTCTCTGTACAGGAAAATTTTCAACATCCCCTTTTCAATGAGAAGAAAACCCAGATATAGTAAAATTGAGTCCATTCTAAGACCCACTGACAGATGTCTATCTTCAAAATATCTGCAACCTTCCTCTCATCTTGATTTGATCCTCATAATTTCTAGCTCACACTGCTCTTTACCACTTTGCTAAAATTGAAAAATGCCATCACCATCAGATTCCTCATTCCAAGACCTTTCCGGCGACATATAATACTTATATGTGTCAGCAAAAAATGAACTCTCGGACAATTTTTCTGTGAACAGGCTAGTCATTTTAAATTTTTGAATTTTGATCCTATAGTTTGAACTATATGAAATCTTTAAGTCCTTTTAAATCTAAAAATTTATATTATTCTCTGATTACTTGCCACAAAATACACTAGGAAGTGCCATGTGTCAAGCTCTCAATGGGTGCTCAGACCTGACCATGGGTTAACTTCCTCATCTAGAGAACTAGCGACCTCATGCATTCTCCAGTTCTCTAAAT
Organism: Chamaecyparis obtusa; assembly: GCA_027943335.1. NCBI lineage: Eukaryota > Viridiplantae > Streptophyta > Pinopsida > Cupressales > Cupressaceae > Chamaecyparis > Chamaecyparis obtusa. The sequence continues at coordinate 126,760 of BSBK01003385.1, forward strand.
CAAATCTTTAACTGCAGTTTAGCTTGATGATCTGGTGAAAAACCTACCTCCAATTCGCGGAATGAATCTTTGACCAAGGGTGAAATCAAGCGAACTAGCGACCAGGTCCATTTTCGTAATCACGGAATGCTAAGGATCTGACCGCCACCATCACGTGAACATGTGACTGCCTATTCTTTGAATCGTGGAATATTAGCCTTTGACCGCCAGGGATCTAGTGACTCAGTGACTACATCAATCTCCAATTCTCGGAATGCTTGGGTTAACCGTCACTTTAACCGGTGACCTGGCAACCGCAGTTTATTGACCTCCACCTCTGAGTCGCTGATTATTTTCTCTAACCGCTCAAACTTCTGGTGACTACGTGAATGCATGACATGCATCCACCTGGTCCTCGTCAGTGCTCTACAAAATTTCCTCCTCCTGGGTGCGGACATGAAAATCAAGGCAGTTGCACAGCACATGCGTGGGCATAGCCTCCTCTATTTCAATTTACTTCATTTTTTTTGTGTGGTTGTATATAAACACCTCAAAGTCACCTAGTAGGAACAATGTGGGATAATGCATTTTCATGTTTTTAAAGCCTCTTTGAGCATTTCCCTTCAAAATTATGGGGCCGCCGTGCACAATACTCCCCAGCCAAGAGGGCCCACCACAAGCCCTTGGCTCTTTACTTATTTCATGATATGAGTGCCAGTGTACTTAAACACAAAAACAAATCCCCATCTAGCCAATGTGGGATATATGTCGCTATGGCTTTTTTTAAAAAACAAATTGAGTAAACAACCTTCCCTGGATATGCGATTGGTCTCCCTCATTGGCACTTTTCATTGCGTCAGTTTTCCTTTGTGCAGGATCTACTCTTCATTCCATGTTGCATCCCTCCATACTATATTTTGTGAGACCTTCTTACCTCTTGGTGTGGACCTGTGTGAGCTTTCCCAGACAAGGACTGGGCAACCCATAACAAGCCTTGCCCAATATACAACCTGCAAGCATTTACACTATTGGACAAATGTAAGGCCCAACACGACCTTAGGAAATCATCCCCCTCTCATCACATGGACAACCTCTTTTATTACATAAGCTTCTTTCCATTTAAATTGGCCACTTCTTTATATGTACTTAGCGTAGGAATCCTAATTCCTTCTATGCATCAAACAGTGCCTGTTACTTCTTGTGTGAATCAACACTTGTAATGTGCACTGGTCCCCCTTAGCACATAGACAGTCTACATCTAACACTGGCTGCCCTCAAATTGTGTGTGTCTTCATTCATTCACATTGGCAACAACACTACTGTATGCATTTGGGCTAGCATTGATCATTGACTGGCGGCTCCAAATCTTGTGCAAGTTGTCTTCATTTTGACATGAGCTTCCAATTTAAATTAATGTTGAAACCTTGCTTCTTCATATGTGTGAGGCCTTTTGTGTGAGATGTGCCACTAATACAGACTTACATGAGTCTCCGTATGCTTCTACACATAGGAACCCCCTTTGCACATATAGTGCTAAGCACTGTCAAGAGCTTCTTCATGAAAACTCCCCTCTGCAACTAACATGAACTTGCATTGTCCATTTACAGCTGGCACTCTAACCTCATATGCGTTGGCTTCTTCATTAAATTGCTATGTTCTGTCATCATTATACTAACGTGAGTTGTTTCTAAACTTGCGTAGGTCTCCCTTTGTTACGTGAGCCTACTGTTTGCATTCTCCACTTTAATATGATGCACACCAATACAATGCACACATACGCATACACTATATCCCAAGCCAAGCATATGGAAAATGGCACATAGTTCCCTATTAATCTGCATGAAATCTACACTTGCAATGTGTGGCCCCTCCTCTCTTCGCGCCAGCTCATTGCCATGCACTGGCTGCCCCTTCTGGTGTATATGCTTGGGCCTCCATCTCATAGTAACTAGCCCCCTTGTTTGTAGTGGGCATTCCATCTTCATTGCATAGGACCTCATTAACTTGATGGCATAATCTCAAGAAATTGCATAATGGCTTGATTTTCCCCTGCCGAATCAAGAGGAAGAATACTATAGGGATCATACATTTCTTGTTTATTCTCAACACTAGCTTACTTATGAACAATAAGATCCAAAACAATGTAAACTTGAAAAGAGAAGAGAAGTTCTCATGCACTCCCCATCCAACATATAGTCTTGGCTGCTACCACCATGTTAGAAAAGAAAAACCCTCCAACTTGAGTTTTCAACATACCACCTCACCATTGGTAGTAAAAACAATAATGCCCATAAAGTATTGGGCAAATAATATATCACAACTACAAAGATATACAAGGAAAGACTTTTCCATTCTCCAAACCAATTCTTCAGACTTTTGGATAGACCAGTAGGATTATCCCATTTCTTATGTGGGCTGTCCCCCTTACAATGCATTCCTAACCTCATCAAATGTCAATCCTCCCTTGGCGTTGTGCTGGTAGTTTATGCTATTACAAGAACTTCCCATTGATTTCATGAGCCTCTCCTTTGACTTGCACAAAACTTTAATTAGCAGGCTCCACAGTTCAAAACGTTGGCAGCCTCTATATGTCATTGGTTCCCCCATTTTCATCAAATGGTGTGTTCTCCCTTAACAACAACCCCTCAATTGGAGTTGATGATGTATAAATCCTTGACCATGAATCCATCTCTATACTGGCAACAACAACCTCCAGTGCTTCAGAAAGATGACCACATAACTCATTTCACACCTCTACAAACTGACTAAATAACATCAAACAAGCCTCCAAATGTGGCTTTAAAAATTGACTGAACATCCTAACAAGAGAGCACCACCAAGCACACATGCTGACATCCAACATGTAAGCACACCGGTCAAAAGAAACTGCCCACAAAGATTCGAGCCAGAAGACATTGATGATCAAACATAGCCATTTGACAATTAAAATTGTCAGTATTGCAAAAATCACATAAATTGCCTCTGGGACCGGCTTTTAAAATGGACCAATTGAAACTTCTAGGGACCGGCAACTGGGGCATTGATTTCACAATTTGAAAAACAACAGAAGTTGTGTTTGGAATCGCATTTGCAAACTGAGCAAATGGATTCATCACAACCTCAAAATGGAAACATAAGAAGTATTTTACCCCTGGAGTATGATGTAAAAGAAAATTTCTCAATAGGGTCAATTGGGTCAAAGATATGACTGATCAAACAGGCCCTTCCAGAATTCTGAACAATTGCACGAGTGCATGACAACAACAAACAACCAACTTTGAGAGGTTCGAAACCTAATCAAACATATTCAAAAAGAATTGAAAATTGGAACATAGGTTCTTTGATATGCATACTAAACATCCTCAAAGTGGAAGGTCATGAAACATTTCTGGACACAAGATATTCAAAGGCAAACTGGGCTACTGTACTATGTTTGACACTTCAGCAGAATTGTGCAATTTGACACCTGCTCAAAATGGGACTTCACCGAATGAATCAGGATGACAAAATAACATCATAGAATGCATGCATATACTGAATGGAGTGTGTTAAACACCTGGAACACCTCATAGGCTTCAACATGATAGCCAGGTACATATGCATGAAAAGCATTTAGGAGCTTCCAACTGTGAAATTTTAACATGGTAATCAAAAACCCATGTTATATTTTTTAGTCCCAACATGATGGAAACAATAAGGAAGATCTAAACTTGAGCTCACAAGCCACCAAACAATCTCCTTGTCTCCAAGCATGCAAACTACTAGCTCTGTTATTACAAACTATTAGATAAACAATCTGATCTTCAAGATCTCGTAGGATCCAAATCTAATCTTCACATTCTACCAATCTACTAACTTACTTACTGACTCCTAAACATCTACTCAAACACTCCTTAAATACATTTCCTCAACCACAAGTCCGCTGGAAGAAATAATTAACTCCTAAGCCAAGTTGGCTTTTATTACAAACACATATTAAATGCAACAACAATTAGCTCTCAAATAGCCTTACAAACATTTAATTCTACATGTCGGCCTCTAGATCTACATAGGAGAATACAAAAAAAGCTACCAACAATAAATGCACCAAGTCGAATAACTAAATCTCCAAGAACTCCAATCGGTAAACAAGAACAACCGAGCACTAGTGAAATAATCGACCATGCCAAGCATCATCGAGAAAAATAGACATCGCCGAGAAAGCACGTCGACTGAGAACCACATGCATCACCGAGTACAAGTTCCATTGAGCACAAGAAGTTTCTCCGAGTTCCTTCAGCGACTGAGTTTCCTTCAATAATTGAGACTGTCGGTTAAAGCTGCAACCGAGTAACACAAAACCAAAACAACACCCCACCATGCAGATTCACTGAGTACCCTAGAATGCCCCTACATCATATCCATCCTTCTTTCTCTTTTTAAATATAAATTGGTCATTTATTGACCAATATGGGGATGTAATATTGTAACTAGGATTGTATTATTGCATACATCCATCCTTCTTCTTTTTTGTTCCATTAGCAAGTTGGTGGTAGGGGGCCCTCTTTTAAATGTAAATTGGTCATTTATTGGCCAGTATGGGGCTGAGTTAGTTTATGTCTCTACATCAAAACTCTTTGATTATTTGTATTACGGGTAACAAATGGAGTTTTTCTTCATTAGTTCTTTTCTCTGGGAGCCCTTTTTTGAACCATTTTTTATAAATATCAATATAAAATTTTGTAAAAAAAAAATAAAAAAAAATATATGAGGCAATTATAATTTCTAAAAACTTCAAAATCCTCATAAATTGAGAAAAACAACTTTCTAAAAATCAAATCATTTTAAATCAGAAAATAATTATTTTCTTAAATTTCAATTTTGGAAACTCTTATCTTTCAAAAATCTAAAAAATCCTCTCATATTTATTTCCTAAATAACTCTTAGCTTTTTGAGTTAAATTGGAATTAAATCTTTATTCTGAAAAGTTACCCAAATATTTTCAGTTCTTAATTATCTCATCCATTCAATCTATTTTTCTCAAATCAATCTTGATTGTCCATTTAAATCATAATTTCTATATAAGCAACCCTCATATCTCACATTTTTATCTCTAATTTTATCATCAAAATTATGTTAGTTTATTATGAGAGTATCACAATTTCTCAAATCTTTGAGTCAAGGTGCTACCAGAATCACAACTGAGTGCCACACCTCAACAAAGAGAAGAGAAGCAACATAAGCTTCAAAGTGTTGAATGGTTTGCTTTGAAATTTTTTATTTCTATTTGATCATTTAGACTTATTATTCTGTTGTTTGTAGGACTTTTATGTGCTTAGTAGTTGATTATTTACAGTTTTTTAAATAATCTGGTGCTACTAATCCTCTTGCTTGAGTGTTGAATGAATTTATCTATGACAATACTTTCCCTTGTTGGCTATTTTTATTATGTTACATTCATTGATGATGCAACTAGGAAAGTATGGATTGATTTCCTTAGGCATAAAATTGATGTATTTGAAACTTGTAAAAATTGGAAAAGCTTGGTTGACAATGAGATAGGTAAAAGATTAAAATGTCCCAGATCTGATAATGGTGGTGATTTTTGTAGTAAATAATTTAAAGATTATTGTTCCTCTAATAGTATTAATAGGTAGAAAATAGTTCTAAGGACTCCAAAATAAAATGGAGTGGCTAAATGTATGAATATGAATATAATGGAGCTTACAAGGAGTATGAGGTTGCATACTGGGCTTCCCTGAAAAATGTGGGAAGAGCTTGTAAACAGTGCTATTTATTCTATCAATAGAAGTTCCTCTACTCCTTTGAGTTATGGTATTCTAGAGGAAGAATGGACATGTACGAAGGTGAGTTATTCTTATCTCAGAACCTTCTGTTTTGAAGCATTTGCACATATAAATTCTGTAAATAGAACCAAGCTAGAAGCTAAGTCAAAGAAATGCATATTTGTTGGATATGACATTAATTAATTTGACTATAGATTTTGGGATGTTGAAAAGCAGAAAATTGTAAGAAGTAGGGATACCATATTCAATGAGAAAGTGTTGTACAAAGATCAGTTGCAGCAACATGAGAATAAATAAAATGATTATGTAGTGTTGGATGATACACCAAATGATGATGTTCTAGTGGTCCCTCGTGCTTCGTAACAATAAAAATAAAAATAAAAATACCACAAACCACAGTGAATGTTAGACAGTCAACAAGGCCAAGTATACCTCCTTAATGGTTCTCTTCCTCTTTGTATTGTATTTTATCAACATTTGTTGGTGAACCAAAAGGATACAAGGAAGTTGTGCAGGTGGATACAAAGGTTCAGTGGGAGCTTGCAATGGGAGAATAAATATACTCCTTGCTGAAAAATCAGACTTGGGAATTATGTAAGTTTCCTGTAGGTAAAAAGGCTTTACCAAATAATGGTTTATAGGCCAAAAGAGGAGGATGGAGGTAAGAAAATATTTAAAGCCAAGTTAGTTGTAAAGGTATTTGCACAGAAAAATGGCATTGATTTTAATGAGATCTTTTCTGCAGTTGTAAAAGACTTCTATACACACTATTTTAAGTATTGTGGCTACTGAAGATTTTTGTTTGGAACAACTTGATGTTAAAACAACCTTTTTCCATGGTGAATTGGAAAAAGAATTATATATGCAACAACCAAAAGGTTTTGAGGTCAAAGGTAAGGAGAGCTTGGTGTGCACATTGAAGAAATTTTTTTATGGCTTGAAGCAAGCACCTCGACAATGGTAAATTAAATTTGATAGCTTTTTGACCGAGCATGACTACAATCAGTGTAATTCAAACCATTATGTTTATTTTAAGAGGTTGGATGGTGAAAACTATATTATTTTATGTTTATACGTTGATGATATGCTTGTAGCAGGGTCTAACATGGATCACAGTAAGGGATTGAAAAAATAATTAACACATTATTTTGGTATGAAAGATTTGGGGGAAGCAATAAAAATCTTTGGTATGAAAATTTGTAGAGATAGGAAGAACAAAAATATTGACTCTATCTTAGGATGATTATGTTGAAAAGGTGTTGCAAAGATTCCATATGGAGAATGCAAATGCTGTCAGAACACTTGTGCCTAATCATTTGAAATTGGCTAAGGAGATGTGTCCAAAGACACAAGATGAGGAAGACAAAATGTCCAAGATACCATATGCTTTAGCTATAGGTAGTTTGATGTATGCCATGGTATGCACTAGACTAGATATTACACATTTTGTAGATTTTCTAGAAGGTATATGAGTCCAAATGGTGTTGAGCATTGGAATGTAGTAAAATAGATTCTAAGATACTTGAGAGGTACATCCAATAAATGTTTATGTTTTGGGGGCTCTAATACTGATTTAAAAGGCTATGTTGACTCATTTTTGTTAGGGGATTTAGATACCACGAGGAGTACCATAGGTTATGTATTTACTATTGGTGGGACAATAGTGAGTTGGATTTCTCAATTGCAAAAGGTGGTTTCTTTATCCACTACAAAGGTAAAGTATGTTGCTGCTAAAAAGACAACTAAGGAGATGATATGGCTGTAATTTTTAATGGAAGAGTTGAGAAAATTATAGACTAAAAATTATCTATTTATAGATATCTAGAGTGCCATCCATCTTGGATATGTTTAAAAAGGAAGTGAAAAGGGAGAAGTTGAGTGCTTCTTTAGCTTTGGCTGGTCTTCAAGACTATAAGTAATAAAAAGAACAATAGAGGCCAAGGTGTTTCATTCTAGTGGGAGCTACAGGTTTAGTAGTTTTACGATCAATCTCCAAGTGGGAGGTTACTATTGTGGAGTCTAATCAATCTCCAAATGGGAGATTGTTGTTAGATGGAGCCTAATTAGACTCAGAGGTTAATTTTTCCCCACTTTCATTAGTGCACTTTCCCCCCCCAGATTTCTTAATAGGGGTTTGGGGGAAACACCCCAAGATGGGATCAAGGGGCAACACCCCTTGGTTGTGCCCCCTACACACTCCCCTAATTTTTTAATTGACATAATTCTTGTTAAAATGGTGCAGGGTTAGGGTTTTTTCATAAGAGAATTTGGTAACTTCTTGCAACAGTATTGAGTTGCAAGGTATTGCAGATTGTAATAGGTTGAAATCACTAGATAATAAGATTGGACTCTTTGTTTGATGGGCATAGTCTAGGATGGGTGAACCATGTTAAATTTTTGTGTCTCCTTGTTCTGTTTCTGTGTGTGTTTTATTCCTTTGAATTATTAGCTAATTCTGCATTTAACTGTTAAATATTTGTCTACTAATCCTAACAACTAAAACAATGAAAAAAATTAATAGTTATGAAAGACATGTGAGATCCTAAAGATTTTTTTTCAAACTTAACTTAAATTTTGATAATTTAATAAAGAAATAGAGATAGTTATGCATTGCGAGACAAACAAATGATTAATGTAAAATATCATTATGTTTTTCCTAAATGATAGAAGTTTTAATCATATTTTTTTATAAAATCGCAAACATGTGACACTTTCAATTATTAATAAATAGCTAAACAAAATAATGTAATTTTCTTTAGAATATAAATATATTTAGTTTTAGAATATTTTTGATTTTATTCTTGCTTCTAGTTGGTCATTTGTCAAGGGTTTCAATCGAGTCGACAAGATAATCCGCTTTCATGCTTGTTCTTTTTGGTCCAAAAGTTGGACAAATTTGCAAACAACTAGCCAAGTTTAGAAGGGGTGCATTGGTTGTTTGTCATTTGTAATGTTTATGCCTTTGGAGTCAGTGACTCAGGGAAAATTGGGGGATTTTTTTCTCATTGTTCGCATGGTTCAGGAGCAATATGTAAAATCCTATGAAATCAATATCAAAATAGAGTAATATGTATAATGCAATATTGTAATTGATTGTTAACATGTAATGAATATTTGGGGTTTAAGAATGATTTCTACTTTTTTTTTTGTCTATATTTGTGTAATTTTTGAAGTTGTCTTTAAACATATGACCAACCTTATATATGAATATTGATAATTTGATTACATATTCAAGACATTTCCATTACCAATACTTACCATAATTATCCACTACCATCAAAATATATATTAAGTTCTATATTTATTTTTCCCTTTTTATGACCTATATTTTATTTGCACCAATGTTCTTCATCTTGGGAAATGCAACATGATCAAAACTAAAAAAATCCAAGACTTGACAGAGACGAAAGACTTAGCTTTGTTCCAAAAGCGTTGTCGGATCTTGAAGAACACTTTTTAACTTTATTTAAACTCTAACAACTTATCAAAGAAAATAGTTTAATTATTTTTACCATATTACCCACTCCCCTTCAAATATATAAAACCTATCAACTATTCATTGCACACCCACAAGCGCACAACTACTAGTTATATTGTACTATTATTACTATTTAAAATATAATAGTATTATATATTTTTATGTATTCGATTATTTAAATCTTAAAATACATAAAATATATTTAAAATATCTAAAATTTTATTTATTATTTTATTTAATAGCTATATACTACATGATATGTACATTATTTCTTTAGTTTTTACAAAATAATTTATTTACTACACATTTAATTATATAATTATTTTAAACTATTATTTGTGATAGTTATTTGCTAAGTTACATTGTTCTTTCATTAAAATTATTATTATTATTTTTTTTCGATAATAGGCCTAGGCCTTGATATTTTTTATTAATCTTTTTAAATTTTTTTTTTAACATTTCTCCATTCAAATGGGCATTGGTAGGAAAGAACAAAGCAAAGAAAACCTACAATCTTGCTCAGTGACCATTGTCCCTATCATTAAAAATACAAGTTATGAAAGATAGGGGCATACCCCTATGTACATCATATCTAGGGAATGCCCTTATTCTTTTGTGAGTTTATAAAGGGATTACACGCATATACATCCTTGGTTTACACCTTTGGACTTGTAATTTATAACAGTTTAGTGCTTTTTCACCCTTAGTATTCACTTAATAAGAATATTGCCTTCCTTGGTTTTGCATACATTACGATGAAGACATTGTTGGTTTGATCTTCTGCCACCATGCACATATTTGCCCATGCAAGAGCTCTTAGACCTAAAATACCACTTTGGCTAAGATCGATATTAGAGCTTTAAGAAAAATAATTATAGAATAAACTTAAAATTTGAAAGTTAAATTTTGAGTTAAGAATGAAAGTTTTATACCATATGAGATTCAAATGATTCAAGTTTACCATAACCTGGAGTGGACAATTTGGAACTTCTTCCAAACAGTACATGGCTGTAGAAAACAAAATGGTATCCACCAAAACCTTTGAACTAAAGCTTTTTTAGTGCTTACAATAGAAGATAAACCCTTACCATACTCTGCCATTCACTGCCTTATATGTGGTAATAGCTAGGAAAGAAGAGCTATACCACATTTTGTAACTTACTATCAATACAAAGAGATCTCCTTGAATCCTTGACTGTCATATAGAATAGTTATAATTCAGAACATAGTTATAGTTGAGACTACAGTAATTTATCCAGTCCACTGTTTTGAGCCTTTTATTAAACATGAGTCAGGATATATCCTCTCAAGATCTATTAAAATCCAAAAACCGCTTAGAAGCTTAAATAAATGTTAAATAAAAAGCTTACCGTAGTAGGGGATATCTATTGGAGATAGAATATAAGATCAATTGGGTTTCTTTCACCTTGTTAATACAGAGTGCCTACTTAGCTTAATCTATTTGGAGATAGGGAAAATGATTATAATAAGTATTATAACTAATTTAGTGGAGATAAAAATAAGGTTAAGGGATAATCTAAAAAACAAAGTAGAATTAAGACGCTTTGATGTTCCTACTGGTTTCAAGATATAGCCTTTTACTAATAATGATAAGTAGAAGAATAGCTAACATATTTATTGTTGATTAAGATCTTGTAATTATACTGCTCTCTAGCTAAATAGATCATACCATAATGAAGGGCAGAAAACAGACTCATGCTGCATTGTACATAAGAAATTTCGCATGCTAAACTATACCAGTACAATTTTTGGTATATTCATAGTGTTCTATACATATATGGTACCTTATATGGCATATTAATATACATTTACATCTTGTATACATATGCTGTATATGAAACTACTATATATGTAACATAAATATATATATTAGCTGCAATATTATAGACTTTCTTGGAAGGATAAAGCATTTTAATTCCAGTGAAGAAACAACTTACCCAAGATGGAGGCAGATCATGCTGCCTTATTACAGTGAACCACAAAAACAATGAGCTCTTTCCAGTATTAGAAATATGTGCTAGTTAAGCCCAGTTTAATTTCTATCACATCCTAAGGATTAAGTAAGATTAAAATTAATAGAGAACATGGAGAATCAAGCCCTAGAAATTGATTTATTTCATGTTGTACAAGAGTGATTCAGACCTTGGTTAACCTTGAGACAAATGTAATACATAGTCACTCCATATTCCATTCATAACTATAAATAAAAATAAGAAAGCTAACAAAGACTAATCCAAATCAGATCATAAGTGGTATCCCATAGGAACAATATAGTAACACCAGTTCATTAAAGCATCATATTAGTATAAGATTTAAAAGTAAGATGGTTTTAACAAGTGTAAGATGAGGTAGTGTAACCAAGATAGAATCCAACAAAAGGAGAATACATAAATGCTATCTATAAAGGCCTCCCTAATAAATGTCCGTAAACATCCAACCTTATTAACTATGGTGAGATTATCAATAATTCATTAGAGTCCAACAAGCTATCCTAACATAGGTAACCCATCATTAGTGTTATAAATTATTAGTTCGGTTTTTAGTTGGTTAGTACTAAGTGCTCCTATTTAAACATACATCACACTTGTGAATATTTATAGGATGAGGCTATAAACATTCCCAAGGTCTAAATGGAAAAGTAAACACTTAGGCCCGTCCAAACTAAGGACTTGACAACTAATTAATAACACAATGATGGTCTTAATATGTGAGGATTGGAAAATGAATTTTAAGCCATACTAAGTGAGACTAAGACTAGGAGAGTTGCTTAGCATAGTTTAGGATCTAAAATGGCTAGGACCATTGGGGGGCCAAATGATGCTGGCTAAGGTTGAAAGATCTTGGTTAAATATTGATAGAGGAAAAAAATGTCAAAGGAGATAAAGGTCCTTGAGGCAACCTATAGAAGGACCTAAAAGTTAGAGGCAATAAGAGCATACAAGCTAACTAGCAGTAATTTAGTTGAAGAGATGCTAAAGTTAAGAATGAGAAATAAGTTAGGATTAAGATGTAGACTAAGGATGTTAGAATAAGATATGGTAATGGTTAGGGAATTATAGTTATACCATCTACCCCAAGATTTTCCAACGCGCCTTCCCTCTTATTCCCTTCTCTAAAAATGTGATTGAAGGTCATTGAAGAGTAATTCCGAATAATGTCAAGGGAAATACATAGAAAGCCTTCCAATTTCCAATTTGGTGTAGATTGCTTTCTTAACGCATTAATAATATTAGCAGAGTCTCCTTCGATATCTAGGTTAGCAATTTTAAGTTTGGCCCCCATTTTGAGGCCCACAACTAAGACTTCCATCTTGACATTGGTATTGGTTATGACTCAGGAATTGGGCTAGGGCCGCAACTTCTCTGCCACTAGAATCATGGATAACACAACCTATACCAGTAGGGCCAAGGTTGCCTCTAGAAGCAGCATCAAAATTAAGTTTGAATCTACCCTCATTGGGAGGGGACCAGACACATTCATCTCTATATTTGACCTTGTCTATGGTAGGGTTATTGGCAAAGGAAGGAAATTTGATCCCTATCCATTTATAACATATCTCACCATCTCAGGGAGTCATTTGTTTTTAATTGAAGGATTGGTTCGACGTTTTATTATTAACCAATTCAATAATGACTACATTAATTTTATTTAACAACCGACCAATGGGAAGTTGATTCTCCTTAAAGATTTGTCGATTCCTTTCCTTCCAAATTTTCTAAATGAGGATAAAAGGGCTGAATTTCCATAGTAAGTTGTAGATACTATCCTTATGGTGATTAGGCCAAGAATTAAACATATCAGAAAGTTTTTTGGGGATAGAAAAGATAAGATTCAGTTTATTCCACAACTACTCCCATCGTTGTTTTGAGTAAGGACAGTTTAAGAGGAGGTGGTCCACTGTTTCCTCTTTCTTTACACATAAAGGGAATCTACTCTATCCTTCATATCCCATCTTGGTAAAGTTTATTAGAAAGTAAAGTCCACCAAGATAACTGAGAGGGGGGGGGGGGAGGGTGAATCAGTTATCTAATAATTATAACTTTTATCAACTTCAACAACATTAAACCATGTAAGAAATATAATTACCAACCATAGAAAGATATTCATACACAATAACACAATGACACAAGATATGTTGACTAGGGAACCTCTTGATCAAAGAGTAAACCCCGGTGGGAATGATGCCCAAAAAAGATGCACTAATATGAATATTCCTTGTGAAAGGATGGAATCTGTTAGGAGTCTTATGAAATACATTCAATACATATGAATCCCTGTTAGGAGATTTTGAATCCCTGTTAAAAGATTCTAACCCTGTTAAGAGTTATGGAAGACAGATGGATCCACTGCCCAAACAACTTCAATGGAAAGATCACTGAACACACTATCCAACTGATCTCTAGATTATTCAATAGAATAATAGCAAATATGTTACCTCCTTTCTCACTGTGCCAAACCGCACTCTCTTCTACATCAGATCTCAATTTCAGATCTTTGTACCTCGCATGTCTTCTTTCACAATTTTGCTTTCATAATTCATTAGCTCTTTTCTTCACTTCATGCATACATCATCACATCCAACCATATTACATCAAGGTAAAACATTCCTTCCTTTATACCACACTCAACTAATTACAAATGAGTTGGCATCCAATTACAAAATAAAAGTTTCCACACGCTTCATCAAAATTACACAAAACTGTCAACTTCCAAATACAATAATTCTTCACTTGTGCGACCTCAAAGTTTGTGCTATCATCCACACCACTATCAATGTGTCTTCATCTTCCCTTTAACTGTGTAAAACTAGATTTCATCCCGATTAGGAGACATCATCCGATTTCCACAAACCGCTACTCAGGAACATTGCCTGAATACTGCTTCCACCAAAATGCTCATAACTTCCATGAATAAATGAATTATTGTCTTCGCTCTTAACCATAAACATATAACATATCAAAGAGTATATCCTCAACATCGCATAGCTCCAACTACAATATCCCACATCCGCTAATCCAAACACTGGCTGCTTCTCTGCAAGTCTCTGGTAGATCACCGTGTTGACATCAATGACAATCATAGTCATGAATGCAACAACAACCACTATAGAATGGATGCCAAACATTTAGAATTCATTCCTAAAAATCTCCCCCATTGGCATTGATGGAAACATAGATGAAAAATATCCAATGTTCCAAAAATCCAATACTGTAAAACTGCTTCTCAAGAGAAAAAAAATATTTCAAATCCTCTTCATCAATCAAATCTTGCTTCATTTTCCTGTTTAGATAGTACAAATGGTTTTTCATGTACACTTCTCCCCCATTGACATCAATGATAGAAATCTCATCATTATGTCAACAACTCCAATGTCAAAAGACTATTCAGAAAATACATTCACTAGAGTCGTCATGACTCAGCTCAGATACACATACTCCCCCATAGAGGAAGTACCAACATCCAGTCTAGAAGAAAGATAAGGCTCATAAACAACTCGATGGATGCAACCAACTGCATCACTTCTCAAAAGTAGGCTGGGGCATAACCCCAAGCATACCTCTCAGATACTCAAATGTATCCTTAGGAAAAGGCTTTGTAAATATGTCTGCTATCTGCTCCTTTGTACTTATGTATTCAAGTCTGACTTCTTTCTCAACAACTTTCTCCCTTACTACATGATACTTAATCTCTATATGTTTTTTCTTAGAATATAATATAGGGTTCTTAGACATACTAACTATGTTGGTGTTGTCACAATGTATGACAACAGGTTCAACAAAATTTATTCCAATATCCTTCAGCATTTTCTTCATTCAAATTATCTGGTTACAATTGTTTGCTGCTGCTACATATTTTGCTTCTGCTTTGCTCTGTGAGATACAATTCTGCTTCTTGCTTAGCCAGGAAACCAATCTTCCTCTAAGGAAAAATGCTCCACCACTAGTGCTCTTCTTATCATCAACACTACCTCCCCAATCAGCATCTATATATGCACATAGGGTAAAATCATTAGATTTTTCATACCACAATCCATAGTCCATTGTGCCTCTTAAATATCTCAGTATCCTCTTTATTACTGCATAATGTGATTCTCTATGTTTAGCTTGAAATATTGCTACAATTCCAACTGAATGTGCTATATCAGGTCTTTTATGAGTAAAGTATTGCAATCCTCCAGTCATAGATTTGTATTTCTTCTGTTCAATTGTTGGTGTTTCATCTTTGCTAGATAATTTATGTCCAGTTACCATAGGTGCTCCAACTATTTTACAGTTCTCAATTCCAAATCTTTTCAGCAAGTCATTCAGGTACTTTGTCTGGCTTACAAAGATACCATTATTATTCTGTGTTATCTACAATCCCAAAAAGTATTTCATTTCACCAATCATACTCATTTCAAATTCAGTCTTCATTTCATCAGCAAATTTGTCACTAGCTTCATCTTCTCCTCCAAAAATAATGTCATCAACAAAAATAACTATAATCAACAAACTATTTTCAATTTCTTTTGTGTACAGATTGCTATCGGCTATTCCTTTTGTAAATCCCAACTTTAACAAATACTTGTCCAATCTTGCATACCAAGTTCTAGGTGCTTGCTTTAGTTCATATAAGGCTTTATTCAATTTACATACCATGTCTCCTTCTTGAGTCAAAGGAAAACCTTCAGGCTACCCAATGTAGACTTCTTCTTCCAATTCTCCATTCAGAAATGCTGACTTTACATCCATCTGATATACTTTGAATTTCTTATAAGCTGCATAAGCCAAAAACATTCTTACTGCTTCAATTCTTGCTACAGGTGCAAAGGTTTCTTCATAGTAAATTCCTTCTTGCTATGAGTATCCCTTACATACCAATCTTGCTTTGTTTCTGGCTACTTCTCCTTGTTCATTCATCTTGTTTCTAAATACCCATTTAGTTCCAATAACATTCTTGTCTTTAGGTCTAGGGACCAATTCCCATGTCTTGTTCTTTTCAATCTGATCAAGTTCTTCTTTCATATCATTAATCGATTTTTCATCTTCACAAGCTTCACTAGTAGTTTTAGGTTCAATTTGAGAAATCAAACATAACTATTCTTGTACCTTATTTCGAGTTAGAACTCCTCTTGTAATGCTTCCAATAATTTGCCCAATAGGATGATTTCTTGATAAAATCTTGTTAGGTGTCACTGTCTTAGATCTCACTTCAGGTGTAGGTTCTTCAATGACTTCATTGTGGCTTTCATTCAAAGATCACTGTCAGTCTCATAAAATAAATCAATAGTTCTAGTGTTAGGTTTAGGATGAGCTTCTTCATTTGATTCATAATCAAGCATTCTTTCCTGAATTTTGAACTTTTCATCAACTTTAACATTTGCGCTTTCAACAATAGTCTTAGTTCTTTTATTGTAACATCTATAGGCTTTTCTTTTCAAAGAACATCCAAGAAATATACCTTCATCACTTCTAGGATCAAACTTTCCAATATCATCATCTCTCTTTATATAACATTTGCTTCCAAAAATTCTAAAATACTTAACTGAGGGTGCATGTCCAAACCATAATTCATAGGGTGTCTTGTCTGTGTCTGCTCTGATTTGTACTATGTTCATTGTATATACTACTGTGTTCACTGCTTCTCTCCAAAATATCTTTGCCAAATCATTCTCAAATAACATAGCTCTTACTGCTCCAGTCATTGATATGTTTCTTCTTTTTGCAATACCATTTTGTTCAGGTGTCCTAGGGGCTGAAAACTATCTCTTAATGCCATTTACTTCACAAAAAGTGTTAAACTCTCTAGAAGTAAATTCTCCACCTCTATCAGATCTCAAACATGTAATCTTCATTCCAGATTCATTCTCAACTTTATTCTTAATGATCTTAAACTTATCAAATGCTTCAAACTTTTCTTTAAGATATGCAATCCACATCATTCTTGTAAAATCATCAACAAGAATCATAAAATACCTTTCTCCATAGAATCCTCTAGTCTTGGTAGGACTGCTCAAATCTGTATGAACAATCTCCAACTTTTCTATAGATGTAAACTTATTACTGGGAAAAGAACTTCTCTTCTGTTTAGCCATCACACATTCTTTGCAAATCATGTTAGTAGGCTTCATAATTTTAGGCAAATCCCTTACTGTAAGTGTAGTACTTACTTTCACAATGTTGTCAAAGTTTATGTGACAAAACCTTATGTGCCATAACCAACTATCATCAATCTTAGTAATCAAACATGTCATCTTAGTAGGATTCAATTGAAATACATTACCTCTGGTTCTAGATCCAGTTCCAGTCAGATTTCCATCTTTATCCTTTATCACACAAGTTTCATTAGTAAACCAAACTTGATATCCCTTATCAACTAATTGTCCAACACTTAAAATATTATGTTTCAATCCATCCACAAAATAAACATCATCAGTATTAGTCTTTCCATCAAGAGTAATAGATCCTATACCTTTAATCAAACAAGGTGCATTGTTTTGAACTCTAACAACTCCTCCATCATAATTGTTAAACTTTATGAACTTTTTCATGTCTCTAGTCATATGATGTGAAGAACCACTATCTATAATCCAATCAGCTTTCTTTTCAACTTGGGAAACTAAGGCTTTTTCTTCCTTAACATCAGTTTCAGGATTCTCTTCTTTAATTGCTACAAATCCTATGTCATAATTATTCTCAGTATCACTTTCACTTAGAGTTCTCTCTACACTAGCTTCAAGATCTTCATCATTAGCATAATAACATTCCTTAGCTCTTCTAGGTTTGAAATTGTTTCTGTACTTTTTAACTCTCTTAGGACACTTAGATGCAAAATGACCATATTCTTGACAAGTCCAACATTTAAAAATTTTCTTACCATCTGGTTCTCTCTTCACAAGTAAGGCAATACCTTCTTCAATCTTCCTGTCTTCTTCATTTCTAGATCTATTGCTACTAGGATAATCTCTGCTCACATTAATGCTTCTTGAAAAAGTAGGGCGAACATTAAGAGCACTGAATGCTGTCTCCATTCTAGGCAAGTCTCCTGATAACCTTAGGTTCATCTTTGCTGCTTCCAATCTTCCAAGAAGAGTCTCTCTTGTAAAGTTTGAAGTATAAGGTATAACTTGTTCAATCATCTGTGTTGTCTGCTTAAATACATAAGTCAATGTCCTCATAATTTTCCATATCACTTCATTCTCTATCTTTGTTCCTCCACAAGATTTTATGCTTGCAACAATTTCTGACATTCTACCAATATAACTTCTAATAGATTCATCTTCCATCATTCTTATATCTTCAAATGAACATATCCAATTATGTAATCTAACTTTCTTTGCAAGTTCATCACCTTCAAAAGTAGAGTGTAAAACATTCCAAATTTCATGAGATTTTTATAAACATTTTACCTAACTGTACTCATTCTCCGGAAGGGCTATCAAAAGTGCTTCTCTTGCAAGTATGTTACACATGAATAGATCTCTCTCATCGCTAGTACATGTTTCAAGATTGTCCTCTTCAATGATAGTCTTATCATTCTTTATAATCAACTAATAACCTGGTCCTAAACACAGTAGGTGTGTCTTCATCTTTTCTTTCCAGCTATCAAAATTTACTCCATCAAACTTAGGGCTTTCTTTTCTGAAATTCGCCATGGATCTCCTTAAGTTGTTAAATTTTTTTTTCAAGGACCTATGGCTCTAATACCAATTGTTAGAAAGTAAAGTCCACCAAGATAACTGAGGGGGGGGGGGGGGGGGGTCAATCAGTTATCTGATAATTATAACTTTTATCAACTTCAACAACATTAAACCATGTAAGAAATATAATTACTAACCATAGAAAGATATTCATACACAATAACACAATGACACAAGATATGTTGACTAGGGAACCTCTTGATCAAAGAGTAAACCCTGGTGGGAATGATGCCCACAAAAGATGCACTAATATGAATATTCCTTTTGAAAGGATGGACTCTATTAGGAGTCTTATGAAATATATTCAATACATATGAATCCCTGTTAGGAGATTTTGAATCCCTATTAAAAGATTCTAACCTTGTTAAGAGTTATGGAAGATAGATGGACCCATTGCCCAAACAACTTCAATGGCAAGATCACTAAACACACTGTCCAACTGATCTCTAGATTATTCAATAGAATAATAGCAAATATGTTACCTCCTTTCTCACTATGCCAAACCGCACTCTCTGCTACATCAGATCTCAATTTCAGATCTCTGTACCTCGCATGTCTTCTTTCACAATTTTGCTTTCACAATTCATTAGCTCTTTTCTTCACATCATGCATACATCATCACATCCAACCATATTACAACAAGGAAAAACATTCCTTCTTTTATACCAAACCCAATTAATTACAAATGAGTTGGCATCCAATTACAAAATAAAAGTTTCCACACGCTTCATCAAAATTACACAAATCTATCGGCTTCCAAATACAATAATTTTTCACTTGTGCGACCTCAAAGTTTGCACTGTCATCCACATCACTATCAATGTGTCTTCATCTTCCCTTTAACTGCACAAAACTAGATTCCATCCCAATTAGGAGATATCATCCAATTTCCACAAACCGCTACTCAGGAACACTACCTAAATACTGCTTCCACCAAAATGCTCATAACTTCCATGAATAAATGAATTATTGTCTATGCTCTTAACCTTAAACATATAACATATTAAAGAGTATATCCTCAACATCACATAGCTCCAACTACAATATCCCATGTGCGCTAATCCAAACATTGTCTGCTTCTCTACAAGTCTTTGGTAGATCACTGTGTTGACATCAATGACAATCATAGTCATGAATGCAACAACTACTACAGAATGGCTGCCAAACATTCAACATTCATTCCTAACAAAGTGATCTACAATCAAGATTCTATGTTGAATTTCAAACCAAGAGAACAATCCAAATTTAGGAAGGTAGTCCTTGTCCAAGCATAGGTGTAGAGGAATATCTATTTTAGATGAGGGCTGTTGGGTCAAGATCTATTTGCAACCATCTTTAGTATTGTATATTTCATTATTTTTTGCAGTCCAAATTAGGTGGTCATCCTTAGCAATATAGTTTAATCTCCTATCATAAAGGACAATAGATAGGGATCTCTTATGTTGATAAGGAATGTCATCTTTGTTGGAAATTTGGCTAAGTAGGATATCAAAATGTTATCATTATGGAAACATATACTCAGCATGAAGATAGCATGATCAAAGGAAGCAGTTTTATATGAGTGCATTTGAAAATTGTCTAAGTACAACAATGTTTACTAGTCTAATTAGAGACAATTTTGATTAGAGATGTTCACAGAAGAAGGTTCAGTGCATGCACAATTGAACATGGATCATTCTATGTATACCAAAGCCACATATGAGAGCACAAGTCTGTATGACATGTACAAAAGAAGATATTAATGTTTTACAGAGACAATCTTGAGTTGACCGGAATAGAGCAGAAGACATAATATGATTATATTGAGTTAAGGGATTATTTTGTTTACCAAAATAATGAGTTAAATAATTATGGATGACATCCTAGATGTTAACCCTAAGGAAACATATAATGAATTTATATTTTGAGAAGATTATAAAGTATTGTAAGCTGACATGAAGTTATTTTGTAATAGCTTGTATATATGTAAGTACAATGTATTGTGAAGTATACAAGAAAGATGTAGAGATTGTAATAAGTTGATATGTGATGTGAAATTGTATATTGTAAGAAGAAAGGAAGCAAGTACTTTATGTCAAAGAGAAGAGCCTACAAAGCTAGATTAGAATAGTAAAGCTATTCGGCAATAGTAAAAGGTTTTTGTATCTTACCTTTGTATTTGAAGCTATTATTGTATATTGCATGTTTGGGCAGTGAGCTCATCTTGCAAACATTCTATTTTGCAATAGAAACTCCTAACAAGGTTGAGGCTTCTAACAAGGCCTAGAGTCCTTTAACTAGGACAAAAACACTATATGTATGTAAAAGACTCCTAACAAGGTCAACATCATTAACTAGATACTTTTGATTAGTGGATTAGTTACGGGTATCATCCCCACCAGGGTTTTCCCTTGGCCATGGTTTCCTTGAGAACAAACATGGTGTTATGAGTTCAATCATTTTATTGTTATGCTTGTTATTCAGTTTACTTAGTTTAGTTTCTTATGCAAGCTACAAGTTAATTTTTTATATCCATAATTGGGCAAAAGTAAAAGTTTGTGAAATACTGATTCACCCCCCCTCTCAGTATTTCTTATTTCTAAAAATTGGCATCAGAGCTTAGTTACTCGGAACAAAGTTATTCAGAGAAAGCCTAACAACTTGAGTAATATCTCTATGGATATGGATAAGTTGCAGAAGAATATTGATGAAGCTCTTGAATAGATTGATATTCTTACTGAAGAAAGAGATACTCTAAAGGAGATATATGATGATGCGAAAAACTACATTGAGAAACTAAAAGAAAAGATATTGACCTACAGTTCAAGTCAAGGACTGTGATGAAGTTTTAAAACTAAAGAAAGAAAATGAGATCATTAAACATGAGCCAAAGATTGTAGATTTGAAGTTAATCTTGAAAGATAACAATAGCAAAGATGAATCAAATCTAAAATCTAAGAATGTAGATCTGAGATCTAAACTTACCAAAATGACATCTGAACTTGAGAAAACAAAATTGCAGCATGCTGAACTTGAGAAGTACAATACAATTGTGAAAGGAGAACTAACTCAGTCTAAACAACATCTTGAGAAATTATAATCCATTAGTGAAAAGATTGATGAAAAAATATCTTATTAGAAACCATCTTATGATAAAATTGGTCTTGGATATCTTGAAGATAAGTTCCCAAAGAAGATTGAGGAGTGCAAAGAACTAGATTCAAAACAACCTGAGAATATAGACGAAAGGAAGCCTGATGAATCTAATAAATCTAAAGATATACCTAATCCACCTAAGCAAGATGAACCACCTGAAGAGATGCAAAGAGAATTCAAATGTAGATGTTTTTCATGCAATTATTTTGGACACATGAAAAGAGATTGCACATGTAAGAAATTCAAACCTATCTCTAGTTAATGTTATAATTTTCATGGTTTTGGACATAGAGCTATTTATTGTAAGAAACCTAGATCTAATGATAATAATGATAGTAGAATGTTTAGAGATACTAACCCTACAGATAAGAGACCTATTGGAGATGTGAGCAAAAGGAATGAAGTTATGTGTTATAGATGCAAAAAAATTGGACATATTGCCATTAATTACAGATCACAAATCACTCAGTCAGGACCTAGATATGGAAACAATGGAGTAGTTTGTTAGATATGTAACAAATTTGGTCACATAGTGAGATTTTTTAGAATGAACAACATGAGAAACCCTAATCTTAGAGACTACATAAGGAGAAATGTGAACACTAACAACAGTCAGAGAAAATGTTGCAGTAACTTGGAAGAAGTTGAGTTTGTTAAAGCCATAGATCAAGCGAGCACACTCAATATACTAGGAAATCAGATAGGTACTGAAGTACCTAAGAGTAAGTGTGAGTCATTTCCCAATTCATCTCAAAGCAATTAACCATTTATTTCATGAACTATGTATTAGAGTAAGGCATCATAATAGTGTAGAATTTAGAGTAAATTGAACCAAGTCTTGCAAAGTTAATATGAGCTAGTATATTATATACTGAAGCTATCGTTAAGATCACATAAATTTATGAGCATGTATGCAAGTACACAAAAATAATGAAGTTGTGTAGGTAACTAGGAACAACTTTTTGGCATGAAGCACTTAAGAAATTTAATGCGATGTCAATATCTTGAAAGATTTGAAGGATAAAAGTAGATGATTGACATTAGTTGATCATTCAAGTGTTTACAAGTGATATAGAGATCTAGTCAGTGGAGATTGAGAGCATTTTGCAGGATTTGGAGATAGATTCCTCACCAGATCTAGGCAAAGCCCTAAATCATGATTCTGAGGTATTTTACTTGTATTCACTATCAAAGAAGTCATATTTTAATAGTATCATGGATGCATCACTAGTTCACAACATCAGAGACTCAACTAGACCTAAGATGAAGAAGGAACCTATAGAACCCTTAGAGGAAGACCCTAGTTTGGCTTTGTCAACCGTTCCAGATAGAGTTTTGCATTTGGAAGATGTGAAAGGATATCTGAAATAAGTTTGAGATTGTAGGAGATGGTAGTCTAACCATGAAGTACAATAAGATTTACAAACAAGACATGTCCTACAAAGAAGTGTTTGAGCATTTAAGTCAAATAGATATTATTAATTACACACTTCACTATGAGTTTCAGAATGATGAATGGATCAAGATAATCTTGAGAAGAATTCACAATGGAAAGTTTTGGTTTGATGATAGAGTCATAGACATCACTGCAGATATTATTCTTGAGGTAACAAGACTATCTAAGTCAAGAGTAATTCCTTTGAATGAAAGAATGTTAAGAAAATAGTATTAGAAAACACCAAGTATTCATATAATGGAAGAGGAATTGTTATAAGTAAAATTGAGCAAGATGATGTAAGATATGTATGGAAAATATTGACTTCAAAATTTTGTGTGAGTTCAAGGGAAGATGACATGGCAACAGGGATGGTACATGTAGCTTATCTTATGTGTGTAGACAAAGTGGAAGTAGATATGTGTGAGATTTTGAGGATATAGTTGACTGAAAATCTTGAGAAGATCAGAAAGACTAAGAATTCACAATTTAGATTCTCTTCCCTGATCACCTACATGTTTTTCCATTTGTTAAGAAGATTCCCATACACCATAGGAGTCGATTGGAATGATAACAAAAATTCAATGGACTGGATAAACCAAGTACATTTGAGACATCCTATTGATAAAGTAAATGAGAGTGCTACTCTAGTAATAAAGACTTTCAGAATGAAATGAGGAAAAGATCAAGGATTCTACCATCTATTGTGGAGAAGTATAAATATGAGATATGTTGAGTGGACACAAACTTTACCTACATTGAAGTGGTTGAGCCAAGAATAGAATTTGTAGATCCTCTTGAGTATGAGGTATCAAAAGTAGAAATTGAAGGTTATGTGAACAAGTTACTTAAAAGTAATTTGGATGCAAAGAGTCCTAGATTTGGAACACATGAAGAGAACTTCAATTCAAGACAAAAGTCACAGGTGCAGAAAATGGCAAAGAAGAGAGTTGATAATATAATTAAGAAAATATTGAAGGATACAGGTATGATCAAGCATGAATTTGTCATTGCAAAGCAGACAACAACAAAAATTAAGGATGTTGGATAGAAAGAAGTGTTGTCAGTTCCACCCTTAACAACCCATGTAGCCCCTACTGAAGAAATTTAGGATATTGAGGTAGAGATTGAAGAATTGGATGTACCAAAAGTAAGGAAATCGACAAGATCCACCTCCACCACACTGACTAAGAGAGTTAAAGAGATGGAAAGTGGACCAGGCAAGGGACATAAAACTATCTTTACACCAATGAAAATGATAAGGACACCAGTAGAGAAGCCATAGGTAGATGAAGAGGCAAGTAGAAGCAAAAAGAAACAATGGAAGCCTAAGATAGACAAAGTGAACCCTTTGATCATAAGTGAAGGGGATTTCACCAAGCTAAACAAATATTATGAGATGTATAATAATTTTGAGAAGTTAAATCTTGAAAATGTAGTTGTCAGACATATAATCCTTGTTGACAAGAAGTTTGAAGATATCAAAGGCAAGATCCCTAATAACTTATATGAGAAATTGAAACCCATTTTAATGGTTCAAATTTAGAATTGCAAACAACTATTGAGAATGTTGGAGATGGAGATGTCAGGAGCAGGAGTGGGAGGACAAGGTGTTGCTGGTGCAGGTCAAAATTTGAATGGAGGTTCGAGCGGGAAACCTAGTAGCTCTGCTAGGAGTTTTACTGGAGATGCGGGATAGTCTACTGGAATCTCAATAGTGTCAGGAGACAAGGAGGATGATGGTGGGTAAATGAAACCTATGAATGATGTTGGGGTTTCAAGTCTTAGGGACCCATGAGGAGATAGTGATTCCCTAGACTTGGGGGGGGAGCCAAGAATCTTGCTGGAGACATAAAAAATGGTGAGGTTTCTATTCCTAATAAGCCTTGGGTGGCATTGTTTGGCAAAAAGCCTTCTAGAAAATCTTCCCTTCTTGAAGCCAATAATATATTTGATCCTATCAAGGTATATTTTTCCATTTTTATCCCCGATATGGTGATTGATCACACTGTATCTTAGATGAATCTCATGCTGGTTGGGAAATATGCTAGGGTTAGGCCGAACATAGATTATGTTTGATGTTTCATTTAGATAAGATGGTTTCTTAAAGGGAAAGTTGACATAGCTACTATGCCAAAAGGATTCTTTTCATTCTCATTTACCAATGAAGAAGATATGACTAAAGCCTTATGTGGAGGCCCTTGGGTTATGGGTAAGTCATCCTTGGCTCTGCGAAAATGGGAGCCTAATATGGATTTGGGTGAATCTTTTTCTGGAATGGGCTCCTGTTTGGGTTAGAATTTTGGGACTCCCTTTAGAGTACTGGAATGAATGTGTTTTCAAAGGAATAGCAAGTGTTTTTGGTGAACTTATTTCCTTAGACCCAGCTACGACATCAAGATCTAGGCTAGTGAATGCCAGAATATGTGTTAAAATATGCAAGTCTACTGATCTTCCTATTTCTATAGACTTAGTCTCTAAAATAGGTGTTTGGAAATAAGTGATTGAATATGAATTTGTTCCTTTTGCTTGCTTCATTTGTAAAAAAATGGGCCATTGGGCTAATAAATTCTTAAAGAAAGCTCCCAAGAAGAAAGAGGAAGACCCTTTGGTCAAGAAGAAAGAGTCTTCTACTACTATTTGGAAGCCCAAGACTAATTCTAAGGGGTCCTTAGAATATTCATTGAAACCAACTAATGTGGTGCCCCCAAAGAATACTGATCAAAGCCCCTTGGTTGAAGACCATAGTAATGACAAGGCTGACATAGGAAGTAATATGTCAGGTAGTAATCCAGAATTTGAGACCTTGATAAGTGACCAGACTAAAGATATCGGTCATTTCTCTTCTGCTAAAGCTAATCCGAATAATTTTTTTGAGGAAAACCAATTCTCACCTCTTCTGAATGCTAATTTTGAGGTGGAAGAGGTGATCCAAGGGGGTGAGACTCTCCCTATTCCTAGCCTGAGAAAGGTAGCAGTGGATTGAGCTCTAAGGATTTCCTTCCTGATAAGGAGAACATTGATCTTTTCTCTGATCCCAACCAGATTGTGATGCAAATCTCTTCTATAGATAAGGCTTCTAACCCTGAAGAATCTGATGATCTCAGGGCCCTCTCCCCTAAATGCCTTAAAGTTAAAGATCAAAATAAGATCAAGGAGGTTAGCTAGAGCTCTAAAAGAAATCTAAAGGAAACATATCTCCTATGTCCTTGGAAAGTATTAAGACTAGAAGAAAGAAGAATGATGTTGGGAAATCTAAGTCTGGACTAGGAAGAAAACAAGCTAAAGTTGGAAGAGAGTAAGATAGTTGGCAAGACATTGCAGATGGGAAATAAAGGACTATTCCAGAGGCCTTTTCTCCAAATAAACTATGAAGATTATTTATTGGAATATAAGGGGGTTGAATACACCCCATAAACAAGACATTCTTAGAAATGTGGTTAGGGATTATAAACTTGATATCCTTCTTGTAAAGGAAACTAAAATGAGTAAGGATAAAGTGGACAATCTTATAATTTTTCAGAAAGGTGGTGTTAGCAGTTATAGTTCGGCTGGAGCCTCTAGAGGAACTTCCATTTTTTGGAATCTGAAAACTATAAATGGTGTGATCATTGTTGAGGACCCTTATATGATATCTGTTAGAATGGAGAATATAAGAGATAATTTTAGTTGGGTTATCACTAACATATATGCTCCTAATGATAAAGTGAATAGAGATAAGTTCTGGAAGAAAATCATGGACAGAAGGAATGATTTTAAGGATGATTGTTGGTTGCTCATGGGGGACTTCAATACCCCTCTTACAGATAGTGAGAAGTATGGGGGCATCTTATCTCAGAATGATAGTAGAGCTCACCTTTTCAATTTCATCAATGACCAAGGCCTGATTGATTTAGATCTCCAAGGGCTGAACTTTACCTAGTCCAACTAGTGTGCTGGCATTCACAATATCCAGAGTAAGTTGGATAGGATGCTCATTACTCATGAATGGCTATCTAAGTACTAATGTACCCTATCTTCTTTCCCTAAAATTGGCTCTAATCATTAGCCTCTGGTGTTATAAGTCAACCTTATCAATGCTCCTAGGCATTTTCCTTTTCAATTTGAGAAGATGTGGATAAACCACCTTGACTTGGAGAAAAAAATCTCCGAGTGGTGGAATATTAGAATTGAGGGTACTGCCATGTTCAAGGTTACCAAAAAACTTAGAAACATTAAGGAAAAAGTCAAACTTTGGAATAAAGAGGTTTTTGGTGACATTTTACAGTGGAAGAAAAAGGCTAAAACTAACCTTTCTGCTATCCATGATGCCATTCAAATTCATGGTCCGACAGACTCTCTTAAAGCTGATGAGCAGAAAGCCCTTGTTAATTACCATGATCTAACATCTAAAGAGGAAATCTACTAGCGCCAGAGATCTAGGGTGGTTTGGCTTCAGGAAGGGGATAGAAGTACTAAGTTCTTCCACTTGATTACACTCAAACATAAAGTTTCCAATCATATAGCTAAAATTTCTAAGGACAATGAAGAGATCCATAAAGAAAAAGATATCAAGATTGCTGCTGTCAATTACTTTTCCTCTTTGCTCTTTGTGGATATTAACCTTGATAGGGACAACCAAGATTCATTACTAGAAGCTATTCTTAGTATTGTTAACCAAGATCAAAATAAGACTCTACATGCTATTCCTTCCAATAAGGAGATTAAGGATGTTGTTTTCTCTTTTGAAGGTGATAAGGGTCTTGGCTTAGATGGGTTCCCTATGTTCTTTTTTCAAAAATTCTGGCTTACTGTTGAGAAGGATGTTTCAAATGTTGTGAATGAATTCTTTGGTTGTAGAAGCCTTCTCAAAGAAATCAATGGCACTTTTTTAGCCTTGGTCCCTAAAATTGATGGAGCTCACTCTTTTGATCAATTCAGGCCTATCAGTCTGTGAAAATCCTTCTATAAGATCTTCTCTAAAATCTTAACTACTAGACTTTTGAAAATTCTTCCTAATTTGATAGCTCCTCAGCAGAATGGTTTTATTCTTGGAAGACAAATTCTTGACTCTGTTGTTCTGGTTCATGAGAACATACACTCTGCCACCAAGGGAGACAAACAAGGCTTTGTCCTCAAACTTGACTTGGCTAAAGCTTATGACCGTGTTGATTGGAATTTTTTATGTTTGATTGTTAAGTAGTTTGGTTTCAATGAGAGAGTCATTAAAATTATTTATCAACTGATTTCTAATTCCTCCTTTGTAGTTATTATTAATGGTTCTCCTTCCAAGTTCTTCAAAAATTCCAGAGGTCTTAGATAGGGAGACCCTATATCTCCTATTATGTTTACTCTTTTGGTAGAAAGAATGGGAAGATACTTTCAGTTCTTGGTCTCTAAGGGTGTTATTCAAGGTCTCTGCCCCTCATCCAACCCCTTAACTTGTTCTCATGCTCAATTTGTGAATGATACCATCACAATGGGAACATCAACTATCAAGGAAGCTAGAGCTTTCAAATCGGCCTTGAATCTTTACACCAAAGCCACTGGTCATCTTATCAATTGGTCCAAAAGTTCTTTGTTCTTCATGAACACCCCTAAGGAAAGACAGTGTAAAATTGCTAGAATTTTAGAATGTAGTATCAACTCTTTCCCTTCCTCCTATCTTGGTCTACCTCTTGGACTTAATATTAGTGATTCTTTTTGGAATCAGCTGGTGGAAAGATTCTATACCAAATTGGCTGGTTGGAAAGGATCATTTTTATCCAAAGCTGGGAAGGTTACCCTGATCAAGTCTTCTCTTCAAATCCTTATGGTGTATGCAATGAGCTTGTTTAAGATTCCCTCCAATTTTTCTGATAAAATTGATAGTATTCTTAAATGCTTCCTCTGGTCTGGGGCTGAGGAAAGAAATCACATACCTTTGATAGCCTGGGATAGGGTGTGCAAACCAAAATATTTGGGGGGTTTGGGTCTCAGACCGATCAAGATTATGAATAAAGCTCTATTGGCTAAGTAGTTATGGAGAATTTATGGAGAACCTAAGGACTAGAACACCATTTGTAAACATAAATACCTTTATAATACCCCTTCCTTTGATCATTTTTTGTCCAGCTCTGAGAAAGTTGAGGGTTCTATTTTCTGGAGGAATATTAATGATTCTAGAAATATTGCTAGCAAAGGTAAACACTGGAAACTGGGAAATGGCCTTAAAATTAACTTCTAGAAAGACTCGTGGTTGTTTGAAAAACCTTTGAATTGAATTTTTGATAATCCTGAGGAGATTTTAAGATGCACAGCTAGATTGGTCCTAAAGTGAAAGATTAATGGATTAATAACTGCTGGGTGAATCTGGGTGCATTCAACCCTACTTTTCAAGCAATTGACAAAGCCCTTCTAGCTCAATTTTTCTATGCCAACAAGGATGACTCTTTGATTTGGGGCCCCTCTACTAATGGTTCCTTTTTTGTGGCCTCTACTAGCTATCTTCAATATGAGGTGCCTGAGGAAATACCCCTCTGGTCAGAGGTTTGGAAAAAAATCTTACTCCCAAAATTGAGATTATCTACTACATTTTCATCCAAAACAAAGCTCTTACGATTGATAACCTCAATAAGAGGGGATTCATCATTCCAAATATATTTTGTCTCTGCTATGAGACTGAGGAAGATACTAACCACCTCTTTTTACATTGTCCTTTTTCTCAGCAGGTGTGGTCTTTCTTTTTGCAGGATTGGGCCTTATGTTGGATTTTTCCCTGCTCTATCTAGGATTTCTGTTAGTAGTGGTGTTGTCCTAATGCAAATGATAGGGATAAAAAAATGTGCATGTTGGCTACCCATCATATTTCTTGGAGCATCTAGAAAGAATGTAACAACCATATCTTTTGGGATAGATGCAATACTCTTGCCTTGGTGTTTGAGAAAGCAAAGAGAGGAATGATGGAAAATATTCCGAAAGGAATCGCCCAGCATAGCTGGAATTGTAAGGATTCTGACACAAAGAATAAGGATCATGAGAAAAGTGTCTGGATTTCTCCCCCTATAGGCTGGATTAAGATAAATTTTGATGGAGCTGCCAAGGGAAATCTTGGTCATGTGGGTTGTGGTAGTATTATCAGGGACTGCAATGGAAATTTTATAGCTACTAATGCTGCCCCTTTGGGAATTCAAAATAACCATATGGCAGAAGCTATGGGAGCCTACTTTGGCCTTCAACTTGATAGCAGTCTCAATTTTGAGAATATATGGTTGGAAGGTGATTCCATGAACATTATTAACTGTCTTAAAGGAAACACAACTCCCTCATGGACCATTGAGAATGTCATATCCAAGGTGAAAGATATCATCACCAATTGTACCAAAATCCACATATCTCATGTGTACTATGAAAGTAATACCGTGGTGGAAAATGTGGAAAATATTGGAGTGAAGTCTAATGAGGTCATCATTTGGGACAGCAAGGCAGATCTCAAAGAGGATACTAAATCAAAAATTTATTATAATAAAATCACTCATAAGGAAGGCAAGATTTGATATGATTAATGAGACTTGCCTAAGTACTACAGAGTCTAGAAGTAGTTATGGGAAAGTGTGGAATTGTGTACTTAACATCATTATTATTGCCAGTTTGCACACTTTCTGGGCTGTGATTTCTGTTCTTGCTTATATTTACATGGAAAGCAACTTTGTTAAGCACTTTCATAATTTTGAAAAGATCCCTCTATTGTTAAATCTCTTTACTATGGGTGGCAACTTGAAACAAGAGGAACCTGACAACTGTAAGAAGCTTAAGGGTGCCGACATGGCTATGGTTTGGTGGAAGCTAAAGAAAGGTAGAGTGACCCCTTTTCTGGAAAGGTTACATGGGTTCAACAAGGAGATCACTCAAAAATTCTTTGAGGGATGGAAAAATGATTCTATATCTATGGAGGGTAGAACTATGGAGCTCTTTGTGGAGCTAATTTCTCAAGTCACTAGCATTCCCAATGCAGGTCAGAGGTTTTATAGAAATCATAAGATTTTAGATATGGAAACCCAAAAATTCCCTAAATTTGAAAAGGAGTAGTTATATTTTGAGGAGGCTAGGTCTAATGGTTATATTGATGTCTTAAAAATCAAGGAGATTTTGTGCAACATTCTGCAGGTGGTGATGAAGTATTTCACCCTAGATGGTTGATTTACTCAGGCTCACTCCCACCATTTTATGTTTCTCAACCATTTCAGGTACAAGGATACTATTAACATTCCCTACTACCTTCATAGTTCTCTTGTTAAAAGTCTTAATGAGCATAAGATGTCACCTAAGAAAGCTAAATTAGGCATGAGGGTTTGATTCTTTTGATTTATGAATATATTAAGAATACTATCCCTAACCCTAACTCTACCCCTTCTTCAGGAAAGAACAAACGGAGTCTTATGACTCCCAAGTCAAGCTCTACTAAATGAAAGGTTGATGATAATATGGGTAGTAGTTCAAAGAAAATTTTCTCGGGGGAGACTAATGCCTATGACTATTCTGAGGAGGACGAGATTGAGGACTCTAAAGAGGGTGAGACTGGAGAGAATAAAAATTTGCACAACCCTAACAGGGATAAGGAGGATACTGATGATTTTGATGACATCACAACCCCCCATGTTGGTAAGGAGGAGATTAACAACAATGACTCTAGTAAGGAAAACAAGAAGATGACAGAGATTAAAAATCAAGTGGATGAAGGAACCCACCAAAAGGATATAGGAGACTCCCATCCTAGGGAAGCTAATTCTACTCCTATGTGCACTAATAAGAAGGAAATGCCTGAGAGAGAGGACCTAGATAAAAAGAATCAGGAAGGTGTGGTTGAGTTGAAAGATAAAGATATTGATGGGGCCAATTCAGAAGAAGCCATGGCACACAACTCCCACATCCTAGAAGATCTTGTTGACACTGCTATTTAGTATGCCGAGAAGCACACAATTGATAGCGACTTTCACAAAGAGGAGGTTCCCATCATGGATAATTTTTTTGGTGGTATGAGGCATGATGTGCCCATTTCCCAAAAATCTTAGGACAATATTCAAGAGGGTAGTGAGCATTCCAGTGAGAGGAGAATCAGAGAGTCCTCCATTAAGCTGATTTTTGAAGACTTTGATGACAGAGAGGAAGTTACTAGTGGTGCTTTGCAAACTACCAAAGTTGAGGCTCTCTACTCCTTTAGATTCAACAAATGGTGCTTCCATGAGATAAAAAGGCTCCACCTAAAGTGCAGGAAACTTGAAGAAAATAATGCAAACCTCTAGGAGAAAGTGGATTCTTTTCTTAAGGAGGAAACTTCTAACACCCCTATTGTAGACATCCATGATAGAATGGATAAAGTTGATAAAAATCTTATTGACATCCTACAGCATAGCAAGGACAGTATGAAGGCATCCATCATCAACCTCAAGGCATTGGTTAATTTTTTGGATAAAGCTCTGAAGGAGGACAGTGAACACAAAAATGATCCCCTGGTGGATAGCGGAGGCCCCAGTTCTAGAACCCATGGGAGCAACAAGAAAAAATCCCCTTCAATGAAGAAGAATATTGATGAGCTGAAAAGTGTTATTGGTCAGATGGACAATATCCAGGCCAAAATGGAGAAGACACTTGATGAAAAAGTAGGGGTTATGTATGCGAATGCTTAGGCTAGTTCCAGTGCTAGTTTTTTGTGTTTGTTGTTGTCTTTTGGGTTGGTGTTTTGTCACTTTTGTTGCTGTCTATGTAGTCCCATTTTTGGGTAGTTCATTGTTGTATGCCTCTTTTTTGTTGTTGTACTATTTCCTTTCAATCTTGTGCTACTAGAATTGTAAAGAGTTTCGGGTCCCTTCAAAACATATTTTTTCTAGTAATCAGAACTTATATGAGAAATTGATAAACAGGAAGAAGAGAGCTATAAAAGAAGACAAAGGCATAAGAGAAATGTATGTAAGAAAGCTTTGTGAGATTAGGGATGAAGATCACTTCAGAGAAATCATGAAGAACTTAAGTACTCATATGAGAAGGAAGAGAAGGACAATATTGATAATGGGAGAAAGTTATGAAGAAGTAAACAGAGAAATTGAGGAAGCGGTTGTAAAGGTAATGACCTCTGGACCAGAAAAATTAATCAGTGAATATGATCAAGTGGTAGAAGCAGAACATCAAACTAAATCATCACCAGCTCCACCACCCTCTATCAACATTATTGATGAATCTATGAACATTGAAGGCATGAATATCACCATAGATAGAGAAGAAAACCCATTCAATGACCAAGGAGTTGATGTTGGCAATTTGATAGAAGTTGATGAGCAAAAGGATGAAGTAAAAAATAAGGAATAAATGGTAGAGACAAGAAAAGAAGAGAAGGAAGAAAATCAGAATAAAATAGTAGAAGAGGAGTATGTGATGCAAGAAGAGTAGACATAAATTATTTCAAAGTCAAAGGACACAATAGAAATACCATCTAGACCACCTATTGAATAAGTTTTTGCAAGCTTAGGGAAATAATTTGATGATGATGATCAAATAGAGTTGATCTCATCTCTGAATAAGATAATAAGAAAGAACAAGAAGGTACAAATCTTGGAAGGAGTATTATTTGAGGTAACCAGTAAAATTCAAGGAGTGATATCAACTCAAGTTAGTGAGGTTGATCCCCAAGCCAAAGCAAAAGAGGTAATAAAATATTTTGACATGGAATTCACTAATTTGTCAGATATTGCATCAGTTAAAGCTCAAGCAGCCCATGATGCACAATTATTTCAAGTTGTTTGCTAGAATATGAGAAATGATTTGGATAACTTGTATATATGCATAAATGAATTAAGAAGATGTTTAGAGAGAGGAAAAGCTTGTACATTCAGTGTACACAATCCTACAACCACACATTAGAAATTTTAGAGAAAATAAAGAATAAGGAAGCAAAATTACAAGTGACAGTGAACGATTTGTAGAGTCCTAATGCAAAGATCACAAATATTGAGAAGAAAGAAAGAAAAATCTATGATGACATGAGACTTCTTGAGGATGAAAAAGAGAAGAAATTGAAGAGATTCTCTCTACTCAGAGATCATTTATCACTGAAAATCAATATTGTGGAAAATCAGCTGGAAGAATGTCTTTTATCAAAGAAATCTTATGGAAAATTTGCATATGCTAACCTGAAGGCGGTTGAAATAGTATCCTTTGGCCTATGTGCATTACTCAGTGTTTATGACTTAGTAAAGAAGACATGGGATAAGGAAATAGAAAATATGAAAGAAAATTTTGTAGATTGTGTTGCAAGCCTTCCAGCCTTGCAATATTGAGATCAGGAGGTTAATCAATTTTGACATACTTATAGAATTGACACCTTTGTCATTGTTGTCAAAGGAGGAGTAATATAGTATGAAAATTGTACGTATATAGAAGATACATTTATGTGGTATAGTATGAGTATACTCTTAGGGTGATTATAATTTTTTGGAGAAACAAGTAGACATGTATTGACATGTAGGATCCACAATTTTGTAATGGCCGTATGTTACATTTTTCATTTTTGTAATTAAAGTTTTTTGGGACTTAGCCAATTTTCCCATATGTTGCTACCAATGAAAAAGGGGGAGATTGTTGGTGATTTGGCTAAGTAGGATATTAGAATATTGTCATTATGGAAACATATACTCAACATGAAGATAGCATGATCAAAGGAAGTAGTTTTGTATGAGCGCATTTGAAAATTGTCTAAGTACAACAATGTTTACTAGTTTAATCAGAGACAATTTTGATTAGTGATGTTCAAAGAAGAAGGTTTAGTGCATATGCACTTGAAAATGGATCATTCTATGTATATCAAAGCCACATATGAGAGTGCAAGTTTGTATGGCATGTATGGAAGAAGATATTAATGTTTTACAGAGATAGTGTTGAGCCAACCTGAATAGAGCAAAAGACATAATATAATTATATTGAGTTAAGGGATTATTTTATTTACCAAAATAATGCCTTAACTAATTAGGGATGACATCCTAGATGTTAACCCTAAGGCATCATATAATGAATTTATATTTTGAGAAGAGTATAAAGTATTGTAAGCCGACATGAAGTTATTTTGTAATAGCTTGTATATATATAAGTACAATGTAATGTGGAGTATAAAAGAAAGATATAGCAATTGTAATAAGTTGATATATGATGTGAAATTGTATATTGTAAGAAGAAAGGAAGAAAATACTTTATATCAAAGTGAAGAGCCTACAAAGCTATATCAGAATAGTAAAGCTATTCAGCATCAGTAAAAGGTTTTTGTATCTTACCTTTGTATCTGAAGCTATTATTGTATATTGCATGTTTGGACAATGAGCTCATCTTGCAAAAATTCTATTTTGTAATAGAAACTCCTAACAAGGTTGAGGCTTCTAACAAGGCCTAGAGTCCTTTAACCAGGACAAAGACACTATATGTATGTAACTGACTCCTAAAAGGGTCAACATCCTTAACCAGATACTTTTGATTAGTGGATCAATTGTGGGTATCATCCCTACCAGGGTTTTACCTTGGCCAGGGTTTCCTCAAGAATAAACATAGTGTTATGAGTTCATTCATTTTATTTTTATGCTTGTTATCCAGTTTACTTAGTTTAGTTTCTTATGCAAGCTACAAGTTAATTTCTTATATCCATAATTGGGCAAAAGTAAAAGTTTGTGAATTATTGATTCACCCCCCCTCTTAGTATTTCCTATTTCTAACAAGCTTCTACCAAGGATTTCCATATAAAAGGATCTATAGAGGCATTGGAGGGTGGAAGGATATAGTCCTTAATGTATTCACCCCACTTGAGTTTAAGGGTCTAAATTGTATTTCCCCAATCTACTATCCTTGAGATGGGCAAAAAACCTTCCCAGGAATCTTCCCAGAACAAAGCCTTGCCACCATTATTTACTTTTCATGATAGTTTTTGGGAAATGATGTCTCTACAATCAGTCATAAAGTTGCAAATCCTTGAGCCCTTAGGGATATTTCTGATTCTAAAGAAATCTATCATTTCTCTTCCATTTAGGTATTTGAAATAGAGGATTTTTTCCCATTTCAAATTTGGTTTACTAATGAGGTTCCACACCAATTTGGCCACCAAAGACATTCTTTGATCTTTGATATTTTTAAAATCCAAGCCACCTGACTCTATTGGCACATAGAGTGAGTTCCAAGTGGCCAGGGGGATTTTCTTCTGGTCAGAATCTCCTTGCCAAAAAATAATTCTAAGAAACTTATTAATTTCATCTTTTTTTCCTGCAGGAAGGGGACAACATGACATTTTGTAAATATGGATGGCGGCCATAACTGATTTTAACATTGTCATATTACCTGCGGATGAGAGCCACTTGCCTTTCGATGAAGCTATTTTATTCTTAATCTTAGAGATGGTAGATTTCAAGGAACTTGATGATTTGATTCCATTTTGAAGGGAGAGCCCAAGGTATTTGCAGGGAAGTGTTCCTTTCCTAAAGTTAAGTAGGTTACATATATTAATCTCAAGGCTAGGGTTCATATTTAGGAAGAAAAATTTCTGATTTATGTTGGTTAATTTCTTGTCTCGATGCCTTCGAATAGGAAAGTAAGATCTTGTTGAGTTTGGTGGATTCTTCAATCGAGCTGATTCTGAATAACATTGTATCATCCATGAATTTTTGGTTGGTGACGGGGTCCAAATCTATGGTAACTTTAATGTTGCTAATTTGGTAATCTTCTCTGGCTTTGGTTAAGGTTCTACCTAGTGCTTCAACCAAAATGATGAAGAGGAAGGGTGAAATAGGGTCACCTTGTCTAATTCCCCTTGAGGATTCAAAGAAACCATTTGAAGATCCATTAAGCATTATTGAGATCTTAGGGGTTGATATGCATTCAAAACCAAGTTAATTCATGATCTATCAAAGCTGAACTTCTCCAGGACTTTACAGAGAAATCTCTAGTCAAACTTGTCATATGCCTTACTAATGTCTAGTTTAATGAATATGCTGGGGTTCTTGTTGAGAAGGACATAGTGGATTGATTATTGGGAAATAATTACTCCATCGTAGATCAAGTGATCTTGAAAAAACCCTATATGTTCCTCACTAATAATGATGGGAAGTAATCTTTGAATTCTACTTTCCAGCATTTTGGAGAGTAGTTTATATATAGTGTTGCATACCGCAATTGGTCTACAGTCATTGAAATTCTCAATACAGTCTTTTTTCAGTATTAGGGCTAGGAAGGTATGGGTGATTTTATTTAGAAGGTTACTAGAGTTCCTAACCCCTTCCTGTGCATCAACCACTTCCTGACCAAAAAAGTGCCAACATTTATGGACGAACATTGCGGGGAAGCCATCTGGGCCTAGGGATTTGTCTAGTTGCATTTGTTTTTAAAAATTCTCAATTTATTCTTTGGTAAATTTTTCTTTTAGTAATCTATTTTTCTCCTGATTTATTAGTGTAGGGATATTATTGAGGAGGAGTTCTTGATTCCTTAAATCTGAAGTTTTGTTATTATTAAGGATATGTTGGAAGTGGTTAATAGCTTCATTTACAATAGCCTTGGATTCCTCAGTGGTGTCAACATTTTGTTTTGTGATTTTTATTATTCTGTTAATATTTATCTAGATCTTGGTGCTGTTATGAAAAATTTAGTGTTCTTGTCACCAACACCAAGGCAAGTTTCTCTTGATTTTTGTCTCCAAAATAATTCTTCTTTAGCAAGAATATCCTCTAATTCAATTTTGAGAAGGTTTTCCTTTTGGTAGGAATCCCCATCCATACCAAGATCAATGATATGTTTGTTGAGCATGTCAAGTTCCATCTCAATTCAGATTTTTTCCTCAAAGATATTACCGAACCATTCCTTGTTCCATGTGATTTGTTTACTTTTAATTCTTTTAATTTTGTTAACCAAACATAAAAGTTTGGATCCTTTTAAGTTGAGGCTTTCCCACCACTTCTGGATAAGAGGAAGAATCCTTACATCCTTCAGCCACATATGCTCAAATTTGAAAGGGTTGTGATGGGGTTTGGAGTCATCTATTATGTTGAGCAGAATGGGGTAGTGGTGAGAGTCTGAGAAGGGTAATATCTTGGTTTTGAGGGAAAAGGGGAAGTCCATCTAGTTTCCTCTAAAGAATAAATGGTCTAGTTTTTTTTCTATTAAA
The DNA here is from genome assembly GCA_027943335.1 of Chamaecyparis obtusa. Lineage (NCBI taxonomy): Eukaryota > Viridiplantae > Streptophyta > Pinopsida > Cupressales > Cupressaceae > Chamaecyparis > Chamaecyparis obtusa. The sequence continues at coordinate 165,415 of BSBK01003385.1, forward strand.
TCATTTCCATTTCTTTTGTTCATCCAAGTATATATATCATCATCCATTTTCAGTTCCATCAAATGATTGGACTAAAACCATGTGCTAAAATAATTCATAGAAATGAGGTTGGGATATCTGCCCCTGATTTTTTCAATAGGGTCGAAGATAGTGTTGAAATATCCTCCTATGAAAATAGTTTGGTCTAGGTTATTTCCAAGGGTATAATTGAGTTCTTGCCATAGTATTCTCCTTGATAGCTGGTCTATAGGTCCATAAATATTTAGGATAAGGAAGGTGAGATTAGATTTTATGCTTCTGAATGAGCCAACCATCAATCATCTATTATGGGAGATTGGGGTGTATATGAGTTTTCCTGGGTCATCTAGGATTGCTAGTCCACTAGAGGCTCCATCTGCTAGGCTTCCATAAATATCCCAAAAGCCAAACTTCTTTAAATTGTCTAGATCTCTTAAGTCAAGTTTAGTTTCTTGTAATAAGATAAGTTCTGGTTTAAATTTGTTAATGTAATGTTTGAGAAAATGCTATTTGTTAGGGGCATTGTAGACCCTAACATTCCATGATAGGGTCTTCATTGACCCTTGGGAGGGAACTTCCCCCTCCCTGCATGAAATAGATTTGTTATCTTGGTTTGATTTGCCATGTTCCCATCTTTAATCCTCAACTCAGCTAGTGATTTTCTTCCCCTCTCGTTAGTAATTTTAGCATGATCAGGGCTAGACCCCTTATCATCAATAATGGCAATACCCAACTCAGGGTCATTCTCTCTTGCATCAAGATCAACCAGTTCATTTTCTAGGGAGTTTTGATAATTTTCCATAGCATCCAATTCTATGATTTTATTAATAAGTGTTTCTCTTTTAGAATTAATATTATCTATATCTATAAAATCTTCAAGAATGTCATCCAAGGTTTCATTTAGGGTTTCCTTAGATTGGATTAAATCCCATGTATAGGAAGGTTTAGCAAGTTTGGACATACCATTCTCCATATCAAAGGGAATTTGGCTAAGGGCCGATACAAAGGGAGGAATAAGATCCAATAGGGAATGGGAGATGTCATCAAAGGGTTTCTAAATTGGTGTTGCATGGTTTGGCACAATAGGTTCCATGGTTGAGAAATCAATGAGTATAGTGCTGAGGTTGGCAGATCTGCAGGAGGGAGTGGCTGCATAAGGGGAGAAAGACAAGGAGAAAGCATCTTGGCAGCAGGCGAGAGATGTGTTAAAGGCCTAGATTATAGAAAAGGGATCTCTCCCACTTCTAGACACTCTTGCTGCTCATTATTATGGTTGATGGTTGAGGGTTCATGAATGTAAGGTCTATGATTGGAAGAGGGAGGGGGAAGGGGGGTTTACGGACATGGTTGAGACGAAGGAGATGGATTGGTGGTTTTCGAGGGGGAAGGGAAGGAAAGTCTATTAGGTGTGATAGAGGAATCCTTGGAATACTCAGGGTTAATGAAATCTTCTAGAAGATGAAGAAGGTTGGATGTATGGGGAATACTAGTGAATTTATCATTGAAATCTGAAGTAAAAATAGAAAAATTTCCCACATTGGCCTTATATATTTTTGGTTGCAAATTATATATGAAATAGTTTTTAATAATTTTAATGGGCTTTAGATCTTTGGATAAATTTTCCACAAAAATTTTAACAGTGGAATATTCCATATAGCGGTATTCAAAACCAATCATAGTACCAATTTGAATACCTATTTTCCTCAAGATACTATGATGCATCAGTTCCACAGGGTAATTTTTTAAGTATGCTCATTTTAGTGGGTTCATGTAGTCGTATAAGCTATCAATGAAATTAGGTTTCTAATTCATGAATTTCACATTGAAACCTCTAGAGAAGATATTCTTAGATTCTAACAATACATTGACTAATTCTACATTAGCATAGTCCAAATATATATCATTTTTATTAATAATGGTTATACTTACTTGGGATCTTAAAGCCACCTTAAACTAGTCTATGAGAGAGGAGATATGATTGAGATCCCCTTCCCAAATTGCATAGATGCCATGAGATGCACAATGTTCCCATATTTCATTAGAGATGTTGTTGCTAATTATAATGGTAGATCCATTGTCACAACTTGCAACCTTTGATGTGCAATTATTACCCTTTTTAAGAGGCAAGCTTTTCATTTTGGGAAGAGGTTTGTTTGTAACTCTCATCCAACCCATATTCTCTACTCACACTGGAGATTGCTTCCGACCTTCATTGGATTTTCCATTAGGGTTTTCCATTTGAGATTGCAGAGCATATTTAGTGAGATTGAAGTAATCTCTGTGATTTGTTCCTTTTTTATATTAAATCCAATGGAGGTTTTTCCTTATTGATTGAGCCATTGATCATAGCCACTTTTTGATCATGTCAAGTGATCCAACCTCCTTGAAAATCTAGAGATGCTTCCTTACTATTAATGAGGCTGTCTTCTTCCAAAACCCCCAAAAGGGTTAGAGATATTCACTACATATTTTTTCCTGGCAAAGTGCATGTTTGTAGATCATTGGCGGGTTCAAAATATACAACTTTCTTGTGCATGGAGACAATATTTACCGTGTCTATGATTTAGTATCCTAGAACAAAAAAGGATAACCAAAAAAATAACTACTATTGCCCGTGTCTATGATTTAGTATCCTAGTTCAAATTTTATCCAATTGAATAAGATAAAATGAGAGTTTTTGATGACATGAAAAGTGTAATTATTGAAATCTATAAGCACACTTGTTTTGTTTATCTTTTGGTTTTTATTTTTATGTTGAACATTGTAATTAAGATGGTTTTGAAAGAATGGAGAAAATTTAGGGTATTATATTTTATATTTATTTTATTTGTAATTAGAATGATAATGTAAAAAGAAGGAAAAATATATTTACAATTTATGATATTCATAGTCTATATATGGGTCTATAGATGTTGAGGATTAAAATTAGAAATATTGAATTACAATTGACCTAATCTTTCATGGCATTGATTATATAAAAATATTTGGTAGTAATCTATGGTTTTGGTTAATAATCAACATAACAAGGGTGTTGTCACTTACAAACCAAGCCAAAAGGTCATACTACTGCCAAAGATAGTTGGATAAAATAGTACTAGCAGTAGAATAAGAAAACACTAAGAGATGATCAACAATAGAAGATTAAAAAGACTCTAAAGACCTGAAGGACATCACCACTAGTTGAAATTAACATGGATAGGGCTTCAAAGGGCCCTCCTGATTACTATATCCTAATCCTACCTCAGGAAGTCAAATAACTCCATATCACTAGTCTCACCAAATATATTCTACACAAGGGACAAGGTAGTAGCCAAAATGTGCATAATAATGAGTGGCACTCCTCATTCCCTTCAACATGTCCTTTTCTTGGATCTTAAGATAACACCCCTCTTCTTCAAGAGCTTTGACCTCTACTATTAGTTTTGCACAATAATGACAAGTGAAACCCTTGCACTGGGATCCATCCACTTCCACTCTATCATTTTTCTCTTCTTGAAGGTTATTGGTAATGTGAGTAATTGAATTGCTCTCCTAGTTGCCTCAAGAGTGTTGCGGAAGCCCAACCAAACCCTATACAATTGTAGTGTCGCCCATGATTTCAGTCTGTTCCATGATGATTTCAATTTGAGATATACTCTTATTATGTTATGGTGATTATCTGCATGATGAGATGCATCGATAATAGTTATTATTTTAGTTGCCAGTATCTTAGCTATGATAGATGTTTTGATTATATTACTTCTTTCAATTGATCATATTTGCATGATGATATATGGTTTATTTTACATTTGAGACTATTGATTATGTATATCAAGATGGTTTTATTGAACTCATTTATACATTGTGCCTTATATGCCATTGGATATATTAGTCATTTACTTTCAATGATTTATGCTTAGAATATTTGTAAAATGATTTATTTAAATGCAATGTTAATTTAATGATACAATGTCTACTGCTATATCGCATAATTTCTATGCATTATCCCCTTTGTGCTAGTACAAAGTGAGAAAAAGTCATAGTCACTCATTCATGAGATCTACCACTCTCCTTCGCTATTTGTTACCTTGTATATTACATGCACTGACTATTTGTATCATGAGAATCTATACTTGATATTTTCTTGTTTCAGTAAACAAGTACCATACACATTCTTCTTGAGCTGCATGATTTGAGTATTTCTATATCCCTGGCAGTGGCATAGGAGATAGTAACTTTGAATCTTTATACTAAGCCAATGTTGTCCCTATATGGATGATGTATCTGATACTATTATATTATTCCCTTCAATATGTGATTGGTAAATCCAGATCCTTATTGCATTTATGATTGACCAGTGTCTATCTGTGCATTTAGAGTTCCCGTATTTGTCACAAAAGGATTTAATTTAAAATGCTGATTTTTATATAATCAGAGAATTTTAATATTTTTTTAATTTATAGACTAATTTTTGTACTTGGATTCCAATTATCTAGAATTGATTTATTTAATTGGGAAAAAGGTCAATAGTTTATTTAAATTATTTAAATAAACTATTTGAAAGTCACTTTAGAAAAAGTGTTGTACATTTGAAAAGTGAGTTATTTTTCCTCACCTTTTCACTTTTACTCTTTGTAAAATTTTTGATTTTCTCCAAGTTCTATTGGAAAATCCACATTTATGCTTTTTTGGCTTCACCCGAGCGTCAAATATTCATGGGTAGTAGCTCATTGGAACCATGCCATAGTTTCTTCCATTCTTGAGGAGCCATTCGTGATTTTGCGAGGCATTTATTTTCTCCAGTAAGTTTATGTGGTTTTCTACTTGGTGAGAGGTAGGCCTCTTGTGATTTTGATCAAATATTATCTATTTCTATTGATTCTAGTTTTCTTTTTCTTCACGTGGGATGATAGTTAGTGATTTCCCCATGTTTATTTATGCTTTTAGCACCTGTTTGGGTTTGTATGTATTTTGGGGTTTTTAGTTTGAGATTTTTCGCTGTGAGGTTGGATTTTTTCCCACAATGTCTAAATTAAATTTTAATTAGATTTTTGGGTTAGTTAGACCCTAAGATAAAATTGGTTTTAATCCATCAATTTCCTTGATGTTTGCATTTTGGGCATTTTTATTTTTGCCTTATTTTGTGTGCCACCCAGTTTTTCCATGTTGCATGCTTGACATATTATAAATACTAGAGTGGAATTTACTCCATGTTTGCAGTTGTCCTACAATTTCACTTTGTGAATTTCGGACTTGTGGATGAATCCATACTCCCAAAAAAGTGCTTGATTGAGTGTGTTGTGAGCACTTGTTATGTATTTCCTTCTTTGGGATTTTTATCTCCATGCTTGATTTTGATCGCGTTGGAATGCATGATGATGGTGTTTGAGACCACATTGTGAGCATCTTGAGTGTTCCATGATGGGATCCTATGGGACCCACACTCTTGGTTTTAGACCAATTGACTCTTTGATGTATTTTGAGATTTTTGGACTTTTGAGTCTTTTGTGTGTTTTTGGCTTTGTTGGATTGTGTTGAGTAGTGAGATAGAGTGGCTCTTCAAGGTAGAATGGAGCACAAAGGGGATCTAGGGTAAAATTTATTGAGTCTCTAATAACAACTGATAACCTAAAACATATAATGGGGATAAAACTTAATATAAGATTAATGTGACTATCTTTTCATTGCTTGAGGATGTTGATATGGTATGTCCTTGCCTTTCCATCTATGGATATCAATATGGCATAGTACTTTTCCATTGTATGAGGATGTTGATATGGTACAATGTAGTCTTTCCATCTGCAGATGTTGATATGGCTCAGTAGAGCATCCTTGATGAGAGAAGGGTCACTCAAAACCACACAAGCCTACGTGAGCCATCTGATGACACTCCATTCTTGAATCCCCACATTATACTCTATTTAGTTGTGTGGTGACCTTTGCTACTTGCTTTATGTTCTTGCATTATGTCTATACTCATACCTTTCATTTTCCTTGAGTCTTGCATATGTTTGGCATGAGTGTATCCTTCTTGGTGTGTGTGTGGTGACTTTATGTTTGTGGCTAGGTTGCTATCTCTATGAATATGGTGGGTGGGATTGAGAGTTACATATGGTAGGGTGGCATTGAAATTTACCACTATTGGTGATCAACATACAGGTGATGTACTTCATCTAGTTATAGAGACTTGGATCTTGTGAGCTCACTTTATTTGATGGTCTTTGTTTATGCATTGTATCTACTTGATGTTCTTGAGTATAGCTAGTTTCCTTCATGTAATTATTTCTCTATTTTGGATATAATTGAGTGACCATATCCTTGATATGTTTTATTCTAGTACTCCTCAGTGTGGATCTAGATGCTTTCCAACCATTTGTTGGAGTCAGCTTAGGTTTAACCTTTTATTTCTTGGGTTTCCAATCTAAACTCATAGATCAACATCTACATGGATCAATGTTTATGTAGATTGACATCTATTCCTATTGATTGACATATTTGACCTCACTGGATTGAGAATTTTTCATCTCATAAGTTTACCAGTCGCAGATCAACGTCTCCACACATATATCAATGTCTCTACCTATCTTCATAGTCTCCACTTAGTTTGGATCTCTGATCAATTTTGGGAACTAGGGGTTTGAAATGTGCATTCGAGTTAGTTTTTGGAGGGTTCTAAGGTTCCTTCCAAGCCTAATAACAATAATTTAAATATTTTTGTTCATATTATTTCTAATTATTATGGTTAAAAAGTAAATAAAATTGTATGGTTAATCACACTAGGAAAATCTATTGGGCTTAAAAAGAGCATCTATTTTATAAGTTAGGGATTTGACTTATTCTCCCTTTTGTTATCCATGAGTTCTTGCCAACTTATCCTCTTGTGGTCTATGAACATTGTTCATATTTGTATAGGGAAGCCTCATGGATGTGTGTTCTCTATGCCAGCTATATATGTTTTTGGTTGTCTCGGAACCTTTGGAATAATTGTGAAACTTTTTTTCTTGTGTACGATTAGGTGATAATTATTGTGTTTTCTTTAACATGTTTTGATTATGCCATATTTTCAAACAAAGATAGTATGTGCATATGTAACCTTTTTTTCCAAGGGTTCCTTGGTGGGGAATTACATATGGTATTAGAGCTAATGTTCATATGATGGGATCTCTACATTATGATCCCATTGTGATTGGAGTGAGTGATGTATGGTTGTTATACCTTGTGATGGTTATCTTTCCCTTTCTTATTTCCTTAATATGGCTTGGTTGTATATTTTATATAATCTTAAAATATGCCTTGCTTTACTCTTAAGAATGCATCCTAGATGTGGTAGTGTTCAATTGAATTCCCATCAAGATGACCACAAAAAAGACCACCATGATGAGGAACATCGTGAGGAAGAGCATAGAGAAGAAGAGAAACATGAGGATCACCATGAGGACCATAGAGAGGGTCATGTTGGAAATGATGAGAACCCCCTATTAGTTTAGTTTATGTAGGAGCTTATATCTTGGTTGGGACCCTCATCAGGAGAAGTCTCACCATGGCAATTCATGGGTATCTGAGCATAGAGATCATGAGGAGAGGAGAGAGTGTGAGCACTCTCATACTCCACCAGTTTTGAGAGATGATTATAGGAGATACATGGCAGTGGGGGATGAGGATTCTATCTGTGCATGAATTATGAGAGACCTTATGAGGTCTCATCCTCCTTTGTTTGATAGTACAAGCAGTGGAAGTAAGGCCAAGACTTGGTTGCTAGATCTTGGATGTTTGTTTACTATGCACCCTAATGCGAGCAATATTAGAGCCTAATGTGACATTATGAACCTTAGATATTTTGTGTTTGTTTGGTGGAACATAGAGGAGAAGAAGTTGTAGTTATATATTGAGATTATCTCTTGGGAGATCTTTGAGGATAGATTTCATGAGAGTTTCCTTTCTGAGAAGTATAGAGAGGTATGTGCCGATGAGATTGATGAGATCCAATAGGGGAATATGACAATAGATCAATATGAGCATGGGATCTTTGAGCTGTGAAATATTCATGATGAACCTTTATTAGCATAGAATTTCATTTGAGAACTTAATGGATGCATCATTGGAGACATTCGTATGTATCATCCTAGGACACTTTCTTTAACCACCATGAAGGTGAGATTGACTGAGAGTAATATTGCTAGAGGTTTTAGTAGCAAGATAGGTGCACAAGTTCATAGTGCACAACCTTCTAGGTTAGTTGCACAAGGTACATAGGTACAATACACTAGATCTTCCCAAGTACATTTGACACCTCTAAGGGTAGGTCACTCACAACACTGTAGATAATGTCATGCATAGGGCTAGCATAGTGGCCATGGTTTAGGTACCTTGACAACTAGAGAGAACAATTGGTATTGTAGTAGGTAGAGCTCATGTAGTCATCCTTCATAGAATGTTCAATTGAGTCTTAGTAGAGGGAGTTATCAGTAGTCTAGTGCATCCTTAGTAGGACATGTTTATATTTTTAGGAATGTTTTACTTGTGATCAATAGGGCCATAGGAAAAAAATGTGTCTATAAAGAGTTGTTCCAGGGACTAGCAAGAGGCAAGATACTTCTAAGCCTACTATAGGGGATACAAGTAGATCCCACTTATTTTTTGTAGTGATTGAAAAACATCAAGCTAAGCACTAGGACACCATTTTTGAGAGTACATGTGTGTTTCATGGAACTTCTATATTATTTGATTCCTATGCTTCAAATTATTTATTTCCCTCTATCTTGTTGACTGATGTGGGCTAGTGGAAGTATGACAGGTTGATAGTTGGAAGGTTGAGTCAGCCATAGGTTATGGAGTGACTATGGACTCCCTTGTCCATGATTGTGTGCTAGATATAGGCACCTTCACCACAATTGTAGATCTTTGTATCCTATCCTTGGGCTCTTATGGCATTATGTTGGGTATGGATTGGCTAGCTTCCCACCATGTGAGTATTGATTTCTGGTGTAAGTCAGTACAATGTGGGGATGACATAGGTGGATGTATTAAGCTTAAAGGGGTCCAAAGACCTATTTATCTTTGTATGATCTCATCTATGTAGTTGAAGTGGAGTATGCGACATGACTATTAGTTGTTCAAAGTATCTATTAGTGACCTTGATGGGATTGATATTTGAGAGGTGTCTCTTGATGAGCACTCACTTCTTTGTGAGTTTTTAGATGATATTCTAGGCATACCACCTTAGCATGACATATATTTCTGCATTGATCTCATTCCCATAATGAAGCCTATTTGTCAGGCACCTTACTGTATGACCACTTAGGAGTTGAGTGAGCTTTATTTTTAGTTATAGGATTTTTAAGCCACGGGCCATATTCATCCTAGTGTATCCCCATTTGGTGAACTAGTCATCTTTATGAAGAAGAAGGATGGATATTTGTGTTTGTACATTGATCATCAATAGATGAATAAGGTGATGATAAAGAACCAATATCCCTTGCCAAGGATAGTTGATTTGTTTGATTAGATGAAGGAAGAAAGAGTGTTCTTAAAGATAGATCTTAAGTTAGGATACCATAAGATTTATATCTATGAGGATAAAAATTTTCATACAATTTTTATACTCAATATGGGTACTATGAGTTTATGGTTGTAGCTTTCAGGTTGACCAATGCACCATCAGTGTTTATGAGTTTGATGAACAGTGTGTTCCACACTTATCTTGACTGTTGTTTCCTTGTATTTCTAGATGATATTTTGGTATATTCAAGCACTATGGAGGAGCATGTGGTCCATTTGCATAAGGTATTGTAGTGCCTACATTCCCATGAGTTGTTTGGAAACTTGGCCAAATGTGAGTTTTTTCAGACTAAGGTGAAGTACTTGGGCCATATCATCTCTAGGGAGGGTATTTTAGTAGATATTTCAAAGATCTAGGCTAACATGGATTGGCTAACACCAACTAGTATTCCTAAGGTTCATAGTTTCATGGGTTTGGTAGGGTACTACCATTGATTTTTGAAGGATTTCTCTTGGTTGGCTTATATTATTGTTAAGGCCTTGAAATATCACCCTAACTTAGGCATTAGGGTACACTAATATTTAATGATAACAATGGAAACCTTCTCAAGTTGTAGGTGGAATTTGATTGAGAATGAATCTCTAGATTCTAGGCCAATTCCTATTGGATTTGGAATATCACCTTTGACTGAAACTTGGATTGGAAAAGGGAAGAAAGATAACTTAAAAACTGAATTAAAAGGGGGGTGATACACCAAACTGGATCCAGACTTATCAGGAACTTCAAACCAGAATCCACAATGCAAATACTACTGAGATTCACATTTAAAAATCACTATTCAACATATAGGTTGACTTAGGATCCACTATTAGGGTATACACCATGAACAATAATAACTAGCCAACAAACATATAGATTCTACAAAAGGTTTGATTTTGATAACTTAGAAAAGGAATCAAATTAACTCACTTAACTTAGTTATAAAAAACATGCAACACTGAAATGTAGAAAAGATGAATAGGATTGGACAAAACTCAAAAAATTGATGCAATATAGAGAAACTTGCTTTATTTTCCTTCAAAAGCTGAAAATGGTTACAAAACATGTGTAAAAGAGGCAATGGAATGAAAATGGTCACAAAAGCCTTCTTCTTCTTCAATTATGAACCCCTAAAACTGAAAAAGAACCTCAGTTATATACCCTCCTAAGGGAAAATTTAAAAATCCAAGCCCCCATAAAATAACTGCCAAAACCGCTCCAAAATCACTCCAAATTAGCAAAGAAAACCCTAAGTTACAACCATAAATTATGCCTTAGATCTATCCCCCTAAATGTTGGTATTTAAAATAAACATCTTTTTTGGAATAATACCAACAAATTACAATTAGCCTAAAATTGAGCCCAAACTCAATACATATAAACAATACTCTCAGCCTACTATCGACAACAAGTTTAAAAATGAGCCCTATCCCAATACTTATAAACCCACGCTCAGTCCACTATTAACAATAAGCCTAAGGTCAACATGACCAAAATTATGTGATCAACCAACTCGTGAAATATTTGAATCAAAGCATATGATATGTGGTTGTCATGGCACTTGGGAAATTCGATGCATTGACTGTCATTTCCTCTAGCATTTCCTCTTTGTAAATACAACACTGTGATTAAAGATGTATCTTTTAATAAGACATTATGCACATAATATTGATACCAGTATTATTTGACCATCTTCCTGCACATCAGTAATGAATTCTTCTTTGTCTGGATAACCATGACTTGTCCCTTTTTTTTTTTTTTTGTTCATGCACAACCTATTGTGAAGCCTATTTTCATTTGATTCATGATTCAGATATGCACACCATTTATCACTACTTGTAAGAGATAAAATCTCTTTATATTGCATACTAGTAATAAACACTTTGTAGAATCTTATCTGTTATGGAAGACTTTGAAATGTGCTTCAAAGATGTCTGAATCTTCATGTTGACTGGCCCTTCACTTTGCAAAAGTGATAGTGAAAAGTGTACTTACTGATTTTAAAATAGATGCAACTTTGACAATAATGTTTGTTTATGAGGTTCGAGCACGGGCTCGTGACACCCACAAACATATTATGTGACCTTGAACTTGATACTTTGCATATTCTGTCTTTGTCTACATATGATTAAACATGCATCTTTTCAATGCACACCACACTGCATCTTTTTTTTTAACTATGATATGGAATACATAGTTTGTTTGAGCAATGCATCTTTGATTACTCTATTTTAAAAAAGAAGCATCAAATCAAATATATTATGTTAGTGAACATGACCAAATGGTCAATTTTGTGCATTAATTGGTCAACTGATGGTGTTCACTAACCTAATGATATCTCGTTGTTCTGAAAAAAGGTTTCTCAGCTATAAGAACTAAGTCCCTTTGATTCAGATATCCGATTTATATAAATATGCATAATGATGACCATAAATAGTAAAAGGTTTCATTGAGTCATGTCCCTTTAATACTATTATTCATTTTATGCAAATGCATATTTTTCTATTGCATTGATATTTTAAATAGATGTGCAGCTCTAAAAGATTTGATTGTTGTATGATGATTTTGTTTTCATGCATTGCTTAGATCCAACTAGATCTAACATCTTTTTCACTCTCATGATGCAGGAAAAACCCTAAACCTAGGACATGAAGACATGGTGACTCATATAGTGGACCTGAAGACCTGGACCAAGCAACCAATCAGCTCCTCAATGCAGATGACTCCTCAAGGCAATTTATGAGACCCTAATCATACTTCTATCATGCTTTCTATTATGCCATTTGTACTTTATTTTTCCAGCATGAAAGATGAAATTTGAAAGAACATTTGTTTATTACATTCAGTTTGAATGCATAATGTAATGATCAATTATGAATTTGAAAACTTGGATATGATCAATACTTAGAGTATAAAGTAACAAATGATATGAATGCAATAGAATTTTTTTTAACTTCATCGACTAAAAAGTAATGTTGAATGTATGTACCTTCATGCAATCTTTTCCTATTTATGTTTATCATCCTGCATGTAGAAAAATAGGATAAGAATTATCACTTCTCTTTAGAGGAAATGAAAGAAGTTTGTTTGGTCTACGTAGTATGAGTCAACTTTTTAGGCTTTTAAGGAGTGTTTGACCAGTGCACCTATCTTGGTAGTACTAGATCTTACAAGTGAGTTTATGGTGTGTACTAATGCATGATTAGAGGGTCTAGGGGTAGTTCTTATGCAGGAGGGATGAGCAATTTTATATGAGTCACGAAAGCTCAATGATCATGAGCTGAACTATGCCACCCATGATTTGGAGTTAGTAATGGTTGTGCATGCACTAGTGTGCTAGAGTCATTTTATTTTGGGTCATAGGTTTGGGTTACATAGCTATCATCAAAATGTGCAGTATATCTTTTCTCAGTTGAACCTAAATGCATGAAAATAATGTTGGATGGATTTTTTCTGTGAGTATGATTTTGATGTTCATTACATCAAGGGGACAAAGATTGTTTTTGCAAATTTCTTGAGTAGGAGAAGGTATGATATCTCTATTTTGTCACTTAGAGAGGATTTGTTTAGCTATATCCTTAAGGTTTTTCCTAGTTATACATTGTATCAAGAAGTTAGGGAGGATATTGAGTCTAGACGTACCCTTCCAAGACATTTTTGAGGTTCCTCTTTGGAGTTAGATGGACTTTTGTGGCACCTTAGGTGTATTTATGTGTTGTTATCAGGTGATCTTCATTCTTTCATTTTCTTAGAGTCACATTGTGCATCGTATTTTTCACATATTTGTGTCAAGAAGATGTATGGCGATCTTAGAAAGTTGTAGTTTTGGGAAAGGATGACACATGATGTTGTTGATTTCATGGCTAGATGTCTTGAGTGCCAGAGAGTGAAGGAAAATTTTAAGCATCCATAAGGTCTTTTGTAGCCAGATTCTATTCTTGAATGGAAGTAGGAAACTATATCTATTGATTTCATTATTGGGTTACCTATGTCATTACATCATCATGATGTTGTTATGGTTATAGTGGAAAAATCCAAGGTGACTCATTTTTCACCTCTAAGAGATTCGTATACTACTTCTTAGGTAGAACATGTGCTCATGGAGGATATAGTTTGATTTATTGGAAAACTTTATAGGATCATATTAGATAGAGATCCAATGTTTACTTTGTAATTGTGGACATCTCTCTAACATGCTTTGGGCATGTAACTCAAATTTAGTTTAACATATCACCCTAAGATCAATGGTTACATAGAGTGGGTGAATTAGGTTCTTGAGGATATGCTTTCCATGTATGTTATGGATCGATAGATGAGGTGGGAATAATATTTGTCCTTGGTTGATTTTTCATATAATAATCGGTACCATAATGATCTTGGCATGCCACCTTTTTAGGCCTTGTATGGTTGACCATGTCACACACCTTTGAGTTGGGATCGATTAGAAGAATGAGTATTTTTGGGTCCTGAGATGCTTCAAGATACAGAGAAATAGGTTGTTCACATTAGAGAGTATTGTTTACTACTCATGATTGACAAAATAAGTACGTTGATGCCTATAGGCTTGAATGCAACTTATTAGATGGTGACTATGTGTTTTATGAGTTTGGTTGCGGGAGAGCCCCATCTATTATGGGAAAGGCTCTAAGCTAGCACTATATTTTGTTGGACCTTTTGAGACCCTTGAGAGGATTGGTCCTGCTTCCTATTTCTTGGAATTTTGACCTAGCCTATCGTATGTCCATGATGTTTTTCATATCTTTTTGTTGGGATGGTATATTTTTTATGTGACCCATGTTCTTGATTGGGGTTATTTATAGGCAGAGGATGAGAAAATTTCTCTGGAGCCCATATACATTCTTTAGAATCAAAGGTTGAGCATCAAGGGAAGAGACATAGAGAAAGTAAGGTTCTAGTGGTATCTGAGTGATAAGACTTCTGCTACATGGGTGGATGCTTCACATTTGAGATTCTTTCACCCTAGTCTTTTTGTAGGCTTCTAGGAGTAACCCTTTGCCTAGAGGGGGAGGATGCAATATCTCCCATGATTGCATTATATTCCATAATGATTTTGATTCAAGATATAATATTATTATGTTATGGTGATTATCTATATGATGAGGTGCATCAATGACTATTATTATTTTGGTTGTCAGTATCTTAGTTATGATAAATGGTTAGATTATGTTATTGCTTTTAGTTGATCATATCTACATGACAATATCTGGTTTATTTCTCATTTGAGACTATAGCTTATATATTAGGACTATTTTATTGGACTCATTTATATATTGTTCCTTATATGTTGTTTGATATACCAATCATTGAATTTTACTGATTTATGCTCATAATAGCCATAAAATGACTCATTTAAATACTTTAAATTTAAATTCAATGTTAATTTAATGGTACAATGTTTACTTCTATATTGAACAATTGCTATGCATTATGCCCTTTGTACTAGTATGAAGTGAGATGAATTCATAGTCACTCATTTGTGAGATCTAAGTGTTGTATCACTCTCCTTCATTATTTTTTATATGTAGATTTTGAGTGTGTCTATATCCCTGATAGTGACACATGAGATAGTAGCTTTGGCCCTTCATATTGGGCCAATGAAATCCCTATATGGATGATGTGTCTGATATTATTATATTATTTCCTCTAGTAAGTGATTTTTAATTTTAGATTCATATTGCATTTGTGTTTGACTAGTTCCTATCTATGCATTTAGAGTTCCCATAGTTATTGTGGAAGGATTTAATTTAAAATGTTGATTTTTATTTATTCAGGAAATTTTAATGTTATTTTAATTTACCAGATAGTTTTTTGTAGTTGGATTCTAATTATTTGGAATCAATTTATTTAATTATGAAAAAGTTGAATAATTTATTTAAATTATTTAAATAAACTATTTGAAAGTCACTTTAGAAAAAGTGCTTTATATTTGAAAAGTAAGTTATTTTTCCTCACCTTTTCACTTTTTCTCTTTGTAAAAATTTGGATTTACTTCAAATCATAATGGAAAATCCATTTTTATGCTTGTTAGACTTGACCCAAGTGTTGGATCTTCATGGGTAGTGGCTCATTGGAACCGTGCCGTAGTTGCTTCCATTCTTGTGGAGCCACTCATGATTTTGTGAGCTATCTATTTTCTCCAGTCAGTTTCAGTAGTTTTATTCTTGGTGAGAGGTAGGGCTCTTATGGTTTTGATCAAATATTATCCATTTATATTTATTCCATTTATATTTTTCTTTGTGGGATGATAGTTAGTGATTTCACTACATTTATTTATGCTTTTAGTACTAGTTTGGGTTTGTATGTATTTTGAGGTTAGTTTTCAGTTTGAGATTTTCTATCGTGAGGCTGGCCATTTTTCCCATGATATTAGAATTGAATTTTTATTGGATTTTTGTGTTAGTTAGACCCTAAGGGAAAATGGGTTTCAATTCTATTGATTTCTTGGATGTTTGAATTTTGGGCATTTTTGTGTTTTCCTCATTTTGCATGCCACCCAATTTTGTCATTTGACATATTCTGACCATTGGAGTGAAAAGTCCTCTATTCTTACAACCATCCTACAATCTCACTTTGTGATTTTTGGATTCATGGACGAATCTATACTCCCCAAAAAAAGCCCAGTTGAGTGTGTTGTGAGCACTTGTAGTGGATTTCCTTCTTTGGGATTTTTATCTCCATGCTTGATTTTGATCAAATTGGAATGCATGATGATGGTTTTTGAGACCACATCATGAGAACCTTGGGTGTTCCATGATGGGATCCCATAGGACCCACACTCTTGGTTTGAGACAAATTTAGTCTTTGATGTATTTTGGAATTTTTGGACATGTGAGTCTTTTGTGCATTTTTTCCTTTGATGGATTGTGTTGAGTAGTGGGATGGAGTGTCTCTTCAAGGGGAATGGAGCAAAAAGAGGCTCTAGGGTAACCTTTCTTGAGTCTCTAATAACAACTAATAGCCTAAAAATTATAATGGAGATACAACTTAATATAAGATTAATGTGACTACCTTTTTGTCACTTGAGGATGTTGATATGGTATGTCCTTTCCTTCCCATATAAGGATGTTAATATGGCATAGTACCTTTCCATCTTATGAGGATGTTGATATGGTACAATGTTACTTTTCCATATATTCATGTTGATATGGCTCAATAGAGAATCCTTAATGAGAGAAGGGTCTCTCTAAGCCACATAGGTCTACGTGAGTTGTGTGATGACACTCCATTCTTGAATGTCTATATTATACTCTATTTAGTTGAGAAATGACCTTTATTGATTTATTTATGTGCTTGCGCTATGTGTATAATTAGACCTTGCATTGTCCTTAAGTATTTCATCTATTTGGCATGAGTGTATCCTTGTTGGTGTGTGTGGTGACTTTATGTTTGTGGCCTAGTTTCTATCTCCAAAAGCATAATGTAGTGGGCGTAAGGGTTCCACATGGTAGGGTGGCATTATACTTTACCACTATTGGGGATAGGCGTACATGTGACATACTTCCTCTAGTTATAAATACTTGGAGCCTGTGAGCTCACTGTTGGAAATATTCAGGGATTAACCGAGTTACTGAGAGGGGAGGGGTGAATCAGTAACTTCAAATTTTCTTACAATTACAGATGTATTAACATATAGTTCACTTTTTCTTTATGCATATAGAAAGCATGAAACTTAAAAGCATTCACAACAATGACACATAGATTTGGTTACCCAGAAACCTTCCAAAAAGAAAGTAAAACTGGGGTGGGGATGAAACCCACAAAGCTTTAGTACTACAGAATAAAGTTGGCCGGTTAAGGCTTACAATTTGATCACTTCTGATTATCTGCCCTGTTAGGAGCAATAAGGATTGCTAAATCCACCTTGCTAAAGGATTTACAAACATACAATGAAGTATGCACTCGGTAAAGAGATTTTACAACAGACTGTTAAGTCTACCTGGTTAAAGGATTTTAGTACTGATTCACCTGTTAGGATGAAACAGTAGATCTCTTGCTTTGCAACTGGATTGTTGATTGAGATTCACTGAATGTACTGATCACCTTCTGTGATGAATTTGTCTTTGCTATTCCCTATACTGCTGTAGCCCTTTGTAATTCTCTTATCTATGCCTTTCCTTTTTATTCACATACATACTCATATAATTACATCTTGACATTTTTACAACATTGTTTATATACAAGTCTAAACAATTAATTATAATTACAAAGTCGGCTTGAAAAAATAAACATAAGTGCCACTAAGTCGGCCCAAGTATGGTTACACGGTTCCTGCAAACTAACTCGGTGACTTTCTGATACTCGGCGTCCACTGCATTACTCGGCATCGTCATGCACTCGATAGAAGTGAAGGCATGGTTCATACTAACCACTCGGTAGGTTTTGAACTCGGTAAATACTGGTGACTCGGTAGACATAATGTTACTCGGTTTACACTGTCCTACTCGGTTTGCACTGTCTTGATCAGTTTGCACTATCTTGCTCGGTTTGCACTATCCTGCTCGGTTTGCACTGTCCTGCTCGGTTTGCACTGTTCTGCTCGGTTTGCACTGTTCTGCTCGGTTTGCACTGTTCTGCTCGGTTTGCACTGTTCTGCTCGGTTTGCACTGAGAATGCAAATAAGTGTTGTCACTAGTGGCAATTCTGCTTAATGCCAACAATCTCCCCCTTTGGCATTAGTGACAAAAACACTTATTGCTCAAAACTTATATACACTTATTTGATTTTTTTTTTTTCATAGGGCTTTATACATTATCTCCCCCTTTCAATGTGCTAACTTTTTTCTATATACAAATCTCCTTCTATACATATTTCCTTCTATACATATCTCCCCCTTTTTGACGATAATGCCAAAGGTGTATATACAAGTGATTTACAGAGAGAATCCAAAATTTGATAGAAAATCAGAATGTACCTTCATGATTAGTGCCAGGGTTCTGTCCCAATTTTCTTGCAGAATCTTGCATGTTTGGATTGCAATTTGGACTTCTGCAGAGAGTTCAATCATGTGATCTGCTATAGAGAACTGATTGTCATGAATCAATGTTTTGGAATGTTCAATGTGCTTATACATTGTATTCATGATGGGAAGGATCATGTTCTGGATGTCTAGCAGTGTGGACCGGATCCTTGTGTCTTCTTTTAGTAGATCTGACTGCATATTTGATAGGTATGAGACTTTCATGTGATGAGAAGAGCTTGAACTTGGTTCAAGTTGCAGCTTCTATATGCTAATCTTCATATCCTCATCCATTTTATTGATTTTATCCTTAACATCCTTTGTGAACTCGGCAATATTGCACAGTCTGGCCAAAAGAGAGGTGACATTCGAATAGGTAGATTCAATATTTGACAAATTTGAAGACAATTCCACTTGATTAATATCTATGTGCTAAGCAATGTGCTCAAGCACTTTATTGTTGAATCTCTTCTTGGCTCTTTCAACTAACTTTTCTGTCCCAGATGAGTCCTCATTGTATTTATTTACTGCTTCGGCTAATTGTAGCAAAACATGTTGAGAGGAGTCTACTTTAATACCTAATGCATCAGACAAAATGTCTTTAGCATCCTTAATGATTTGATATTCCTTGTCTCTCTCCTCTTTAAGCTTCTTTTGCTTTGCTTTCCTTTGGAGGATTTCACCTATATTTTGCATTTGGTCCGCTGATAGATTTGCAAAATCTAATGTTGGAATCTCTATTTCTTCATCTAGGTCTATATCCTCTACTATATTCTTACCCAAAAATTTTATACTCGGTAGAGCCTTAGGCTTATCTGTACTTAATGCCTTAGTAGTAGTGACAATAGACATAGTAGGACTGGCTATAGAGACTAGCACACTGTCTACTGGAGAACTTAAAATATTTACACTTGTAGAATCAAAAACTGGAATACTTATTGCTGGAAAACTTGATGAAGTGGAAGACTGCAACTCGGTAGAAGAAATGGTGGTTGCTTCTATTGTTGCTATAGGTGATTGGACAAAAGTTGAAGTTGTCACAACCATGCTTGAAGGTGTCTCCAGGCTAGATGTAGAAACTTTTACTGGAGAGGTAGGAAGTGATGCAATGACTTCTGCTGCTATCCTCACAGTATCATCTACCTCAGTGGCTTCTTCTTGTTCATCACTATCATCTTCAATATCTTTTATTATTACTGTTTCAATACTCGGTTGGTGAAGATGGTATATGTTCTTCCATGTGGCATTTGCAGCCTTCACAACCGATTCAATATTGTTGATCAGAATCAAACAAGTATTGAACTTTAGTGTCATCTTGCTTTCATTTTCCTTTAATGCCTTCTTTACTTCATCATTTTTCAAGCTCGGCATTAGCTGTCTCAGAGTTTGATCAAATATGTCTATCACAGTTTTCTTTGCATTGCTCCATCTCATTTTTATTGGATTTAATAAGACTGCTGGAACCTGTGGGGCTATTTCATCAGGAGAGTATTTCCACTGTCCCATCTTTTCAATAACAAAATCTTCTATTTCCTTTTGTTCTATTTCCGATCTGGTTTCATATTTAAAAGATTTTATGTTACTTACTCCAGATCCTGATCCGTCTCTAAAAAGTTTTATCCTCTCTTGAAAGTTTAGAGGAGGCCTTTTGAATACTATATCTTTGTCTGCCTTGTCTGCCTTATCTGCCTTACCTCTTGCACTTCTCCTTGTAAATACAGTAGTGGGAGGCTTAGGTGCCTTAGTGATGAAAACCTTTCCTTTCTTATTTGCAGGTTCTGGTTCCTTTGTTTTCTCATCCTTTTCCTCTTCTTCTTCATCATTATCTCCTTTGTCCTCGGTTAGCATTTGCATTTTGGCTATCCTCTTCTTTCCTTTGTTTACCTCCTATGGAAGTTTTATGCTTAATTCAATTCTCACCTTTGCTTCATCATATGTTCCAAAATATGGAGCTTTGGGATTAATAGGCTGATTAAGAAGGGCTTCAATGATATTCTTGGTTTCATCAATATTTACCTCATAAGGAAGAGGTTTTACATATACAATCCTCGGTTTAGCTGCTTGAATATATACATTGTCATAGTCTACCATGAAACAAATGTCATCCTTGTAATCCTCCACTAACTTCTGTGGAATCCAGAATCTATCATTCACTTTCTCTTTGAAAGACTCAAAATAACTATCCATGATGCTTTCAAAATTTTCACCCATTTCTGAGATGTATTCATTTATCTCATAAAGGACTGGCACATCTTTTCTCCATACAACTTTTCCTTTGGAAGGGAAGAATTTTTGAACATAGAAGAATAAACAGACCAGTAGGGATCCAAACTTACATGGATTGTTTTTGGAAGTTTGAATGCTTTCCATGTTCTTGTTAAACTATTTTAACAATAAATCTGCAAGGTCAAATGATAAGTTGTTCTTGACCACTTTGTATGCTAGGTCAATAGCTTCACAAGAGACACTATTCTGTCGACTTGAACTGTATATTTTATGGGCAATTATGTGTGTACCAAACTTTAGTTCAGCATCGGTAATGCTGCTAACTTTCATGCCTCTACCGTCCCACTCGGCTAGGGTTTTCTTTTCCAGTTCCGACCGACCTAGGGTTTTAGTAGTTTTTGCTTTGTTCAACATGGGAAGACCGGTGATTTGATGAATCATCTTCTTGGTGATCTCTATGGGTTGCTCAAGCCAAATCTTGCCATCATGTATACGGCTGAGAATGTATCTAACCCATTTCTCTCAAAAGTTTCGAGGTAAATGTGCAATGTGAACTAATCCCTTATCTTCCAGATGTTTGTGCTTGGGTTTTAGAGTACCATCCACACACAGTTCTTCACGTACAATATCTAGTTCTAGGTTTCCCATTTTATGAATTGCACAGTTGAAATGATTGCGAATATCGTTAATAAGTAGTACCTTAGGAGGAATCTTAGATTGAGCTCCGTTCGGGTCTAGGGCTACTGTAATTGCGGGCACGATCTTGAAATCTGGTGCTCTCCATTCCCCTTGGACTAAAATTTCAGATCCTTTCTTCGCTGAAGTGCTGGATGATGCCATGGTAGCTCACAAAAAATTCTTTTCACAAAAGGTATTTGAGTCGTTGGATTGCTCTTGAAGTTTTCTGCTCTCAAAGTGCTAAAATTCGCGGTGAGGAATGAGTTCAATTTCTTGCCTTTTGTTTACAACTCTATCATTAATGCTCAGTACAAATTAGGGTATGAATTCTGACAGACTGTCACCCACTAAGAATTAATTGCTTGGTGAAGACTTCACAACTCGGTGAACTCGAGAATTCATATTGCTCCGACCTCGCTCGGTAAAGACTAATAACGACCTTGTTCGGTAAAGACTGGTACCGACCTTCCTGTGATCTTACTGCATCTTGTATGCTGATATAGATCTTTTTTTTTTTTAATTCGGTTCTGGAACTATTTGAAGTTTATCTATGAGAATACAGTTCTAGTGATTTCTTGGAAATTTAGTTTGAGTCGGTAGAGCCACCCATTCCATTACTTGGACTGGTTTTCTCGGTAGATTTAGGAATCCACTTTTGTCTCACCTGTTTCCTGACCTTAGTTGCTTCATTCTTCTTTCCATCTTCAACTTCACTAGCATTCATGCATTTTCTGGCTATGTGACCGAGTTTAGTGCATTTGAAGCATCTTACGGTAGTATCTCTTTTCCTTAGATGATGTTTTATGCAGTTCATGCCAATGTGTCCATATTCTCCACAGTAATGACATCTACACTAGGTGTTGTAGTCGCATCCAAACATTGCTTTCATAATTTGTTCTGCTGGATTGAATATCTTGGATCTGCACTCAGATGCTTTGTGACCTTGTTTGTTGCACTTGTGACAATTACCTCTGAATCTTGGTTTTTCCCTGCATTCATTTGCTTTGTGACCATGTTGATTGCAGTTGTAGCATTTTCCATTGAATTCTACTTTTTCATTGTTCCAACATTTATTTGAAGTATGTCCTATTTTACCACAATGATTACAAGTAGGTTTTTGATTTCTTTGAGTACCTTGTTTAGAAGATTCACCTTCTCCTTTGTATCCAAGTCCTGCTTTTCCTTTCTGCCTATGCAGATTTTGCTCATACAGCTGATTCAAGTCTTCTTGGCTTTTCAGCATTCCTTCATTGATTTGTTTTTTGGCGTTTAGGTCATCCACCAATCTTAGATTGATTTCCTTTTCAGATCTTAGTTCTTCTCTTATGTTTTCTATTTCTGATCTTAGATTCATAATTTCCTCATTTGTATGGGAGATCTGATCAATTAGGTTTTCTAGCTGAAGGGTTTTATTTTGGACTTCATTGTTCCTTCCATCTAATTCATCTTTCAACTTGTTTATTTGTTCTAAGATCTCACAAAATCTTGTTGAGTGTAGCTCTTGTTCTCTTTTTAATTTTCTCACTTCTTCCTGCAGAGACCCATTCTTTTCTAGGAGTTCTTTGACAACATTGTTTGCTTCATCTGAGCTATTTGAGGGAAAAAGATCTTCAACCTTTTCTTCAATGTAATTCTGATCATTCATCTGATTTGCAAGTTCCTTCCTTCTTCTTAGGGATTGGGAAAGATGTTCTTTTGCTTCCTTAAGTTTAGCTATGGCCATTTCCAGATCTAGCTTTTCATTTTCAATCACCTTGTTCAGTTTGAATACCTCCATTGTCCTGGATCTTTGCTCAAGCTAGTTAAGCTTTATCTTGAGAGCCAACAAAGCTCTGATACCAATTGTTGGAAATATTCAGGGATTAACCGAGTTACTGAGAGGGGAGGGGTGAATCAGTAACTTCAAATTTTCTTATAATTACAGATGTATTAACATATAGTTCACTTTTTCTTTATGCATATAGAAAGCATGAAACTTAAAAGCATTCACAACAATGACACATAGATTTGGTTACCCAGAAACCTTCCAAAAAGAAAGTAAAACTGGGGTGGGGATGAAACCCACAAAGCTTTAGTACTGCAGAATAAAGTTGGCCGGTTAAGGCTTACAATTTGATCACTTCTGATGATCTGCCCTGTTAGGAGCAATAAGGATTGCTAAATCCACCTTGCTAAAGGATTTACAAACATACAATGAAGTATGCACTCGGTAAAGAGATTTTACAACAGACTGTTAAGTCTACCTGGTTAAAGGATTTTAGTACTGATTCACCTGTTAGGATGAAACAGTAGATCTCTTGCTTTGCAACTGGATTGCTGATTGAGATTCACTGAATGTACTGATCACCTTCTGTGATGAATTTGTCTTTGCTGTTCCCTATACTGCTGTAGCCCTTTGTAATTCACTTATCTCTGCCTTTCCTTTTTATTCACATACATACTCATATAATTACATCTTGACATTTTTACAACATTGTTTATATACAAGTCTAAACAATTAATTATAATTACAAAGTCGGCTTGACAAAATAAACATAAGTGCCACTAAGTCGGCCCAAGTATGGTTACACGGTTCCTGCAAACTAACTCGGTGACTTTTTGATACTCGGCGTCCACTGCATTACTCGGCATCATCATGCACTCGATAGAAGTGAAGGCACGGTTCATACTAACCACTTGGTAGGTTTTGAACTCGGTAAATACTGGTGACTCGGTAGACATAATGTTACTCGGTTTACACTATCCTGCTCGGTTTGCACTGTCTTGATCAGTTTGCACTGTCTTGCTCGGTTTGCACTGTCCTGCTCGGTTTGCACTGTTTTGCTCGGTTTGCACTGTTCTACTCGGTTTGCACTATTCTGCTCGGTTTGCACTGTTCTACTTGGTTTGCACTGTTCTGCTCGATTTGCACTGTTCTGCTCGGTTTGCACTGTTCTGCTCGGTTTGCACTGTTCTGCTCAGTTTGTACTGTTCTGCTCAGTTTGCACTGTTCTGCTCGGTTTGCACTGAGAATGCAAATAAGTGTTGTCACTAGTGGAAATTCTGCTTAATGCCAACACTCACTTCATTTGATGGCCTTTGTTTATGCATTATATCTACTTGATATTCTTGAGTATATCTAGTTTCCTTCATGTACTCATTTATGTATTTTGGATGTAATTGAATGACCTTAGCCTCAATATGTTTTATTCCATTACTCTCTAGTCTGGAGCTAGATTCTTTCCACCATATGTTGGATTCAACTTAGGTTTCTCTTTTTATTTCTTTCATTTATAGCCTAAATTCATAAATCAACATATGCATGGATCAATGTTTATGCAGATCGACATCTCCACCCATTGATTAACATCTATGACTTCAATGGACTAAGATTTTTTTTTTAATCTCAAAAGTTCACTAGTCATAGATCAACATCTTCATTGATCAACGTCTCTATACCATAGATCAACATCTCTTGTTTCCTTCATTGTCTCCACTTAGTTTGGTTCTATGATCAATTTTGGGATTTGGTGTTTGACTTGTTCATTTTATTTGGTTTTTAGAGGGTTCTTCAGTGCTTTATAGACCTAATAAAAATCATTTGAGGATATTTTTTGTATTATTTCTTATGCTTTTGGTTAAAAATTAAATGAACTTATATGGTTAATCACACTAGGAACATCTATTTGGGCTTAAAAAGAACATCTATTTTATGAGTTAGGGAATTGACTTATTCTCCATTTTTTATCCATGATTTCTTGTTGGCTTATCCTCTTGTAGTTTGTGGATGTTGTCTAGGTCCATGTAGGGAAACCTCATGGATGTGTGTTCTCTATCCTATGTATATATGTGTTTGGTTGTCTTGGAACCTTTGGAAGAATTGTGAAGTCTTTTGCTTGTGTATGATAAGGTGATGATCGTTGTGTTTTCTTTAGGATGTTGTGATTATGATATGTTTAAAAAAAAAAACTATGAGCATAATTAACCCTTTTTTCCAAGGGTTCCTTGGTGAGGCATTACATGTTTGTCCAACAAAAAATCCCAACTCACCGATTTGGTCATTATTTTGTGATGTGTCAAAGCACCCATTTTCCACCTCTTTGTTTTGATCTTTGAAAACCTTTTTTTTTTTCCCCTATCATCACCTAAGTGCCTCTTGTTTTCCCTAAAATAAACATTTGAGATCCATGAAAACCCCAAATTCTCCTTTCTCATCTTCTTTCTTTCCCAACAATGACTTTCCTATTTTTGTGCTAGTAAGGCGTGGATTTTCCTTGACATTTTATTTTAAAATAGTGAGGTTGTGCCCAAAGTCAATGGATAGGGAAATTCAAATTGTTTGATTGATGGGTACCCTCATCTCCCATATCTACAATATACATATACAAGTGACTCATCTTCTAGAAACAAACCATTGAAGTGGTAATTTAAATGCAAATTTTTTGGGAATGCTTCTATTGGAGCTTTTTCTTGTAGAATCCTATATGGAAAATAATGCCTCTAACTCTCTATAACCCAACTCCCAATCTACCAGGAAAAAACCAACTTGTTGAGGATAAATATCCTCCTTCACTTTGAGCTCCACAAACTTAGGCAGGTGTACCTTCTTGATTTACCAATTCCCAATAAACCATACAGTGGATATGTGTCTTCTTAACACATATTTTTAAACATTTATCATGCAAAACTATAAAATGAAATATTTAAATTGATTTTAAAGATTTTTTTGTCTTATGGCCAATGCTAAAATTCTAGGGAACAAAGTGATGAGACAATTTATTGTCCCTATTTTTTTATAATCTTTATACTTTGTTGAAACTCTTTATGCTCTGATGAAATATTTCCAATACATTTTATGAACCTATACCTATGCAAACTTGTGATAAGTACAACTAGAGCCACAAAGATTATGGGTAGTTAGAATGACATGTTTTGCTGAATATTATATATAAATTGTAGTACTTCATATAGCTACTTTAATCTATGTTCTAATATTTGGGTAGGAATTGAAATGTTGACTTGTATACATACCAAATGCTACTAGCCTGCCAAGAAAACAAGGAGCAGCTCAAGAGTGGATCAACCACATTGAAGGAGCATTGGAGTTCTAGCCATGGAGTTCTAGCCATGATGAAAAGGAGCCATCATTCCAGATAATATAGGAAATATCTCTGCTATATTTCCTTAGTGTTGTTATTCAGTTATCTTCACTTTATTGTAATATGTCATGGTTGTTATATTTCCTCCTTCTATGGAGATATTTAGTCAAGACTTTTATGTCATGCTTTCAATAAGTGTCAACCCTCTATATAAAGGGATTTGATTGGTTTAGTTAGGTAATGAGAAAATATATTCAAGTGTTGTGTTCAGTATAATAGAGTTACTCTTTTCTATTCTTCATATACTGTTCCATTACTATGTAATCAATTTTTGAAATATAATGAAAGAGTGATTTTTGAGTATCTTTTGTGTTAGTAGTTAGTAGAATCCAACCAAGGGGGCCCACTTGGAAGGTGGATTAGATTAGGATAGCATAGAGTTTCTTTCTGTACTTTTCATGCTTTCAAGTAGAAGTTAATGTTTTACTCCTACAACACTTGCAAAGATAGACACAATGAACGCTTTGAGTTGTTAAATAGAATTAGGAAAATTTTTACAAGCTTTCTGCAGTAATTTCATTAAGTAGTTAAGTGTGCTTACTTTCCTGCAACAATAACATAGGTTTCTTTCATGCATTTTATCTTCCTGTAGCATAGGTAGTATGACTCTTTGAGGAACTTAGTGCACAAATTGTGCTATCCCATTTCAAGTCTACATCCTTGGGTTGACAATCTAAATGCATTTCATGTTGGGAAAAGTAATCCTTAGTATGAATACATTATTCCTAAGAGAGACAATGGCATGATTATTATTACCTATTGTGAGATGTTCATTTTTGGCACCTTTGCTGAGGATGGTGTCAAATTGAGAACCTTAATGAGTCATTTATTTTTAAAAATTAGTTTATTGTTCTTAGTCAATAGAGAGTAGTTGTGATCTTGCTTCAAAATTTCATCAACTCACTTGAATTCATCAAAGAAGGTGAGATGTTAATTGAAAATTTCTCCCAAAAGAACCTGTTAAACTGAAAGAAGAATTTGAAGAACTTGAGTTACCATTTCTTGACGCAAGTCCTGAGTTTGCTGCATCATCTTCAATAGAAGGAGATCCTCTAGATCCATTTGACCTTTTCCCTTTTGCAGAGATATTAGCCAATTTCCTTAATAATTCCAATCCAGGACCACCTGTTGATTATAACCTTTTGGTCAATAATACTACCTAGCCATAGTTTCATTATCCAACATCTCCAGTAATGGAAGCTCCTACCTATCCATTTCCTATCCCAAGTCTTATCAACAATCCTAATCTCAAGAACATACCTAGTTCAGTCCTTCCAAAGTTCTATGGAATTATTACAGAGGACCCTGACTCCTTTTTGTTTGAGTTTGACATTCTATGTCAAAGTTTTGACTATAACACTGATAGTCATAAGCTTAAGTTGTTTCCAAAAACATTGAAGGAGTCAGCTATAAGATGGTTCATGGGCTTAGGAGAAAATGTAGTAACTTATTGGGCTGGGATGAGAGATTTGTTTCTACAAAAATATAAGGAATACTACAAGGGAGGTGATTTAAAAGGAGATGACATCTTTTGAATGTCACAAAAAGAAGATGAGACCCTAGAGGACTACATATCACACTTCTTATACAACTTGCAGAAGAATCCTCAACATGCACTACATGAGGATTCACAGAAGCTAATCTTTCTAAGAGGGGTGAATGATAATTGCCTGAAAGCATTGGACCTTATGGATGGAGGAGATATATCTCAGTCTTCCTAGGATGATCTAAAGAATATTTGTTTGAACTATTCTAGAGTAGCAGTAAAGAAAGGCAAAGGATTCTATCCAACACTTGCAAAAGGAAGTGGCTCTATCATTTCCAAGATAGAAATCTCAAATCTGCTATCAGACTTCAAGAAAGACATCATTAATGATGTCACTACACACCTGGACATGATGACTTCCAAGAAGAAGCATACAAATGCAGAGGCACAACTCACTAAGTATTGTCCCTATTGCCATAAGAAAAAGAAGGATTTCCATTGCAAGCTGGTCGCGAACCTGGAGAATCAGCACCTTCCAACTGAGTACCTAAAGATAGAAGGAGAGGATGAGAAAGTGTTCTTTGTTGCTCAATGTCGGCCATAGGCCATGAGACAAGGTATGCCTCAAGACCCACTACAAATTTCAAATCCTTATAATAGTAAGTGGCAAAACTAGAATATTCAAAGCCTTCCTTAGTATACTCAACCTACCTGGAGTAATGCTTGCCCCAATAATCAATAGAACCAATGGTTTAATCCACAACAACCCCAGTGGCCACAACCTCCAAACTAATGGAAATCACCACAAGGAAATTGGAAGCCCACTAACTAGTGGAGAGGACCTCAAAAATGGCCTAATCCGAATCCTAGATATCCATCTTTGCCACCTCAAATAAATACACCTGCAATTATGCCACCACCTGCAAATTCAAGTCCTCAAAAGAAGACACAGTTACCTACACAACCATAACCAAATCCCAATAGTCAACAACAACAACAAATGTATTCTATTGATGCTCAATAGTACCTTGCCTATGCACTCAACATAGCTGATATACACCTAAGATCGAGTACTACCTTGTATGCACCTAAACCTCCTCTTATTACCGAAGTGCTAGACCTTCCTGCAGCATCAGTACCAATTCTAGAGAATGCTTTGCCATATATAGTTGCCCTAGCTAATGTATCCAATTCAAATAATGTTTAGACATTAGTTAAACCTCCTTTTCCTTAGAGGCTTAGCATGGAAAAACCTATACCAAAAGAGGATCAACCATTTGACATCCTTGACCAATGAAAGAATATGCATGTCTAGATTCCTCTGTTTCAAGCCATTAAAGATGTTCCTATTGATGGAAAAGAAATCAAGGAAGCTTGTCTGAAAAATCCTAGATGAAATAAAATGGATCCAAAAGTAGTTCATGTTATAGGACAACTAGCTGATATCATGTTGGGAAAACTTGTAATCCCAAAATATTTTGATCCAGGGTGTCCAGTTGTTAATATCATCATTAATGGTCAATTTGTCAAAAATTCTCTCATAGATTTAGGTGCTTCTATTAATGTAATGACCAAGGATAATATGAATAAATTGAGCATAGAAGAATTATGAGCTACTCCAACAATCTTACAACTGGCAGATAGTTCTATTGTCACCCCTGATGGGATGATAGAAGACATAATATTTTCCTTAGACTCCTGGGAATATCTTGCTGATTTTATGATTCTATCACCAAAGGTCAATCTTTCTAGTTACCCTATTATTTTAGGACATCCATGGTTAGCAATAGCTAATGCAAACATTAGTTGTAGATCAGGAAACATGACAATTTTAGATGGGCAAGCAACTAAGAAACTAGCATTATATCCTCCAGCTCAACCCCAACCAGATTTAAACACTCCTATATGGCCCAATTTAGGAGATGGGGAAGAAGAGTTAAACTCTGTGGTTTAGCTCATGATGTTACATAGGAAATCCTTTCTAAAGTTGCAAGAGGAAGATGTAGTAATTAAGAGCATTCTTAATAATGACTGTGTTGTGATCAAAGAGATATCTAAGAGCTCCGTGTTGGAGTTAACTACATATGAGGACCATATTGAAGACTATGTTTTGCCTTCAGAACCCAATATTATCCATCAGTTACTACCTTGTGAAGTAGATACAAGTCCTATCACTGAAGTATCCATGCTTGACCTTACAACTACTGTTGAGCTTTCCAAAGGTCACAAACTTCATGTCAATAATAAGCCACCTTCACAAAATTTGGAGCAATTAACTAAGCTCGTACAAACACATGAAAAATCCTTTGCATGGGACTATGGGGATATGAAGGGACTAAGTCCCACACTTTGTACTCATAGGATTTATATCAATGAAGGAAGTATACCACTCTGTCAGCCTTAGAGGAGGATTAACCTAGCATTAAGAGAGATAGTCAAAACCGAATTACAAAAGTTGCTAGATGCTGGCTTTAGATATCCTATATCTGATAGTAAATGGGTATCACCTCTGTTCATAGTACCCAAAAAGGGGGGTAAATGGAGAATTTGTGTAGATTATAGAGAACTAAACAAAGCCACCGAGAAAGATCATTTCCCACTACCTTTCATTGATCAAGTACTTGTCCATGAGGGACTTATGCATATTACATGTCCATGAGGGACTTATGCATATTCTGTCCTACCATTTGGGTTGTGTAATGCTCCAGCAACATTACAGAGAGTTGTAATTAGTATTTTTGCTGACATTTCACATGATTGCATGGAGATATACATGGATGATTTTACAACATTTGGGGTGACCTTTGAAGAGGCTCTGCAGAATCTTGAAAATGTGCTGATCAAATGCAAAGAACACAATCTCTCCCTCAATAGTGAGAAATGCTTTATGTTGATGCAGGAAGGTGTTGTACTTGGACATTTCATTTCATCAATAGGAATACAAGTAGACCCAACCAAGATTGAGGTAATTCTCACATTACCCACACCTACTAAGAAAAAGATGTAAGATCTTTCTTAGGACATGCTGGCTACTATAGGTGCTTTATTCAGAACTTTAGTAAAATAGATAGTCCTCTATACACACTGCTTACCAAAGAGGCTGAGTTTATATGGACATCAGCTTGTGATGAATCCTTCTTGTAGCTCAAGTCACTTCTAAAAATTGCACCAGTCCTAAAAGGGTCTGATTGGTCTATCCCATTTCACATACATACAGATGTATCAGATTATGCAATAGGTGTTGTGTTAGGACATAAGCCTAGTAACCTTGAGAATGCAATTTACTATATTAGTAAGAGTCTCCATGGACCTAAATTAAACTACATAGTTACTAAAAAAGAATTATTGGCTATCGTTTATGCATTGAACAAATTCCACCATTATGTGACAGGCTATCCCATCTTTGTTCACACTGATCACTCAAAAATTAAATATCTAATGAACAAACCTGCTATTACAGGTAGGTTAGCAAGATGGCTTCTTCTATTGTAGGAATTTGATATAACAATTATTGACAAGCCAGGGAAGGCAAGTGTAGTGGATGATTATTTGTCTAGACTTCAAAATGATGATGCAGACACTACTCTAGTTGAAGATACATTCCCTGATGAACACCTGTTCCATATTGTAGTAAAAAATCCATGGTATGCTGATATAGCCAATTATCTTGCAGCTAGTAAGATGCCCCCACATTTCTCTCCAAAGGATAGAAGAATGCTTGTAGAGAAAAGTTTCCAATTCTCATGGATTGATAACAACTTATTTTATACTGGTCCAGACCAAATCATGAGAAGATGTGTGAGAGAGGATGAAACATATGATATACTCCACGCTTTCCATGATGAACCATGTGGAGGCCACTTTGCAACAAAGAGAATAGCTCTAAAAATCTTAACAACGGGTTACTACTGGCCAACACTTCACAAAGATGCAGCCAACTATACAAGAAAATGTGATAAATGCCAAAGGATGGGTTGCCCAACCAAATCAGATGAAATGCCCCTCAATCCACAAGTGGTGGTAACACCATTTGAAATGGGGCATGGATTTCATAGGCCCCATAGATCCTCCTTCCAATGGGAAATCTTACATCCTGGTATGCATGGTTTATCTGACCAAATGGGTGGAAGTGAAAACCATGCAGCATGCCAGAGATCAAAAGGTATAAAAATTCTTGTATGAGGATATTTTCACCCATTATGGAGTGCCTGAGAACTTGTAACTAACCAGGGAGCACAGTTCACTTCAAATCTGATAAATGAGCTAATGAAAGAAAATAGTATCAGGCACAGGAAGTCCAGCCCTTACCATCCGTAGGCAAATGGATAGGCGGAGGTCACAAATAGAGAAATTGAGCCCATCTTAACAAAAATAGTTTAGTTGCACCGACGAGATTGGAGCAGCCGATTCACTGAAGCAGTATGGGCCTACCGCACAACCTAGAAGACAACCAAATGATTCACCCCATTCAAATTAGTATATGGGAAGGAGGAAATTTTTCCCATCAAATTTGAACACAAGACATTGCGTACAGCTCTAGAACTAAATATCAATCTTCCTGTAGCACAAGTAGAACACCTACTCCACCTTAATTCATTAGATGAAATGCACAAATCCACATTGGAGCACACAGAGCTGATCCAAAACCAATGGAAAAGGTGGCATGATTCTCATATCAAGAACAAGTACTTTCAAGCGGGCGATTGGGCATTGTTGTATGATTCCCAATTTAAGGAGATTCCAAGAAAGTTATAGACCAGATGGCTAGGGCCTTATGAAATTGAATACATCTTTGACAATAGAACAGTCCAGTTGACCACACTAGATCCAGTACAATTCAAACTCCTTGTGAACAGACACTGGTTGTGCCTTTATCACAAACCCCAAAATAAGGAGGAATTTTTGCAGCAGTTTAGCACAAACACTTTAGCGATACCATAGGTAACACTTCCTGTAGCAGAAGGTAAAAACCTTCTTCTTGCAGCTTCAAAATAACATGCCTTCAAGTTTGACCATAATTAAAATTTATTTAATATGAGGTCCATTTCCTCATTCATTTTTCTTTATTCTTCTTTCCAACC
The DNA here is from genome assembly GCA_027943335.1 of Chamaecyparis obtusa. Classification (NCBI taxonomy): domain Eukaryota; kingdom Viridiplantae; phylum Streptophyta; class Pinopsida; order Cupressales; family Cupressaceae; genus Chamaecyparis; species Chamaecyparis obtusa. Next base: position 198,536 of record BSBK01003385.1, read on the forward strand.
CATCTCATTTTCTCTCTCTTCCATCCACTCATAATCCACATCATCCACCTTTTCTATTTTCAAAAGATTTTAATAAAATCCACGTCAGCTGATGCATGTAGCCACCATAATTAGTTCTCTCACCATATTTTCTTCACAAGTATGGTAATCAATGCACAAGTACAACTTCTTCAATCTTTACTCACTTTTAGCACATAGATCTTGGTAATTATATATAGTACTGCAATTAATATATCATTTAGGCATTATGCCAGTTCCCCATCCCATGCTGAATGTGCCAAGTGAGGACACTTGTAAATGTTTCGTAGGGGCAAGGGAAGTGTAATAAGTTCCAAATGTCATTACTAAGCCATCCTTGTCACTTCCTTATCACTTCAAGTTGTACTTGGGCCTTGTTTTATTAATTTCCTTTATTCCCACACACTTGCCATACTTCAAATTCTAATTTTTTGAAAGTTGATATGACAGAAAAAGATTGTAATTAAATTGCATTGTAACTTGGAGTTAAGATTATAATGTCCTTTGTAAATGTCATTATTATTGTTCATGCTAAATTAATAGAGGAATTAAAAGGGAAAGTCAGTGTTTTCAAGAAGTGCATTTGAATTTCAAGAAGGAAAGAAGGTGTTTGCAGAGAACGAGAAACTAAAAAAATTAACAGAGAAATTAGGGAGAAGAAATTGGAGGTTGGGTGTTGAAAAGAAATGGGTGAACAACTGCAGAGGCATGAGCCAGTGCACCATGGCATTTTACTTGTAGACATTGAAGCAATGTGAAGATTTAATGCATGTGGTTGGTTGGGGTATTTTCTTCAATTATCAGATTTTAATGAGGAAGTAGTAGCTGAATTCATGAGTACCTTTGAGGAGGGGTAGGCAACTGTATGGGGTTTAACAGTTGTCACCACTAAAGAAATAATAGCAGAGGTCATTGGGTTTCTAGTCATTGGAGAGCATTACCCCAATGAGCATGACACTAGGTCATCTCGAGCTTAGTTCTCCCATCCAACTGATCCTCCTTTGGAAATAACCAAGCAGGGATGTAAAAGATTGTCTCTTCCTCAACCATTCAATGAATTGGTGACTCATATTATTAGGTACTTAACTTGTGAAGGGAGATTTTCAAATTTGAATGCCCATCATTTTAAACTTCTTAATTGCATAAGGTATAATCTCCAAGTTAATGTCCCTAATTTCCTGTACAATATGCTGAGCATTAGTGCTGAGGAGACTCAGAAGGGGATTGCAAATTCTATTACCCACCATGCCCTAATAAAACTTCTATTCAAGAAGTCTCTCCTTTGACATGGTCAGAATTTGTTCAATATAAAACACTTCAACCCCAGGTTAACCCTGTTGAGAAACCCCTAGGAAATGAAGTACAGCCTTTTGAGTCCACTGTAGAAACATATATGCAAAAGAAAAAGAGCTAGAATTACAAGAAAATGTACCTACACCTATTCCCCAAAGAAATGCTCCTACTTCCTTCATAAGGGAAAGAAAACAAAAAGTTGGAGAAGAAACCCCTAACCTTGAAAAAGAAATTCAAAACCCTACAGTACAAAAAAGAAAAAGAAAAAGGTCAAATCCTGCAACATCTATTCCTATAGCATTCACTCATGTAGTAGAGAGGCCAAAAAGGACCTGCCAAAAGAAAACTATAGAGGTTGTGGAAAGAAAGGTGCGGAGAAGTCCTTGGATGAGAGGACAAGTGTCTCTAATTTCTCCTGGAAACCTAGATGTTCCAACAAAAAAACTTACCATAGAACCTTCTATTGAGTACGTTCCTAATGATTCTCCCAAGTAGACAAAAGTGTCTCCATCCCCCAAAAATATGCAAGAATCCCAAAATTTGCAAGAGCCTTGTGGTAACATACCACATGATAATCTAGGTGTATCTAAGCAAAGCCATACTATGGCACAAGAAAGCATTGATGAGGATGTCTAGGTGACTCCTCCACAGTATCCTATTTATTCCAATATGTCTATTGTTCCCTACAAATCAACATGGTTTACTATGTATTTTCAGCAAGCTTCCAAGGAAAAGAAAAGACAGAAAAACCAGCTGCAAGAATTTGGCCCGCCAACCATAAAACCTATTCTCTTTAATTTATATAATCAGTTTGTTTTCCAGAAAACTTGGTGGAAACAAGAAAGAAACATAATGCAAAAAGAGATAGATGACAAGCAAGAGAAAATTAAAGATCTTAGGGAACAAATAAAGAAATAGAAACAATAAATGGACAAAGCTCTTAAATTAGCTGATCAGGTTATAGTCTATAGGCCACCTCCCAGAGTGTATGCCATTTTCTTGAAGGAACAATTTCTCTTGTTTCAGCTCATGATGACTATGAAGGGTATAAATTGTGAATTTAAGTCAGCCCAAGAATTCTATGGATTATACCAGACTCTCCCTCCATGGCAACAAAATTTACTATGTGATCTCTATCTACATAAATTTGTCATTCCACATGAAACATAATGGAACCCTTTTCTCTACATAGGTGATATCCATTTGAGAGCTCTGATTTCATGGATGCACAATGAGGAAAACCATGGTAGGTAGTTGAATAATTACAGAGGCCCAGAGAAGTTTGAACCCTTACCCTTAAGAGCTAAATCAAGAAAACCTAATGTCCTCTTGCGAGATTGGCTCAACCTAACCTATAGAAGGTCGAAGCTAGAAATTAGGGAAAAAGTCTTTGCACTCAGAGATAGGGTTTATAGAGAATATCAAGGATTTCCATACTTTTCATTTCAGAGAGCTCTTGCAAGAGTAAGAAGTTGGTTGAATAGTCTACCAGAGGCCTTCAAGAAAGCAGAGCCACATAGCCCAATCAACTTTGAAGCAGCTCCAAATAGAGAAACTAAGTATATGTAGTTGGGGTGTTAGATTAGAAGAGAATTGTGGATTCCCTTGTCTTTCCAACCACCTACACTCCTATGGCTGATATATGATATCAAAGCCACCAGATTGGATCATCTATAGGAGGATCATCGGGCAGAGTACTTAGCAAGAACAAGAGGATTTTACTACACTTTTAAGAGTGGAAATAAAGGGAAGACATCTATTAGTGATTTCAAGATGACATCTAGAAAATGCAATGCTTGAGGACAAGCATTAGTTTTGTAAGGGTTAGATGACGAGACAATTTATTGTCCCTATTTTGTTATAATCTTTATACTTTGTTGAAACTCTTTATGCTCTGATGAAAAATTTCCAATACATTTTATGAACCTATACCTATGTGAACTTTTGATAAGTACAACTAGAGCCACAAAGATTATGGGTAGTTATAATGACATGTTTTGCTGAATATTATATATAAATTATAGTACTTCATATAGCTACTTTAATCTATGTTCTAATATTTGGGTAGGAATTGAAATTTTGACTTTTATACATACAAAATGCTACTAACATGCTAGGAAAACAAGGAGCAACTTGAGAGAGGATCGATCACATTGAAGGAGTGTTAGAGTTCCATCCATGATAGAGAAAGCCAGCATGATTTTGAGGATCATGCCGCTGCTGAAAAGGAGCCATCATTTTAGAGAATATAGGAAATAACTCTACTATATTTCCTCAGTGTTGTTATTTAGTTATTCAGTTATCTGCACTTTATTGTAATCTGTACTTTCCATGCTTTCAAGTAGAAGTTACTATTTTACTCCTGCAACATTACTACTATGAATGTTCCTGCAACACTTGTAGAGATAGACATAGTGAACACTTTGAGTTGTTAAACAAGCTTAGGATAAGTTTACAAGATTTCTGCAGTAATTTCATTAAGTAGTTAAGTGTTGTTACTTTCCTACAACAATAGTATAGGTTTCTTTCATGCATTTTATCTTCCTACAACATAGGTAGTATGACTCTTTGAGGAACTTAGTGCACAAATTGTGTTGTCCCATTTCAAGTCTACATCCCTGGGTTGACAATCTAAATGCATTTCATGATGGGAAAAGTAATCCTTAGTATGAATACATTATTCCTAAGAGAGACAATGGCATGATTATTATTACCTATTGTGAGGCTATTCATAGAGTCTAGATGAATATACATCCACTAAAACATATTAATGAAAATAAAACCCATGAAAGACATCCATTCCTTACATAGAAATTTTAATAGTTCATTACAAGATCATTAGATTTGTAAACCCTCCCTAAAACCCTATAAAATAATCACTAGGGATTATACTTTCCTTGAAAGAAACTTGCAACTATTTCACAATCTACCTTATAGATTGATGAACAAGAAATGCCTTACAATCCTAGTTCATAAGAAATCAAAGGAAACATACAAAGACATTCAAATACTAAAAAATGGGCTAAAAACTATATTCTCATTAATATATCAAGCTTCATTACATTCAAGAATAACTAAGTACCTTCAAAAAATAGAAAAAGGTCTCAGACCAGGGCTGTATGTTTTCTATCTCAGTTTTCCATCGAGTTTTTCAACAACAAAAAACCATTCTAAATGATCTTGGGAATCCTTTTATAGAAAAAGGATTGCAACAAGCTTCAGATCATTTAGGGAAAAATAGGTTGTCAACCACCACAAAAAATGGTGACAACACAAAGTTATTATAGAAGGGATGGCTGAAAAGCCCAAAGATATCAGAATCCAATCTGATTTATACTTTATGCAAAACCCTAGTAGATGAACCACAAGGAAAAGACTTTTCTTCATTAAACCATCTTTCCCTCAGCTTCTTAATTAATGGAAGGAATGTCTCACCTACCTCTCTATGGCATGGGATCCTTAAAGAAGAGTGTCCCTTGAATATCATATTTAGCAGAAAACAAATCAAATATGATTTGATTGACTGCCATTACACTCACTCATCAATTTTCTATCTGCAATTCTATCCTTTTATCTCTGCAAAATGGATCATATTAGATCAAGAATCCAATCTGCCTATAGGTCATTGAATCCATCAATTTGTCATCAATTTACCAACCCTACTAAAAATCCTTCATCAAAATTTAAAATAAGACCTCAATGGGTAGAAACTAGAGCATTTCACGATGTGAAACAAAATTTAAAATAGGGTCATCAATCAAAAACCTTCTCGACACATCGTGTAGTTCAAAAATAGTCAACAAAACAATGAACTACACATCACTCCACCTGGTGCTACAGACAACCAATCAGAAAGAAAAATTTAACTCCACATGGCACTCAGGCCCCACTTTTTATTTCTTCATCAAAATGGACATGCGTCAATTAGGTGTGATCTTGTAGAAGCTATCTTTCTTGCAGGTTTTGATCATGGGATTATGCCTACCATCTAATCAAAATAGATCTCACCATACGTTACCACCTTTCAACATGGAGATATGTGACTTCATCCTGGACATGAATCACCAAGATGTGATGCCTTCATCATTATTCAGTGAGAAAAAATTGTTCATGGGAACATGCCAACCGCTTGATCTAACTTGATTTGATGATACTTTATCACCTTTCAAACTGGTCCCACGATCTCAGGGAAGACACACGTAAAAAATGTGTGATCTCACGAAGGTTAAAAAGGTATGAAACTTTAGTTCAAGGCATTACGCCCACTGTTGGATCAAATCTAATTTTCTCAATACTTTATCCTTATCCTTTTTTCTAGATAGGTCCCACCATCTGCTACATTTCTCTCAGGTGTGATCCCATAAAGGGTAAACTTCACATATCTTTTCATCATAGGATCGTGCCTTCCGTTAGATTGAATTTGGTCTACTTTTCTTTTAAAACATTAAAAAGACTATTAGACTTAGGAAAATATTAAAACACGGGTCCCACTAGGCTACATGACTTAATAAACTAGCCCCTTTCAACGATAACTTAAAGCACATGCTTTAAAACTAACTTAAGTGACTCCCAAAAAGGTAACGGAGAAACATAAAATCCAAGGGAGACTTAGGTTTTAAAACAAGGAAAACACTTAGGGCTTGGATAAAATAAAACCTAGGGTTTCATGTGAATAGGATTCAAAGGAGGGAAGGACTTTTAGAAACAAATAGATACGTCCAAGGTGCAAAAAAACTAGAACTAGGATATGACATGGAAAAAATTGGACCAACAGTGGCTCTGACTTAGGATGCTTGAATGTAAGTTCAAGAGAAGAAGCTAGAACTTTGGAACATAGACCACACACTACATAAAGAAAACACACACCTAATATATATACAAATATACAAAACTATTGTGCATGGAAAATAATTTTAGTTAAAGAAAGGTTTAATAAATTGTCCATGCATTAGAAATTCTTGTACCTCACTATCCATATTTTTCAAGAAGTATGAATCTTTACCATGTATCTAATGCACAATATAAGGTCCTAACCATAAAGATTCAAACTTCTCATGCTTTGCCTTATCTTCAGCCCTAACATTCCATTGGAGCACCATATTATCAGGCTAAAATTTTTTGTCACTGGCTCTCTTGTCAAATAAATATTTCATTTTTTTCTAGGCCTTCAAGTTTTTCTTTTGTCCCTCTCTTCTAATTTCCTCCAGTTATACAATTTGTACCATTCTATCTTGCATAGAATAAGTTGTCTCTAAATCCTCATCATTGATAAACTTATAAACATGAAGCAAATTAATCAATGGTAACCTTTCTTGAAGGCCATACACGATCTCAAAAGGGAATTTTCTAGTAGCTCTCTTCAGAGTAACCCTATCAGCCCACAAAACCAACTTTAACATTGAATGCCAAGCTATTTTTTTATTCTCTAAAGTTTTCTTCAAAATATGTAGAATACTCTTATTGCTAGATTCTGCTTGTCCATTTCTTTGTGGATGATAGGGTGAAGAATAAGACATGACAATCCCATTTTTATCACAAAATTTCTTGAATTCTTCAGACATGAAGGAAATGGCATTGTCCATTATTAGCTTAACATGGGCACCAAACTTGGTGAGTATGTTGTCCATCAGAAAATCAATTACAACCTTGCTAGTTTCCTTCATAGTAGGAATTGCTTCGATCCATTTTGTGAAGTAATCTATGGAAACCAAAATCCAACTGTGTCCACCACTAGATTTCTCTATGAATTCTTGAATAAAAGCCATCCCCCACATAGCAAAAGGTTCTTTAGCTACCACTAGATTTAGCAATCAAGCACTTGAATATTTCAGCTTAGAAGAGAACTTCTGACAAGGCTCACATTTCTGCACAAACTTGAAAGTGGTCTTGAATAAAGAGGGCCAATAATAACCAACCTTTAAAATATTGTGAGAATTGTTTTTGGCTGAATAATGCCCTCCACAAATACCAGCATGCATTTCTTTCAAGACTTTATCAACCCACCATTCATTTAAGCATAGAAATAACACACCATCTCTATTTTCCCAATACAAATCACCATGTATCAGTGTGTATTTTTGGGCTTGTAGCCTAAGAGCTATTTTTTGATTATCAGTCATATTCTTAGGGAATTTGGTATTCTTAATAAAATAAATAATATCAGAGTAACAAGGCTATATCTCAATGCTAGTAACTAACTCATTCGGTACTCCAACATTATTTATTTGAACCATATTCATATTTTCTTCTGTCATAAGCTTAGCTAAGCCTAGTCCTCATACCAATTTTCTTATATGGATCTCTAAATTGAACTCTTGAACCATGTTAATCCATTTACATCTTTTGCTAGTAACTTCTGGCTATGTAAGAATGTCTTTAACTATTTGATGGGGCACATATGCAATTACCTTAGCACAAATCAGATAGGGCCTGAATGCTTTGACTACTTTAACTAATGCATATGCCTAATTTTCCATCATCTCATAGTTCAACTCTCTTGCTTGTAGGGATTTATTGAAAAATGCAATAGGCTGTTCATATCCCTCTTCATCATTTTGCAATAAGACAATTACAATTGTGTGAAATGATGAAAAGGAAAACAATGAGAAGGTCTTATCATAATTAGGAGACTTCAAGATAGGTGCTTCTTGAATTGTCCTTTTTATCTTTTCAAATGCACCTTGTGCTTCTCCATCCCATTCAAAATTTTCACTTCTCTTCAATAGTTTCATTATGAACATGACAACTTATGAAAAGTTTGCAATGAATCTTCTCACAAAATTGATCTTTCCTAAGAAATATTGCACTCCTTTGATATTTTTTGGAGCAATGACCCTTTGGATAGCTTCTACTCTTTCTGGATCAATTCTAATTCTTTCCTTTGACACAATATACCCTAGTAACTTCCCTTCTGTTAGGGAAATTTAAATTTTTTTAGGATTTAGTGACACACCATACTTCAAGGTGGTATTGAAAATCCTTTCCAAGTGACCACAATGGTCCTCTACCTTCTTGGAATATGAAATTAAATCATCTTGATAAATAACCATGAATATATCAACAAATTTTTTTAAAATGCGACAGCCATGGCTCTCTGAAATGTTGCTCCTACATTCATGAGACCAAATGAAATCCTAACATAAACATAAGTCCTCCATGGAGTAGTAAATGCAGTCTTAAACTACTCTTATTATTTCACTAATAATTTTTTGTAACCTGACAACCCATCCATCATTGACAACGGATCACATACGATAAATTTATGCAACATAGCCTCCATGTTAGGCAAGGAGTAGTTATCTTTTAGAGATGCAACATTCAAATTTTTTAAATCAACACAAAGCCTTATGTCACCATTTTTCTTCCTGACTAAGATCAATTTGGAAACCCAGGTTGAATATTTGATGGGTTGAATTATCCCTGCATCTCTCATTTTCATCAGTTCTTGTTGCATTTTGGGGGCTAACAATGGATTAATTGGTCTTTTCTTTTTTCTAAAAGGTCTGACATCTAGTTTCAATGGGATCTAATGTTGGAAAAAGTCCTCCCTATAGGATTTTAGGTCCTCATATGGCCAAGAAAACACATGCTTATTTTTCCTTAGCAATTTTATTAAAATTTCCCTACACTACAACATTTGGGGTCAAATTTTGACACCAATTTGTGACACCACTACAATTTGTGTTTGTTTTTTGTGTTTTTTTTGCAAGTACCCCAGACGGTGTCATGATAGTGATGATGAAATCATAATTACAACACCCATTTGGTTATAAATAAAAATAAATAAAAAGAAAGTGTCATTTGTAATTTTTGTGAATTCAAAGAGCTACTGCGAAGACGTCACTGCACTTTTGTGTGGTGTGAAGAGGACATTTGAGTTTGGTGTACGTGAAGAGGCTAACATCATGTGGGAAGAGGGCACTAGCACTTGAGGTAGGAATTCAAGATTTGTCTTCTCATTAACTCAATTTCATTTTGATGGCATTTGTTGATTTAATGGCATAATATGAATGTTAATAGTGGCATTGTTTACATCTTAGCATTTGGAATGCTCGATGATCCGCGAGATTTGAGAGCTAGGGAATTGTTTCTATTACCTTCAAGGCATTGTGTGAAGTATTTGATCTCTCTTTATTTGTTTTGTTGTTGATATTCACTATGTGGTACTCCCTATTTATGATCATTTCATGAGGAAATGTCTTGGTGGCTCGCAGGATGCAAGCTAGGGCATCATACATTGTTTATGACCTCACTATTTAATACTGGCATTGTTTTACATCTTTTCATTTGGAATGCTTGATGACCTACGAGCTTTGAGAGCTAGGGCATCATTGCTATTACCTTCAAGGCATTGTGTGAAGTGTTTGATCTCTCTTTATTTGTTTTTCTATTGATATTCACTATGTGGTACTCCTTGTTTATGATCATTTCATGAGGAAATGTCTTGATGGCTCGTGGGCTGCAAGCTAAGCCATCATACATTGTTCATGAGCTCACTCTTTAATACTGGCATTATTTACATCTTTTCATTTGGAATGCTTGACGACCTATGAGCTTTGAGAGCTAGGGCATTGTTTCTATTACTTTCAAGCCATTGTGTGAAGTGTTTGATTTCTCTTTATTTGTTTTTTTGTTGATATTCACTATGTGGTACTCCCCGTTTATGATTATTTCATGAGAAAATGTCTTGATGGATCATGGGCTGCAAGCTAGGGCATCGTACATTGTTCACGAGCTCACTGTTTAATAATGACATTGTTCATGAGCTCATTGTTTAATATCTAGCATCATGCAAATATACATTAATACACTTACTATTTTGAATTTGATCTTGGGAATCATGCAATGTTATTACTATCATTGCATGCTTGCTATTGTTGTGCACCATATATTATTTTAAACACTATTAATTCATTGAGACTTGGATCAATGCTACCATGTTGTTGAGTTTGTGTATGGCTTGACTATGCACATGCATAATTATAGATGAGGATCAGTAATAAGGTGCCAAGCATTGCTTAGATCCTTTGGATCTAACCCCATCTTTTCCTTCCTTGCAGGTTTTGGATCATACAAGAGCATACTGGATTGAACCCCGAGTCAACACTTCATTACTTCAGGCAATGTCTAGTACATTCATTATTTATGTTCATCCACTTATGTATGTTTGCATTCATTCATATTCTTCTGAAAGTTGGCTATTAGTGACCATATAGGACCATTCTTGATATTTTTGGGTCATTTGATGAAAAGATGTAAATAGGGACATCCGTAATAAAATAGGGATATCTTAATAGGGATATATTAAGATTAATATCATAAGTAAAAACATTACACAGTGGAATTCAAATTAAGTACAATATGAATTCACATGCCTTTAATTATGATACACTTTTGAAATTATCACTCATTGGTCATTTGACAATTCAAGATATAAGTATCATAATATAAATTATTGTAAAAGGAAGAAACACATATGTATCATCATTTAATACAAAATATAAAAGTATCCCATAGACACATAGTTGCTATTATAACAACCATCCTCTAATCCCATGGAGTACTAGTCTCAAGGTAAGAACAATTTACTTAAGCCATCATAAAGTATTATCCTAAAGTTTAAATAGACATTGACTATGGATATACAACACTGAGCCATAATAAATTACAGTGTTTCACTGCAATTTCTATGTCCACTTACAATCATCCTACTACTTACACTGTAATTTCTATGTCCATTTACAATAATAAATTATAGGGTTTCACTGCAATTTCTATGTCAACTGCCATTAAACTATATCACTCCTCCTGTTATATAGGCATCCTTCTCATTAAGTGTTTCCATACAAATATATCACTCCTCCTGTTATATAATGTATATGCATACTTGTTCAAAATGCCATACTTGTTGCTCTTAAATATTATTACCATTTCACTCAAATTTACATGATATTAAGGTCAACCCCAAAATGTATACATATGTGTAAGTATAGGAGAAGTTGGATTCTGAAACTATTGAAAAAAAAAAACTATACCAATAGCAGCTTACGAGAAACTATACTTGTGCTTACCACTCCATACCTCAGCATCATAATGCTTATCATTTTCAAGCTTCAGTGAAGCTTCACACCACACATTGTCCACAGATTTTTATGCAATGCTGATTTACGGTGGAGGTAAACTACATGTGTCATGTAAACAACATGGTTGAAGGCATTCTCTTTTGCACATTTTCAAGAGTTTTCCCACCAATACAAGTGTAAATAATGCATTAAACGTAATTTACGAACACTGCATGGTATGAAGTCTCACTGAATCTTAAAATATATCACTCATGTTATTGTCAAAATTAAATTTAAATATTTCTCAAAACATTTATTCTTGTAGAATTAAGATATCCTTATCTACATAATAAAACAATCTTGCATAATAGCATTTGAATCACATTAACACACACCCATGTTTAGTAGCATAGTTCCTTTTAGAAGTGTATGGCTTGACTATGCACATGCATAATCATAGATGAGGATCAGTAATAGGGTGCCAAGCATTTCTTAGATCCTTTGGATCTAACCCCATCTTTTCCTTCCTTGCAGGTTTTGGATCATACAAGAGCATATTGGATTGAACCCCGGGTCAACACTTCATTACATCAAGGAATGTATGGTACCTTCATTATTTATGTTCATCCAATTATATATGTTTGCATTCATTCATATTCTTCTGAAAGTTGGCTATTAGCGACCATATATGATGATTCTTGATGTTTTTGGGTCATTTGTTGAAAAATGTAAAAGTTTCTTAAAAGTTTATATTTTTTTATTTCAATTTTTAAAATCATAAAATGAATAAAATTTAAAGATAACAAATTAAGATAATATTTTTCTTCGCTAAAAAAAAAAACATAAATCTCATAAATCATGGTAAAAACATAAAGCTCATAAAGCATGGTAAAAGAGGGCCCTAATTATGGTAAAATGGGAAAGTTGCCACCTTGCACTGCTATTCATATGGCAGCTGCTAAGGAAGTATGTTATAAAATTTCAAGGCATGAAATTTTATACTTTTTGACATCATACTTTTTTCTCCTTAGCATTGAGTTTACAATGTGGGGGAGTAGAAGAAAATATATGTACAGTTATAAAATTTCATGCCTTGAAATTTGGCATGAAATTTTGTAACATAGTTCCTTAGCATTTGATCTTTATATGGCAGCCATGACTTGAGGTAGGCATTCAAGCTTTGTCTTCTCATTAACTCAAATTCATTTTGATGGCATTTGTTGATTGAATGGAAAAATATGAATGTTAATACTGGCATTGTTTACATCTTTGCATTTGGAATGCTCGATGACCCGTGAGCTTTGAGATCTAAGGCATCGTTGCTATTACCTTCAAGGCATTGTTTGAAGTGTTTGATCTCTCTTTATTTGTTTTTTTGTTGATATTCACTATGTTGTACTCCCCATTTATGATCATTTCATGAGGAAATGTCTTGATAGCTCACGGTATGCAAGCTAGGGCATCATTCATTATTTATGAGGTCACTGTTTGAGCACCTCATGTCCCTATTTGATTGGCTGGTGCTATGTTTATTATATTGATGCTATTAGATCAAATAGGGACATCATTAATAAAATAATACACTTACTATTTTGAATTTGAGATATAGCATCATGCAATGTTATTGCTGTCAAAATAGTAAGTGTATTAATGTATGATCTAATAGTAGCAACCTCATTGATCATTACTGACTGGTCAGAATAATATCCTAAAAACCTAAGGATTGGACATCCTTTAACAGTGATTCATTGCTACAAATCATCATGTTTTTTCTTGGAACATTATGCTAGACTTCATTTAATTGTATCAATCTAGGAGCGTGAACTTGAGATGATGGCTACAAAGTTTATGCTTTAGTTCTTCTCAATAGTCATCACTACAAAAGTAAAAGCTATTGCTACAAGAAGTTTATACTAGAAACTGAAACTACTGATTATCCTCATCTAGCAGGAAACAAACTTAACAGTAAATAGATAATACTTGAGAAGTAAACCTATGTTGCAAGCAATAGTCAATGGTTCTGCTACCAGTGGCTGCAGGAACAACAGTACTTAACAACTTGAAGAAATTGAACTAAATCTTACTAAAGCATGAACAAGAAATTCATTTCCCATGTGGGCCCCCATAGAAGTATGAATAAATTATAACTCAGAGATTGAAACAAAGATCTATCATATATTCATTCAATGAAACATATGCATAATAGACTATCAAAAGTATCTTTTACTCTATCGCTGGTTACAATATGAAATTCTCAAAAATGACTAACTAACTTGGAATCAACACTTCCAACTTATTTAAAAGCAATTATGAAAATAGAACTCCTATAAACTAGATCCTTCATTATAGATCATAAAAAATTTAGTTATATGAATGAAAACACCATTCACGCAAGAAGATAAGCCACTTTAAATGCTACAAGAATATAGGAACAATGACAACTAGATTAACTTGGACTGGATCAACAACTACAAAGTGATTGAAGGAGTGGAGCTATGATTGATCATCTGAAATAGTTATCCACCTTGAAAGACCCACTCATCGTTAAGTATGCATTCCTTGTTGACTTATTCTTCCTGCAAAAGGTTAACACAACAGAATCCAAGACACAAATCCAAGGCAAAGATTATAATAAGTTTCCCTATTTCAACGTGGCCTTGTCATATACCTGCAGGAGATCTACCCATTAAAGCTAAAGAAGAAAGATATCAGATTCTATCATGACATTCATTAATCTCTCTCTCTCTCTCTCTCTATATATATATATATATATATATATATATATATATATATCCATTCTTGTCCTTAAGTTTCATAAGTGTCAAATATACATATAACTAAAACTTAGAAACATGAAAGACTATATAATGTTCATGAAAACCATAAGATATTCAAGTTTGCACCTATAAAATCATAAAAAAAACACTCCATAATATTGTCTCATCATTCCCCCCACCTTAACTATTTGTTGATCCTCGAGCAAATAAATTCTTTAACCTGGCTATCAACCTATAGTCAGCAACTATTCTCTATCCAATACCACCCTCTACACGGCTCCAATAGAATCCCTTTGTTTCCTTGTGCTTCTTCCATCTGTCCTTTTCCCTCTGCATATCAAAACTGTCCAAATTTTTTGAATTTGCAAGCAAAGGAGATAGTAGCAATGGAGGCTGAACAGTTAACGGGATCCAAAAAATCTCTCTTTCTCTTCCCAATGCAATGTACCAAGGGGCACGCTATGTTGCCATAGGAAAATTGAGAGGTGAATGCAGTTCTCTATTTCTCATCTCTCTTGATAGACTATTCCAGTGCCACTGAATGGCATTTCTAGCCTCAGGAAGATCAGAATCCATCATCTACTTATATGGATGGAATGCTTCCTTCCTCATTGGGTAAATAATCTTACTACCTGAGTCATAAGGAGATATCCTTAACCAGTTATAGTAGTAAGTCTTAGGATCTTTAGCTTCAGGCCTTAGAAACAAGGGAGTATCTGATTCCAAATCCCTATACACCCTAGCTTGAGTGTTCCAACTTATTTCATTTTTTACCTAGGACATGAGGGCTTTGAGTTGAATATCCCCGACATAAAGCAAGGGATTCCAAACTCGATCATTAGGGACTGCTAGGTTATGGAGATAAAGTTCACATAATAGATTTTGAATGGCTACAGGAGAGTTATGGAATGCTTGAGAAAATTGGGTAGGATCTTGTAATGAGGAAGACCTGTCCTACATAATATAGGTCATTTGATAGTTTAACAATTGTTCCTTTAGAAATAGAGCATAGAGAGGTGATGGAGATCTACAACCCATCAAGTCAGGAATTAAAGATGTAAATTTGTCAAGTTTCTCACTCAATTTTTCTATCTTTCCCTCCTGAACGAGTGTTTCTTGATAATGAAGGTCTACTATCCTATTTAATTCTTTACATTATTGTTTCCACTACTCTCTCTCAGAATTTAATTTCTTAGACAATTGGAAGATAACAGACAACAAAGAATTTGAACTAGATTGACCTTTTACTATACTAGGGCTAGAATTGTTTTCTATTGTAGGAACATATGACTTACCCTTATTAATATTCATCCTCTACAATGGATCTATCCAGATGATCATAGCCCTCTTAGTGTTAGAACACTGTTCAGCCATTGAAGCTAATGTATCTAATCCTTCATTTAAAATTTGCTCCACAACCTTATTGACTAGGTCTATGTCAATATCTGGATTTTCTTCATAAGGATCCCTTTCTATTGTAGGAGACTCTGCTATAGGGGAGAACACTATTTCATCTACTTACCTAATGTAACTATCAGAATCATCACTTCCTAAAATTTCCTAAAAGCTGGCCTTCTCCTTTGAAACTCATAATCCTGTTCCTCTGAATTGGAATCATCTCCAATGATAACAACCTCTCATTAGCTCACTTGTCAGGAACCTGTTCTATTTTATCATTAGGACATTTCTCAAACATATCTTCCTCCATAATTTCAGTCCATTGTCCTTCCTGCTGAGAAGTCTCAAGCTGTAATTCAGCTTCTTGCTGAATGTTTTCATCCTCTTCTTCCTTTTGCCCAGAATCTTGTGTTATATTTGGTTCATTAACTAGAATCTCCTTAGTTGTTTTTGACCTCGTCCTAGTACTTCTTCTTAATGGAGTTTCCTCCCTCTTTGTTGGAGCTTTTCACTTTCTAGTTGTGCTTGTGGCTGCAGGAGATGCCTTAGTCCACTAACTAGTACTAGGGTTAATTTTCTTTTTCCTTTCCATTGGGGAAACTATTTCCACTACAGGAGTAACCTCAACCTTTTCTGTAGGAGTCTCCAATTCCTCTTCAGGAGCTATTCTTGAAGTAGAAGAATTAGTGGAACTAGGGGAATTAGGGGTCCTAACCCTAGATTTCTTCTTGGAAGAAGAACACTGACCTATTTCAATAAAAAAATTTTGAACCCCCTTAGCAGTTTTAACCCTTTGTCCAACTCTATGCCCAATTGGTTTAGGGGTAGGTTCCTTAAACCCATGTAGCAGAAATTCCTCCCAGGAAATATCTGACTGTTCTCTTAAGGCCTTTTCCACTATCATCTTGATTAGACAGTGATGAGAGACATAATTTTTCCTACCCTCTTGGACTAGAACAACTTGTTTTGACAGAATTCCAAATATAAAACTAGGGACATTGATAGGCTGGTTATCATGCCTTAAGAAACTTAAAAATTTAAAGTGGATAGCATGCAGAAATGAATGTTTCCCTTCATAGGTAAAATACCTAATGATATAAACCACACATTGCTTAAATGGCTCAGGGAGAGATAACCGAAATGTACCTTGTTTTTTATTCACTTCAAGCGGCAGGTCTATATGAAGAGTGAATTGAGCTTTGGAAGTAGTTGGGTCAAAGTTCTCTAAAAATTCCTCACCCTCAAGTGGTAATCCCATGACCTCTGCTAAAATCAACTGTGAAAATGGCACCTTCAACCCTTTAACTCTAGCCACTCCTTCTTTCAAGGAGCTAAGAAACTGAAGTGCAACCTCATCATCCCAGCTGGTCAATTTTTGAACATAATCCATCCAACCCCTTGCTTGGAAATATGACCTACAAGTCTGATCTTCAAGAAAAATACCATGCATAGTAGGCTCTCTTCTGATGAGGTCACCACCCATTGTCTTGTTTGTGAGATACCCAGACAGAGTTGTAGGAAATAAAATAGACAAGCAAAATTTCAAACAAGAAAGCTTGAAAAGGCAATTGTAGGATGATTCAAATTTAGAAATTTCTAGCAAAGCAGCTTGAGAAATGAGCTTATGAGTAATATAAATGCAAAGTACCATGTTATCATTTCATAATTACTCATTAGTACACTCCACAGAACTTGTACTTGAAATAACTTGCCACCTTAGTTTTATACATGCGAAAGATAACACGTAGCTCAATGATTTTCAAAAATGTCTAATCATGGCAGAAAAATACAAGTATGAAAGGAGAAAAGAATAAATATAAAGATTGCATGAACATAATGACAAAAAAAAACTAATAAACTTCCCCCCCTAGCTTAAGATTTGGCAAGTGGGCCCTCACTTGCAGTAATGACAAGGCATACGCTAAAATGGAAAATAAATTAAAGTGGCATACCTTGACTTTTGTGTTAACCTAAAGTGCTGGTGAGGTGGCAAGTGTTAATTATCCAAGAATGAAGGAAAAAGATGAGGTGGATGGGTGGTAGACTTAGAAATGAAGCGAAAAGTTATTATGGAGAAAGGACTTTCTTGAAGAAAGTGTTTATTATGAATGTGAAAAGATCATTTTAGAGCAAGGAAGGTAAATGAGCATAAAGCTCATTACGAGTGGCTACAGGAAGGGTTTCACCAATGATAGAAGAGAATTGCTACAAGAACTCATCCTTGCTCTAGGGTTTGCGATACAATTTCAATCTGTGACCATTAACCAACAATTTGAAACATACCAGATCAACTCTGGAGAGCTAAACCGCACCATTTGGAAAGATTGCAATTATTTCATATGGGCCAAGCCATCTGGTTTGGAATTTCCCTAGATTATGCTGGTACCGAGAGTCATAGAGGAGCACCCAATCACTAATTGAGAACATTTTATCCTTGACAAACTTGTCATGTCATTGCTTGCATTAAGTTTGGATCAATTTTGTGCTATGCAAGGCAGATTTTCTCCACTCATCAAAACCATTCAAACTCAGGATCCTATCTTGTTGTGCGACAGTGAGATCCATCCCAAGATCCAGAGCTGTCCTAAGTGTCTTATGGTTGAATTCAATAGGCATAATTGCAAAGTGACCATAGACAAGCTCAAATGGTGTGAAACCGGTGGTAGACTTCCATGTAGTTCGGTATGCCCAAAGTGCTTTAGGAAGTCAGATAGCCTAATCTTTCTTATGAATGGAAACTATTTTAGTGAGAATAGCTTCCAACTCCCGATTGGTAACTTCCACCTACCCATTAGCTTGGGGGTGATAGGGTGAAGATTTACCATGCCTGATGTTATATTCCTCCATCAAAAAAGCAATCAAATTGGAAGTAAACTGAGGACCTTGATTAGATTGAATCTCCCTCGGTACTCCAAATCTAGTGAAGATGAATTCATAAAGGAACTTGGCAACATTTTTATCCCTAGGGTGCTTCATAGGCTTAGCCTCGGCCCATTTGGTAACATAGTCAGTGCAAACAAGGATATAAGATTTACCTTGGGAAGAGGGCTCAATAGGACCAACAAAGTCAATCCCCCATTTGTCAAAGGGTGCAACAACTACCTATGGCTATAGGGGCATTTCATTAGTCTTTGTAGGGTAGCCCATGTGTTGGCATTTATCACACTTTTTGGTGTACTGAGCAACATTCTTGTGGAGACTAGGCCAATAATAACCTATAGTCAAAATCTTCAGTGCTTTTCTTTTGGCAGCAAAATGTCCACCACAAGGTTCATCATGGCATGCCTTGAGGATATCATAGGTTTCATCCTCTCGAATGCATCTTCTAGTGACTTGGTTAGGACCAGTATAAAACATGAATCCAGAAATCTAGGAATAATTAAAGCTCTTTTAAGTTAACAACCTTCTTTCTTTAGTAGAGAAATGAGCTGGTGTCTTACCAATTGTGAGATAATTGGCAATATCATCATACCAAGGATTGTGTGTAGTCAGCAAGAAAAGATGTTCATCACAAAAACTATCATCAATGGCTATAGGATCATCAGGGACATGCAACCGAGAAAGAAAATCAGCAACCACATTGGTTTTACCAAGTTTATCAATGATGGTAATGTCAAACTCTTGCATAAGCAGCAACCAGCGAGCTAGTCTACCAGAGATTGCAGGCTTGTTCATGAGATATTTAATAGAAGAATGGTTGGTATGCACATAGATCTCATATCCAGTAATATAGTGTTTGAATTTATTCAGTGCATAAATGACTACAAGAAGTTCTTTTTCAGTAGTAGTATAGTTAAACTCAACACCTTGTAAATTCTTACTGATAAAGTAAATTGCATGTTCAATAGAGTCCACCTTCTGGCCAAGTACAACTCCAATAGCATAGTCTGAGGCATCAGTATGGATGTGAAAGGTTAAGCCCCAATTGGGTCCTCGCAACACTGGTGTGGTAGTGAGAACTTCTTTAAACTGCAGGAAAGACTTTGTACACTCAGAATCACAAGCAAATTCAGCATCCTTATTAAGCAAGTTATACAGTGGTGTTGCAAGATGACTAAAATCTTTTATAAACCTTCTATAATACCCAACATTACCAAGAAAACTATGCACATCTTTTTGTTTTGTTGGAATAGGTAATGTGCTAATTACTTCAATCTTGGTAGGGTCCGCTTGAATACCTTTTGAAGAAATGAAATGTCCTAAGACAATCCCCTCTTCCATCATCATGAAGCACTTTTCACTATTGAGAGAAAGGTTATAATCATGACATCTCTAAAGAAATTTCTCTAAATTTTCCTTGGCCTCATCAAAAGTATGCCCATATGTTGTAAAGTCATCCATGTAAATCTCCATGCAATCAGCAGAGATATCTAAGAATATACTGATAACAGCTTGCTGGAAGGTAGCAGGGGTAGCACAGAATAGGAAAATGTAGCCCATGGGTAGGTGAATGTTGTCTTCTCTTGATCCTCAAGGGCAATTTGTATCTGATTATAACCACTAAATCCATCCAAAAAAGAGAAGTATGTCTTCCCAGCCAAGTTATCAAAGACTTGGTCTATGAATGGCAATAGAAAGTGGTCTTTCTTAGTGGCTGTATTAAGCTCTCTATAATCAATAAAAACTCTCCATTTTCCTCCTTTTTTAGGCACTATAACAAGAGGGGAGACCCACTGACTATCAGAAATGGGATAAATAAATCCAGCATTTAGTAACTTTTGCAACTCATTCTTTACTATATCCCGTAGAACTGGGTTTACCCTTCATTGAGGTTGTCAAACAGGTCTGAAATCAGGGCTGATGTAAATTTTGTGAGTGCAGAGCTTAGGGTCTAAACCTTTTATGTCAGTATAATCCCAAGAAAAGGCTGATTAATGTTCTTTTAGAAGCTATAGGACATCTGCCTGCTGAGAGAGAGTTAAGGCACTGTTTACATTTAACTCCCGCCCTGAGCTAACCTCTAGCTTAGTGACCTTTTCTATCATGGACAACTGAGCAATTGGGAAAGACTCCATTTCATGAGGTAGTAATGTATGAAGAAATTTATAAGTTTTTGAATACTACAGGGCATCAATAGGTGGTAACAAGGTGTCAAGGACATAGTCTTCCTGGGAACACACTTGGGGTTGCACCCCATATTCATTCAAAATGATGGAGGAAATTATTTTATCTTCCTCTCGAGAGGCTACAAAAGGTTCCTTGGATATCATCATTAACTGACAAATGGAATTAACCTCAGGTTTAGTATCATCCAAATCTGGCCAGATTATCTTATCATCTTGCAACAAAGGTTGAGCTGGGGAATATAGAGTCAGATTTTTAGTGTTGACTCCATGGATATAGTCATTTTCCTTGACTGACAAGCTATATAGGCATCTACAGTGGCTAACCAAGGCCGGCCTAAAATTATTGGATATCCTCCCATGTTAGCCTTTGGAGAAAGGACAACAAAGTCAACCAGATATTCCCAAGAATTCAAGGTGACTATTACATTCTCTACCATCCCATCAGGTGTAATGGTGTAACTATCAGCAAGCTGAAGGATGGTTGGGATTTCCCTAAGACCGATGATATGTAACTAAGACATTACTTCCTTGGTCATGACATTTATGGATGCACCTAAGTCGACTAGAGCATTTTGGACTTGCATCCCTTGAATAGTGACTGTAACCATAGGGCTACCAGGATTAGAATACTTGGGAATTGTCAATTTTTCTAACATTAGATCAAACAATTGGCGTAGGACATGGATGGTTTTAGGATCTTTTTTCTTCCTCCTAGGCTACTTGATACAAGCTTCCTTGATGGCTTTAGTATAGGCAGGCACTTCCTTTATGGAATCTAGTAGGGGAATTTTTACTGTCATTTGCTTTAGTTAGGAAAGTAAATCCAACACTGCTTGATTCTCCACTGGCTTCACTTGTTCCTCCAACCTATGAGAAAATGGGGGTGCTTGTGTTGCAGGAGCAGTAGGAATAGAAGGTTGAACTAATACTTTAGTTGGGTCTACCGAGGCATCCTCAACTTTGGTAATAATAGGCTGTTGAGTAGGAGGAAGAGTTGTGCCTGATCTTAAATGAATGTGATTCAAAGAAATTATATAGCTCTACTGCTGGGTTGTTGGTTTAGCATTGTTGGGATTTGGAGTAGGCTGAGCAGGCAATTGAGTCTATTTAGGCACTAATACATTTGGGGGCATTTTGCGACGGCTATGTGTCGCAATTGCGACAGCTATGTGTCGCAATAGCGATAGCCATAGACGTCACTATTTTTTAGTCACAAATTGCAACATCTATGGGTAGCCGTCGCAATTGTGACACATATCCCGTCGCAATGTGACTAAGATTTGTTAGCGGCATGGCCGTCGCCCCCCCCGTCGCATGGCTTCGGAGGGACGTTGCAATCGCGATGGACCTCCCAAGCAATTGCGACGGGCACCTGCATCGCATTGCGACGGGTTGCCGTCGCAATTGCGACGCCCGTGGGTGGATTAAAAAAAAAAAATAATTTAATACATTGCTAATGAACCACATTAATTCTTTTTTCTTTCAACAAATGAGGATAGCCACTGTAAAGACAACATGATAATGTACACTCACTGTAAGGACAGTCACAAATGAGGACATCTCACAGTGACTGTCCCTAGTGTAATTGCCACTTGAATGTATTGCTATTCAGCCACATTAATGCTTTTCTTCTTCAACAAATGAGGATAGTCACTGTAAAGACAACATGATAATGTGTACATTATCATGTTGTCTTTACAGTGACTATCCTCATTTGTTGAAGAAGAAAAGCATTAATGTGGCTGAATAGCAATACATTCAAGTGGCAATTACACTAGGGACAGTCACTGTGAGATGTCCTCATTTGTGACTGTCCTTACAGTGAGTGTACATTATCATGTTGTCTTTACAGTGAGTGTACATTATCATGTTGTCTTTACAGTGTCAATATATGCATTATTACTTAAACTGAAGAGTACTCTAAATAATATGTCATTGTGGAGTTCTGATTGCTTCCAATTTGATATACACTTGTTCTACTTATGTATCCAGCATCATGTAAGAAAAGTTGATGCTTTTAAATAGATTCATTTAGCCATGAAATGCCTGTGCATGTTACATACAAGATTCCAAGGCCCAAAACTAATTACTCATTATAATTCATGTACAGAATGATAATCAACCACAACGAGGCATGCGTAGGCGCTGCTTAGATTTTGAGGCATCAGAAGCTCATAGAAGAAACTTGACCAATGGCTCATGGAATGCAACAAACTTATTGCCTAAAACAGGAGCATTGGTAACCACAGATGATGGTTTTGAAAAGAACACTTCACCATCAATGTCACGTGAGGGAACTGCAATTTCTGATGGCAAGTAACTTGTAGTATATAAGAGAGATGCAGGTACAGATGCTGGGAATACATTGCTAATGAACCACATTAATGCTTTTTTCCTTCAACAAATGAGGAAAGTCACTTTAAAGACAACATGATAATGTACACTCACTGTAAGGATAGTCACAAATGAGGACATCTCATAGTGACTGTCCCTTGTGTAATTGCCACTTGAATGTATTGCTATTCAGCCACATTAATGCTTTTCTTCTTCAACAAATGAGGATAGTCACTCTAAAGACAACATGATAATGTACACGGGCTGTAAGTGTACATTATCATGTTGTCTTTACAGTGACTGTCCTCCTTCAAGTGGCAATTACACAAGGGACAATCACTGTAAAGGCAACATGATAATGTAGAGAAACGTTGTCATTTGTATTTTCAACAGTGCCGAGAGAGATTCCCTCCGCGAAATCATAGCTACAATTTCTGAGTACGTTGGGTTTATTTTTCTTTTGTCATTATTATGTAATATGGTATTCAGCTATTACAGAGCTAAAATACCCAGAAATGAGGACATATCTGTGTTGAATTTATTGTTAGCGGCTTTGGTTATTTAGAAGTTTAATTTTATTTGTTCATCTTTCAAGCACAAATGTTTTGTGGACCGTAACATCTTCATTGTTTTGGGTATGCAATGAAACAGCCGTAACTTGCAACTACCTTCACGGTACTTGTGTACATTATCATGTTGTCTTTACAGTGACTGTCCTCATTCAAGTGGCAATTACACAAGGGACAGTCACTGTGAGATGTCCTCATTTGTGACAAGGACAGTCACACATGAGGACATCTCACAGTGACTGTCCCTTGTGTAATTGCCACTTGAATGTATTGCTATTCAACCACATTTATGGGCCCGTTTGGCCCACAGCACACAGTAGCATCTACAGAGAAGAATATCCCAGGTGTAACAAGTTGTAAGAATATACCAACAGTTCTAAGAAGTTCCCTAGCACATAGTAGCATCTACAGAGAAGAATATACAACATGAGGGCAGCCACTGTAAAGAAAACATGATAATGTACACTCATTGTATGTGTACATTATCATGTTGTCTTTACAGTGACTGTCCTCATTCAAGTGGCAATTACAGAAGGGACAGTCATTGTGAGATGTCCTCATTTGTGACAAGGATAGTCACACATGAGGACATCTCACAGTGATCGATTGTCCCTTGTGTAATTGCCACTTGAATGTATTGCTATTGAACCACATTAATGCTTTTCTTCTTCAACAAATGAGGACAGTCACTCTAAAGACAACATGATAATGTACACTCATTGTAAGGACAGTCACAAATGAGGACATCTCACAGTGACTGTCCCTTGTGTAATTGCCACTTGAATTACACAAGGGACAGTCATTGTGAGATGTCCTCATTTGTGACAAGGATAGTCACACATGAGGACATCTCACAGTGATCGATTGTCCCTTGTGTAATTGCCACTTGAATGTATTGCTATTGAACCACATTAATGCTTTTCTTCTTCAACAAATGAGGACAGTCACTCTAAAGACAACATGATAATGTACACTCACTGTAAGGATAGTCACAAATGAGGACATCTCACAGTGACTGTCCCTTGTGTGATTGCCACTTGAATGTATTGCTATTCAGCCACATTAATGCTTTTCTTCTTCAACAAATGAGGATAGTCACTCTAAAGACAACATGATAATGTACACGAGCTGTAAGTGTACATTATCATGTTGTCTTTACAGTGACTGTCCTCCTTCAAGTGGCAATTACACAAGGGACAGTCACTGTAAAGGCAACATGATAATGTAGAGAAACGTTGTCATTTGTATTTTCAACAGTGCCGAGAGAGATTCCCTCTGCGAAATCATAGCTACAATTTCTGAGTATGTTGGGTTTATTTTTCTTTTGTCATTATTATGTAATCTAGTATTCAGCTGTTACAGAGCTAAAATACCCAGAAATGAGGACATATCTGTGTTGAATTTATTGTTAGCGGCTTTGGTTATTTAGAAGTTTAATTTTATTTGTTCATCTTTCAAGCACAAACATTTTGTGGACCGTAACATCTTCATTGTTTCGGGTATGCAATGAAACAGCCGTAACTTGCAACTACCTTCATGATACTTGTGTACATTATCATGTTGTCTTTACAGTGACTGTCCTCATTCAAGTGGCAATTACACAAGTGACAGTCACTGTGAGATGTCCTCATTTGTGACAAGGACAGTCACACATGAGGACATCTCACAGTGACTGTCCCTTGTGTAATTGCCACTTGAATGTATTGCTATTCAACCACATTTATGGGCCCATTTGGACCACAGCACACAGTAGCATCTACAGAGAAGAATATCCCAGGTGTAACAAGTTGTAAGAATATACCAACAGTTCTAAGAAGTTCCCTAGCACATAGTAGCATCTACAGAGAAGAATATACAACATGAGGGCAGCCACTGTAAAGAAAACATGATAATGTACACTCATTGTATGTGTACATTATCATGTTGTCTTTACAGTGACTGTCCTCATTCAAGTGGCAATTACAGAAGGGACAGTCATTGTGAGATGTCCTCATTTGTGACAAGGATAGTCACACATGAGGACATCTCACAGTGATCGATTGTCCCTTGTGTAATTGCCACTTGAATGTATTGCTATTGAACCACATTAATGCTTTTCTTCTTCAACAAATGAGGACAGTCACTCTAAAGACAACATGATA
The DNA here is from genome assembly GCA_027943335.1 of Chamaecyparis obtusa. NCBI lineage: Eukaryota > Viridiplantae > Streptophyta > Pinopsida > Cupressales > Cupressaceae > Chamaecyparis > Chamaecyparis obtusa. The sequence continues at coordinate 224,193 of BSBK01003385.1, forward strand.
ATGTACACTCATTGTAAGGACAGTCACAAATGAGGACATCTCATAGTGACTGTCCCTTGTGTAATTGCCACTTGAATTACACAAGGGACAGTCATTGTGAGATGTCCTCATTTGTGACAAGGATAGTCACACATGAGGACATCTCACAGTGATCGATTGTCCCTTGTGTAATTGCCACTTGAATGTATTGCTATTGAACCACATTAATGCTTTTCTTCTTCAACAAATGAGGATAGTCACTCTAAAGACAACATGATAATGTACACTCACTATAAGGACAGTCACAAATGAGGACATCTCACAGTGACTGTCCCTTGTGTGATTGCCACTTGAATGTATTGCTATTCAGCCACATTAATGCTTTTCTTCTTCAACAAATGAGGATAGTCACTCTAAAGACAACATGATAATGTACACGGGCTGTAAGTGTACATTATCATGTTGTCTTTACAGTGACTGTCCTCCTTCAAGTGGCAATTACACAAGGGACAGTCACTGTAAAGGCAACATGATAATGTAGAGAAACGTTGTCATTTGTATTTTCAATAGTGCTGAGAGAGATTCCCTCCGCAAAATCACAGCTACAATTTCTGAGTACGTTGGGTTTATTTTTCTTTTGTCATTATTATGTAATCTGGTATTCAGCTGTTACAGAGCTAAAATACCCAGAAATGAGGACATATCTGTGTTGAATTTATTGTTAGCGGCTTTGGTTATTTAGAAGTTTAATTTTATTTGTTCATCTTTCAAGCACAAACGTTTTGTGGACCGTAACATCTTCATTGTTTTGGGTATGCAATGAAACAGCCGTAACTTGCAACTACCTTCACGGTACTTGTGTACATTATCATGTTGTCTTTACAGTGACTGTCCTCATTCAAGTGGCAATTACACAAGGGACAGTCACTGTGAGATGTCCTCATTTGTGACAAGGACAGTCACACATGAGGACATCTCACAGTGACTGTCCCTTGTGTAATTTCCACTTGAATGTATTGCTATTCAACCACATTTATGGGCCCGTTTGGACCCCAGCACACAGTAGCATCTACAGAGAAGAATATCCCAGGTGTAACAAGTTGTAAGAATATACCAATAGTTCTAAGAAGTTCCCTAGCACATAGTAGCATCTACAGAGAAGAATATACAACATGAGGGCAGCCACTGTAAAGAAAACATGATAATGTACACTCATTGTATGTGTACATTATCATGTTGTCTTTACAGTGACTATCCTCATTCAAGTGGAAATTACACAAGGGACAGTCACTGTGAGATGTCCTCATTTGTGACAAGGACAGTCACACATGAGGACATCTCACAGTGACTGTCCCTTGTGTAATTTTCACTTGAATGTATTGCTATTCAACCACATTTATGGGCCCGTTTGGACCGCGGCACATAGTAGCATCTACAGAGAAGAATATCCCAGGTGTAACAAGTTGTAAGAATATACCAACAGTTCTAAGAAGTTCCCTAGCACCTAGTAGCATCTACAGAGAAGAATATGGGTCAACGAGGTTGACTTCAAGCCATGCAATCTAATGGTAATAGTAATATCATAATTTGACATACTATCAGAAATACTTCCTAAATAGACTATTCAATCTTATAAGAGATGGATTCATGAGAACTATTATTTATGAAATATGAGTCAATGACTTTAATTAAAAAAATTACACAATCTAATTCTTGTAAAAATATCAAAATTTGACACATTGAAAATACCTTCCAAAAGTATCGTTAATTGATTAATATGAATCACTACTCATGAAATATAATTTTATAAACCTAATCTAAAAACTACACAATAAAAATCTTAATAACAATATTGTAAGAAACTATTCCCAAAAGCAAGCCTAACAAAATTTGATGAAAATAATTTTTGTTTCACTCAACTTTGACATTCACAACTTCCTCTTTTATTATAATAAGAAAAAAAATGTCTTTTTAGATATACCTCATGAACCATACTCGAATAATCTATCATTTTTCTTCTCAAAAACATATTTGTAGAGCCTGCTTCTTTTACTTGTTTGTACTTTTATCTCTCTGATGGAAAGGGTTCCTTCAGGACACATTTTTCAAAGTTCACTGCTTGAGATATTTGAGGAGGGTTCCCCTACTTGAGTATCCATCCAACCCATATTCGAGTAGTTCTACAATTGCACAGTCTAAATTAATAATACTGACAATTGAATGACGAATGATGATACATAGAATTGATATAAACTAATCCTAAAAACACTAAAACATTATTAATATATTTATATTTCATAAATAAAATTGATATAAAAGATTTGGAAAGATACATTAAAAAATAGAAAAACAGTAATTTATAATAGAAGGAAACTTAAATTGCTATTTAAAAAAAAAACAAGAGTCTTAAATCTTATCATTTTGTTTCATTATCATCCATAAGTACACACCTCTAGCATAATAATTATATTTTACCACCCATAAAATGAAAAAAAGATTTTCACAAGAGAAATTGAAGCTAGATTATAAAAATGAACCATCTTATTGGAAACTGGAACTGTTATCATACCCAAAAGGACTACAAAATTTCACCTTATCATACCCAGATTGTTGCTTTGCCTGGCGGAGGGAAATTTGATCAGTAAAATTGACACAGAGTATGTTGTCTCCATTGTCATGCTGGATAACAAAACACCAACTTTAATGGGCATGTACTGTCCCTTGTGTAATTGCCACTTGAATGCATTGCTATTTGATGCAGGGGCATCCCTAATGCAAGCCAAAGACACCATGATTGAAGGAAGTTGCCATGAAGCCAAGGAGTCAAATCCTATCAATTGGAACATAAGATTTTCACCTTGGAGCTTTGAAGGATTGACTGGTGAAAGGTCCTTTTGATTGACAAATCAGAGTCTTTTTGAATGACAAATCAGAGTCTTTTTGAATGACAATAAATTAGAATAGGAGTTTTAGATGTTTTCTTGGTTTGTAATAAATATTAAGGATTGATTTTATCTCCTTATAAACATCCACTTGTTGGACACAAGACCCCTTGGTGACTTATAAACCTTGGGCATCTTTTGAGTCCTTGGATGAAATGAGCATAGTAAGTGTTTATTAGGTGTCTTTTAGATGTTGTTAAGAAGTTTTAAGGTCCAAAATAACTTTAATAAGGTTCCTAAAGTTTCACAACACATTTTTAACCTTCTCGGCAAAGTTGTTTGCAAAGTTGTAATGCAACTTTAAAAGTTGCTTAGCAAAGTTGACATTTGTTGGATAAACTGTTCTAACCACCTAGATGGTTGAACCAACATTTGGAGAGCCTATTTTAGGCTTCAAATGGTCGAAGACAGACAGAGAACCAGTATTGTAATCATTTTGCTTTCATAAAAAATAAAAATAACCCTGTTTTAGTGCATTTCTGGTGAAAAATGAACTCTGTACGACTGTACGGATGGTGGTTGGATGATAAAATTTGCCTGGAAGTTGTAATAGTGACATCTGATGCTTTGGAAGTTGGTTTTCTTGATTCTCTTTGTTTTATATCTAAGTTATTTCAAATTTTCTGTGCATTGTTTACAAACCCTCATTTTCAGGGTTTGACTGATGTAAAGACCTTAACTCACATTTCAACCATTGGAATTCCTTCTTCCTTGGTGGAATGAGAGTTAAGGATGTATATTTGTATATTCTAAAAGCCCTGACTACTCTGCATCACTATTGAACCACATTAATGCTTTTTTCCTTCAACAAATGAGGACAGTCACTGTAAAGACAACATGATAATGTACACTCACTGTAAGGATAGTCACAAATGAGGAAATCTCAGAGTGATTATCCCTTGTGTAATTGCCGCTTGAATACATTGCTATTGAACCACATTAATGCTTTTTTCCTTCAAGTGGCAATTACACAAGGGACAGTCACTGTGAGATGTCCTCATTTGTGACAAGGACAGTCACACATGAGGACATCTCACAGTGACTGTCCCTTGTGTAATTGCCACTTGAATGTATTTCTATTCAACCACATTTATGGGCCCGTTTGGACCACAGCACATAGTAGCATCTACAGAGAAGAATATCCCAGGTGTAACAAGTTGTAAGAATATACCAACAGTTCTAAGAAGTTCCCTAGCACATAGTAGCATCTACAGAGAAGAATATACAACATGAGGGCAGCCACTGTAAAGACAACATGATAATGTACACTCATTGTATGTGTACATTATCATGTTGTCTTTACAGTGACTGTCCTCATTCAAGTGGCAATTACAGAAGGGACAGTCATTGTGAGATGTCCTCATTTGTGACAAGGATAGTCACACATGAGGACATCTCACAGTGATCGATTGTCCCTTGTGTAATTGCCACTTGAATGTATTGCTATTGAACCACATTAATGCTTTTCTTCTTCAACAAATGAGGACAGTCACTCTAAAGACAACATGATAATGTACACTCACTGTAAGGACAGTCACAAATGAGGACATCTCACAGTGACTGTCCCTTGTGTGATTGCCACTTGAATGTATTGCTATTCAGCCACATTAATGCTTTTCTTCTTCAACAAATGAGGATAGTCACTCTAAAGACAACATGATAATGTACACGGGCTGTAAGTGTACATTATCATGTTGTCTTTACAATGACTGTCCTCCTTCAAGTGGCAATTACACAAGGGATTTGTGTTTTCATTTGTGTTTCAACAGCGCCGTAACCCTCCGCGAAATCACATCAGGATATAAGGGCAAAACAAACAAGAACGTTGTCATTTGTATTTTCAACAGCGCCGAGAGAGATAAACAAACTTAAAACTCAGACTTAAGAAAGATGAAGGCAATGCTTCAAAAGGTCGATGCCCTAAATACGGGAAAACACAATACCACCATTAAACGATGCCCTAGTCACCGTATCAATGCTGCCAGCTCCGTACTAGTATGCTGACTGCTCACTTTCATCCTGTGATAAAGGTAACTTCATTAATCATACTTGAAATGGCAGCATATGAACTAAAGCTGATGAACATTTATAAACTAAAAGTTTAAAACTACAGATTACAAATGTAGTAGTTTCATACGAAAAGAACTTGATGTCTGAAATTTACCATTAGAAGTATCCAAAGGAATACCACAGTACTGTTGAACTTGGAGAATCGGAGATGATCTACACAGCAAGGTTCAATAGTTGTAAGGACTGTTACACCATCTTTAGCATTTGAATACATTTTCTCCTTGGCTTCTGGTGGATCCTCAAAGACCCCCAATGACGTTTTCCCTACAATTATCAATTGTTTGTCAGTATGAGATATTAATAAATAAACATTAATCACAATATTAGGCAAACAATGTTCTTGATGTCTGAATCTAAATCACAGAAAGCTCTAATAAAGTAGTTCTCAGTTTCACATTAAACTAAGTTTCAATTTCAAATGGTTATAATAATTTTTGCAAGTTATAAGTAGCTGGTTACAGTATATGACATAAAAAGAAAAAAAATCATTTCTATTCTTTTCTTCTTTTTCTCTTTCAACGAAGCTTTTGCACCACACAAATGCATACCAAGAATTTCTCAGGAGGTTTCAAGACCATTGCATACCAAACTTCTTCTCTATAGATGCTACTGTGTGTCGTGGTCCAAACGGGTCCAAATAGACCTAGTGACTCTAGTAGGTCTCCAAAACCTGTTCTGCAGCAATAACTCTTCAATTTGACAAAGGACCTTATGAACTTATATGTTTTTTGAGTACCCTTTTTGATGTTCTAACAATCCTCCAACTCCCAGACCTTGACTCCACTCCAGCATATCAATGTCCTTATTGAGTCCGCAGACCTAATGCATGCCTTTGGGTGTGGGTTCCAAAACAAGGCATTGAAAATGGGTGCATGAAACCAAGATCAGAGTTTGAAGATGTCCACCATGCTCTAAAGATCTAGATTCAACAAGGTTTGAGGTCCTTTACTTGCCGCTACCCTCTGATCTTGCATAATCCATCAACTCCTAGTCAAGAACATTGAGATTCTTGACCTAGGGCTTGCTCTTGAAATTCTCTGGCTTAGTATCCTGTTCCAAAGCTTTTAAAATATGAAAATAAATGCCCTTAACTTTAATTTTACAAAGAACAGAGGATATCCTATGGTTTATTTGCAAGTTAAGGCCATTTGAATGCAATAACCCAAAAAATGAGGGTTTGACAGAACAACAGATAAGAAAAAGGAATAACTTTGATATAAGGTGTCTTGAATCTACCAAATAAACTCTCAAAGCATAAGATATAAATACTCTAACTTCCACACTGGTCTGCCCTCCCTTTCACATCCGTACACTGTACAGTGCTTGAAGGAAATGCACAGAAAAGGCTCTAAAATAGTGGCTCTATCTGACAGAGAGTCCATGCTAGGCTTCATGACTAACCTAGAGCACATTCCTTGTTATGGAGGAAGTTTGAATGGTGAAGAACTTATGGAATGGATAGAGGACCTAGATAACCATTTTGACTACAAGTATCTTATTAATAACCATTTTGACTACAAGTATCTTATGGATAGAGGACCTTGATAACCATTTTGACTCATTTAGTATCTTCTTGAGCTTCACTTTGTTTCGAGAATATAGTTTAATATTCTCTACTAAACAGGGCCAACCACGTGAAGGTGGAAGCTCATTTGGCCCCACCCCCCTCCCCCTAACATCACTCTACATTCCCCGTTAACATCTAACATTCATTCATTCTTTCAATTATTAATAAAATGTAACATTCAATCAATATCACATGATAACATTCATTAACACATTAGATTCGTTAACACACAACATTCATCAATATGAAAATAAACACATAATTCATGAACATTCATTAGCACATAATTAAATTCATTGAGACATAAAATTCAGTCATTATCAATTAAGGTATTTAGATGACAATCATTTCTTTTTTCTCTTTCTAATTTTTTTTTCTATGTAAGCTCTAAGAGGAGCATTAGTGTTATCATCAATACCCCCCTCATCAGTTGTTTTGTTCTTTGTTCTTGATGATCTCAAATTCCTATGCTGCTGCAAAGGGGGGTCCTCTACAATAACAAATAAAAGAGTTAAATTTAAAATATTTAATTATAATTGTTACAAGTATTTAATTATTTTAAAGAACATAACTGTGGCGCTCTTTAATTACCTGATCTGGCCACATCATTTTGTCTAGACTCAACCTCAACATGCTCATGAGCACCGACCCCTCGATCCTCTATAGTTGCTATACAAAATGTTACATTAATCCAAACACCAATTGTAATTACATATAAAAATTTTAATAGAAAATGTATACCTCCACCACTAGGATGCACATCATGCGAACCTTCATTATGCATAGATTGTGTAGAAGGATTGTCAGGCTGCATTCCAATATCCTACACATTGTTATCATTGCTTTCTTAAAACAGATATACTCACTTTATATTAGAACTTAACATCAAATAGACTAATTGGTAAAGTATTCAATTTGAAATAAATTTCATTTAGCTTATTTACCTGTGGCTCAGATGCATCATTATTTGAACCTTGCACACTGATTTCAGCTCGTAGCCGTTCAGCCACGGCTCTATAGCCTTGTTGGAAGCCAATTCTCTTGTCCTCTTCTGTGAGGCATCTATTGAACTCTGACCCCTACATTTTTTCTTGGTATGGTGAATTTTACTTGCATTGTTTGATCAAAAACAATTTCCTTGTAATATATAAAAAAATTGATACAAGTTTTCATTTACTAATACTTACAACTCGTGCTTGAAGTTTGGAAAAACCACCAGAGCCGAGCTTGTGTGTCCCGTGCTTTTCTAATCTTGCCTTTGTTGCCTTTGATGTGTCAGGCAATCTATGAAAAGTTTGAAATATGTTAGAGACCAGTATAGGAAAAATTTAGAGGTTAATTAGTACATAATTACATTCTCAAAAGTATCACATACCTTGCTCTACTCTCTACTGGCGTAATTCCTTTTTTCATGTCGGCTTTATACTTTCAATCCAAAATCAAACCCTGCCACTCAACCTCAAGAACACAGAGCGGACGCTCGTGCCTTGGGTTAACCTCTAAATATTTCCTGTACTGGTCCCTAATATACTTCAAACATAAACCAGCTCTTTCAAGGAGCTTGTTTCTCTCGAATGCACGAGGTCCAAAAAGCTGGGTCATACTATATACAAGATCATCCTTCAACTTTTTATCTTGGTTATTCCACCTTTTAAGTAAAAAAAAACATGTTAGACTCATAAATGAAGAGAAGCTACCTTTAATATAGTTCAAGAAATTGATGAAAAGGAAAACTATTCTAGCAATGATATGAAATCAAAATAGTGGTTTGGGGTTTTAGTTAGGATATGATGTTCCACCATGTACGTATGGTGGGCCCGAATATCCACAAACACTCATCACCAAGTTTTCGCCAAAAAATATCATTCCCTACAAAATAATCATGGGATCATTAGTCGATGAAGAGTGATCAAAAACTAAATTACTATTATATCACTATAGAATAATAATAACTTTAAAGTACCTGGAAGTTTGGATACTTTTAAGGGAACGCCTTCATCGTCACTGATGATCAATATGCAATCCTTCACCGTTCCCGTACTAGGAACACGGGAACATCCAGGAAATGATGTTGCATCAGGACTTGTTGCATCTCCTATTGCAAAAAATGAAAACCATTATCAAATGCCTCCAAGAAATAATACTTCAAGGGAAATAAATTGGTGTAGAGCACCCATGGAACAAACACAATCAAGGGATCTACATCGTAAACACATAACACTTAAACACATAACAAAAGAGAGAAAAAGAGGGATTTGTGTACCAGTAGATGGTGCAACAGTTGGTGCATTTAGGCTGTGTGTTGTTGACATGGCAGTCGGCAAGACATTTGTGGCTGTCCTGGATGGAGGCGGCATTGTCATATCATCATGGAAAGGAGCTGAAGAATAAAATTGTTAGAGCATGCATAAATATAGAACGCGTGGACTAGCATGGACAAGATTGTTAGAGTATTAAAAAAAAAGATTGTTCGAGCATGTATTGTCAATGATTATGATCATTCCTATATATATTCAGTGGAAAACACAAGTGGGGAATGGAACATGTGATCTACCTGAACCACTTGCAATACCGGCCTCATCATGGGAATGGGGTTCAAAATTACGCAAATAACTCTGTAAAGACAATGCATCCATATTTTAATTAATGTCATAAAAGAGCATAACATAAAAACCATTATTGAACTCTTGTAATAATTAAAAATTTCATTAATACTTACTTTAAAGTTTTCAGAAGTGCGCAACAACTCAGCTGCCCTGTCTTTTATTTCCTGAGTCTGAGGATGTATGGATACCAAACGTAGAAGTTCTTTCCCAATTTTATTTAGCAGCTTTTTAATGGAACCGATCGGGTCATCGGTCTCTGCTAAATCAATAAAAAAAGGGTCCACAAGGGGGGACTCCTGAGGGACTGCAGGTTGCTTTCCCTCTCTCCGACCACCGGCCCTCTGTGACAACAATAGTATTAGTATTATCAAAATTACTCCAAAACAATGAAGAAAATAACATTAAAAAAAATAACATTCTGCTTCTATCTAGTTTGCACAATTACAATGAGTTTTACCTGCTCATGTGTAGATGAGCTAGGAATATCGTCACCATCACCTTCAGGCGGTTGCTCCATATTGTGCCCCTGTGTCAAAGATCAAGTATAAAAATGTTAGCCAAAATTTAATAACTAAATGGTATGTTGGAGTCATTGATTAGAAGTTGGTTTAATAGTATGTACCACCCCCATGATAGTAGCCTCGTTTGTATCTATGTGGTTCAAATTGTAATCAATAAGCAGCTCTTCCCCTGCACGTATTGATTTTATCGCACAGATGAATACACGATTTCCCTCGCGCGCCTCAAATATGCAATTGGGTTGCTTTATAGTTGACCCAGGTCATGTACTATTTATAAAACCCGCAATATTCCCTGTTGCTTTTGGCCTTCCATCAATGTATATAGCCACACTTTTACTTTGATTATTATCTTGCTGTTGTATATAATTTGTCGAGAGTGCATACCTACGCATACTTTTTTTATATTGAACAATATGCATCCAACTTTTGTAATCGTAACATGGTCCAACATACTCCATCAATTCAGAAAATTTGTTGTAAGACACCTTTATGCCATCCATAGAAAATAGGCCCAAACCATGTAATGATGATGGTGCTATGCGATATATCTTCTCATTAACACAAAAATCAGTGTTTATTGGAGGAAATTCCTTGGGTACCCAATGTTTCTGTAGATGTTGGTACCTCAAGGGCACCTCGATGTCACCTTTCATCTCATCATCATAAGAACATGACCCCCCTTGAGCAAGGAAAAGTTTCACGTGTTTATTGAATTTCCTTCTAGTCCTTTGACCTCTAGTTAATCTCCCTATTCTAGATAAACTGCATGTCTCACTTTCCTCTTCTATTCCTATATTTCCCTCACTCGAGGAAGACACTTCTGACAAATACCTATTTGCTGGTACCTGCAAATGGGAGAGATCTTAGAAGACATCAATCTTACTATTGATAAGTGTATTAAATAGACTTTCTATAAGGTGTATTGACTTATACCTGTCGATCCATGAGACTGTGCGGGATGCTCTTGAAAGGGGTTCAATTTCCTGCAAATGTAATTCAATTATTGTGAGCATAATCACATCATAATCATAATCACATCCATCATAAGCATCACATAAAAATTAAAAACATTAAAACATACACATTATAACACTTATAGCTTTTAAATAGATAATGAATAAACTATGTAACCATTTAAGAAAAATATATTTCTATCAAGAAATGAATATTAAATACATTAAGGATTGATGGCATACCTTTAAATTTCATCATCATCATCCTCATCATCATCATCATCATCATCATCATCATCCTCGTCATCGTCGTCATCATCATCGTCCTCGTCGTCGTCGTTGTCATCGTTGTCGTCATCATCAACATCATCATCATCAACATCAACATCATCTTCATCATCATCATCAGTAGCAGCATCATCTTCTTCTTCTTCTTCATGAAAATTTGTCTCAGGAACATCATCCAATAATTGTCGATCATGATCATCATCTACATCATCTTCTACTTCTTTGGTATCTTCTTCTTCCATCGCATTATACTTTATCGGCCTTCCTCTCGGTTCATGTCTAACAACAAATGACCAACCCGGTTTATGTGAAACCTCTGAGTAAAATACCTGCTCACATTGGCTTGGAAGAACATAGGGCTCATCCCCAACTGGCTCAAATGACCTTGTATTAACCATTGTAAATCCATTATCATGTTCAATAACAGTTCTATTAGGATCATTTGGATTAAGTCGTAGCCTGTACCATTTGACAACGAAGAGTACTAATTTGAAGGAACTAAAGTCGCACTCAAGTATATCATCCAAAATGCCATAGTATTGATTTTTAGACTCTTGAGTATCTAAGTCATTTCTAGATGAAATATTAGTCACTTGAAAGACTGCAGTTATTCCAGAATCACAAGTTTTCTTCGTGTCATCCAACACTTTGACGCGAAATTTTTGACCATTACAGAACATACCCTTGTGGTGTTTAACCTGCAATAATATGTGAAACATGTTAAAATTATTATATCGTGAGTTGATAAACATACGGGTGATTAATAATTTTGTACGTACCTGGAAATCTCTTAAACCATATGCTAAATCTATTTCCCTTTGCGTAATATTAGAATCTCCATTACGATGAGCTTCTTTAACCAATGAAGATACACCTTCCCATGTTAATGTGTGACCAGAATGTTGACATCGTTCAATCCATACCATCATCCAATCAAGATTGTTTGCAATATACAAATGTAGTGCATCCCACTCTCGAGCAATTGTACAAAAAAAAAATAGACGACTTACAACCGATTTATTTTGAAGATTAAGAAATAATTTATTACAATAACATCTTATAATTTATTACTTGTCACTTTCCTCAATCTACCTTTCCCCATCAAGTACTCCCCTTTGAATTTTTTAAAAGGGTCGAGATCCCAAATGCGATCTACATGGATATTTGAAGAAAACTTAGGAAGATATTCAGTAATGTACACCATAGTCTGGTATACCATGTATCCCTCTACCATAGAATCCTCAGGATGTGCTCTTTGTCGAACCAAAGCCTTCAAAGATTTCAAGTGCCTCTCAACCATCCACATTGACCTAGTGTGTGCAGGTCCACACAATTCAATCTCCTCAACTTGGTGTATGAGGTAGTGTTCTTGTGCATTGAAAAAAGTTGGAGGTAGACACTTTTGCATTTCACACAATAAATGAGGAATTCTTCTCTTCCAATAGTTTATATCTTCTTTATGGATTTCTTTAGATGACAACCACCTACATTAAGAGATTCAAGTCACAAAAAATATATAAATACGAGACTTTACAAAATAATATACAATAGATTACATAGCAAGAAAAACAAATCGCGAATATAATAAATATATACAACAAATTGAACAGATATTACTGCTTACCTCATGTATTTTCCAAGATCATATATCACTTGTTTGATGTTATTGTTGAAGTGCTCTGGGAGAGATAGAGGTAGCACGTACTGCAGTAATTATAAACCAATCATTTCATTATTTTCTAACATAACATAATGAATAGTACACGTAGTTTATGAATATATTGTAAATATAGAAGAACATAACTTACCTTGATGAAAGTATGCCAATCATGCGTTTTGAGCCCTGGCCCAAATTCACTTTTCTTTGATATGAGATTGCTTATGTTCCCAGCAAATCCTGTGGGAAATCAAATTTTTCGTATGACTTCTTTTATGGCATCACTTTGCTGCTCCGTTAATAACCAAGGAAGGGCACTTATATTAATCTGATCTCTATTGCTATTTGAGTGAATGAAATTCTTCAGTGCATGATTGGATTCATGAATGTCATTACAAATTTTGACAATTTTTTCTTTGTCACGCCTTCCATCCAGTATTTTCCACAATGTCTCTGTTATATTCTTTCCAACATGCATAAGATCAAACAAATGCACAATTTGTAGGTCCTCGTAGTAGGGCAACCTACTAAATTGTCTGGGATAGCTTTTTAGTCCCTTTGGAAGGTTTTTAGTAGTGCCTTGACGACCTTCACGATCATCAATTACATAATTAGTAAACAAAAATCACAATAGAAATATATAAATTACAAACATAAACCATTAAGTGGAACGACATTACCTCGACGATTAATTCTATTATATTCCAACTTCCATAGGCGAGGTGTCATTCTTCGTGGCTTTGATGTAGTCTCTTCTTTCCCATTGAAAAGATGTTTTTCCATACTTTGATACTTATGATTCCTGTGGAGGAAGTGTCTGTACTCATCAAACACATGCTTTCCTAAACTTTTTGAATGACAAGATTTCATCTTTGGACCACAAACTGGACATGCAAATTTTCCCTTTGTTTGAAGACCTACAAGATAATGATATAATTGGATTATTAAATATGTCGATTTTTATAATTAGAATTATCATGCGCAACTTGAATTCACTATAACATACCACAAAAATGTGTTAGCCCTGGGGCATCATGTATTGTCCATACAAGTATTGCATGAAATTGAAATTGTCTTTGTCCTATTGGTCTAGACACGTCATACATAGTGACACCGTTCTATAACTCCACCAACTCGTCAATAAGAGGCTCAATATATACATTCATATCTTTAACTTGATATTTACCTACTTGAATGAACAGTAACATTACATAATTATTGTGACCATTTTACTGTAAGATTTGTAAGTACATGTAAATTAATAACTATCAAATGATAAAATACCTGGAACAATCATTGCCAACATAATGTGCTCCCTCTTTATTGACATCCACGGAGGAATGTTATTGTTGATAACAAAAACAGGCCACACCGAGCAAACAGATCTCATCTCTCCAAATGGATTGACACCATCCGCTGCCAATGAAAGCCTGAGATTACGAGGTTCTTCTTTGAAGTGTTGCCACTTTTTCTCTATGTGCATAAATGCCGAACCATCCGCAGGGATTCGAATAATGTCATCTCGACTTCTATTGCGTGCATGGTAATCCATAAATTGTGCCAAGCTAGTACACCTGAATAATTGTCGCATCCGTGGAATAATGGGGATGTAATGAAGAACCTTGTGAGGCACCTTTTTTGTTATTCGATCTGTTCGATATCTACTCGTATGACATACAGGGCATTGTGTTGCAAATTCATGTTCTTTATAATATATAATATGATCATTGGGACAAGCATGTATTGCTTGATACTCCATTCCAATATCTTTCATAATAGCAGATAATTCTCGATATGAGTGAGGTAGAATATTTGATGGTGGTAACAAAAACTCGCCTATCAATCTACAGCAAAAAATATAAGTTGTTAATATAAACAATATTAGTGGTACATTATTCACCCTTTGTTAACTATAAAGACATATATGACATACCTTAACATACGTGACATTGTTATGTTGGATAAACCATTCATAACCTTCAAGTTCAACAACAACAATACAGCAGAGAGAAGAGTTGTTTGGGAGTCTTTGTATAGGGGCTCATATGCCTTCTCAAGTAGAGGTACATCAAGGCTATCATCATCATCATGATCAGATCCGCTTGGACTAAATGTGTCATGGATCAATGTATTTATACCATCATCTTCAATTGTGTTTTCTGGCGCATGATCGTCATCTTCCATGGGATCATTATCTTCACCTTGGATATTCACACCCCCATGTTCCTCCATATCATGTACTTCCCTGGGGAGATCAACCTATATAAAATTGATTAACATAAATAAACCATGATCTTCAACTCATCATCAAGTGATTTCATATGTATATAAATTGTTAAAATGATATAATGAACAACTTACCAGTGGATGATAGTCATGCCCCCCTTCAATGTGACCATTCTCCCTACAATGTCTCTTAACTGTTTTGATTAGCAATCTTCTACGGTTTAAGCCCTTACAAATTTTGCAGGGACAATAACATTTTCCATCACCTTTTCTTTTCAAGTTAGACCAAAATCTAGCGATTGTCTCCCTATTTTGTTCTTCACTTATATTATCTGACATGATCGTTCTTCGCAGGAAGCAAAAATTGGGCTATGAAAACTTCGGTCTACAACTTTCAGTGACTAAGCAAAATTGTCAAAAGTACACAAATCTTCTTAGACCTAGTTAAATCCTTTAATATTTTAAAAGTCTAGTTAAAATATACATTAGATTAAAAAATATAC
This sequence comes from Chamaecyparis obtusa, assembly GCA_027943335.1. Taxonomy (NCBI): domain Eukaryota; kingdom Viridiplantae; phylum Streptophyta; class Pinopsida; order Cupressales; family Cupressaceae; genus Chamaecyparis; species Chamaecyparis obtusa. Next base: position 239,505 of record BSBK01003385.1, read on the forward strand.
AATTTTCATGCCTGAGCGCACGGCTACGACTAGTGCAATGGTCTTCTTGCTTAGCTCTAGAAGCTCTCTAGCAATCAAAACATATAAGCTACAAGGCCTAATAGCAATTTCAAAACATATAAGCTACAAGGCAAGACATATTACATGACATGGCAAAAGGATTAAAATATACATTAGATTAAAATATATACAATTTTCAAACCTGAGCGCACGGCTATAACTCGTGCAATGGTCTTCTTGCTTAGCTCTAGAAGCTCTCCAGCAATCAAAACATATAAGCTATTAGAATTCATTAACTTTCTGTAATTGGAAAACTCTATTTGATATTAGACCGTAAACTACTACTATTCTCTCCATAAGAACTAAGTACAAAATTCTTTCAAGTTCACATCCATGATTCCCTTTAGATTAAAATATACAGCAAAAATAAGCTAAAAGTCTAGTTAAAATATACATTAGATTAAAAAATATACAATTTTCAAACCTGAGCGCGCGGCTATAACTCGTGCAATGGTCTTCTTGCTTAGCTTTAGAAGCTCTCCAGCAATCAAAACATATAAGCTACAAGGCCTAATAGCAATTTCAAAACAAGGGTCATCAAAAGAACCAAAAACAATGTGTGCAAACAATACCTTGTGAAGTGGTATAGACAATTAGAAGATGCTACTATGTGCTAGGGAACTTCTTAGAACTGTTGGTATATTCTTACAACTTGTTACACCTAGGATATTCTTCTCTGTAGATGCTACTATGTGCCGTGGTCCAAACGGGCCCATAAATGTGGTTGAATAGCAATACATTCAAGTGGCTTACACAAGGGACAGTCACTGTGAGATATCCTCATGTGTGACTGTCCTTGTCACAAATGAGGACATCTCACAGTGACTGTCCCTTGTGTAATTGCCACTTGAATGAGGTCAGTCACTGTAAAGACAACATGATAATGTACACATACAATGAGTGTACATTATCATGTTGTCTTTACAGTGGCTGCCCTCATGTTGTATATTCTTCTCTGTAGATGCTACTACGTGCTAGGGAACTTCTTAGAACTGTTGGTATATTCTTACAACTTGTTACACCTGGGATATTCTTCTTTGTAGATGCTACTGTGTGTCGTGGTCCAAACGGGCCCATAAATGTGGTTGAATAGCAATACATTCAAGTGGCAATTACACAAGGGACAGTCACTGTGAGATGTCCTCATGTGTGACTATCCTTGTCACAAATGAGGACATCTCACAGTGACTGTCCCTTGTGTAATTAAGTATTGTGGGGAAGCATTCTAAATAACCAAAGCCGCTAACAATAAATTCAACACAGATATGTCCTCATTTTTGGGTATTTTAGCTCTCTAACAGCTGAATACCAGATTAAATAATAATGACAAAAGAAAAATAAACCCAACGTACTCAGAAATTGTAGCTGTGATTTTGCGGAGGGAATCTCTCTCGGCGCTGTTGAAAACACAAATGACAACCCGCTTGATTTCACGGAGGGAATCTCTCTCGGTGTTGTTCAAAACACAAATGACAACCCGCTTTGTTCAAAACACAAATGATAACCCGCTTGATTTCGCGGAGGGAATCTCTCTCGGCGCTGTTGAAAACACAAATGACAACGTTCCTTTTTTTTTTTGCACTTATATCCCGACCAACATAAGGTCCATTTGTAATACAACATGATAATGTACACTTACAGTGAGTGTACATTATCATGTTGTCCTTAGAGTGACTATCCTCATTTGTTGAAGAAGAAAAGCATTAATGTGGCTGAATAGCAATACATTCAAGTGGCAATTACACAAGGGACAGTCACTATGAGATGTCCTCATTTGTGACTGTCCTTACAGTGAGTGTACATTATCATGGTGTCTTTAGAGTGACTGTCCTCATTTGTTGAAGAAGAAAAGCATTAATGTGGTTGAATAGCAATACATTCAAGTGGCAATTACACAAGGGACAATCACTGTGAGATGTCCTCATGTGTGACTGTCCTTGTCACAAATGAGGACATCTCACAATGACTATCCCTTGTGTAATTCAAGTGGCAATTACACAAGGGACAGTCACTGTGAGATGTCCTCATTTGTGACTGTCCTTACAATGAGTGTACATTATCATGTTGTCTTTAGAGTGACTGTCCTCATTTGTTGAAGAAGAAAAGCATTAATGTGGTTCAATAGCAATACATTCAAGTGGCAATTACACAAGGGACAATGTCATGAGCTGTGACATATCGAACTTAGTATAATAATAAAATGATTAGATGATATATAATAATCTATTATTAACGGTATATAACAATAATATATAATTATTATCAAAAGATAATAATAATATATAGTTAGCATAATAAGTAATATGTTAATTAAATAATATTAAAATATTAATAAATAATATAATTATGATTATAATTATAATATAAATTAATAATAAATAATTATTAATAAATTATATATATTATATTATAATAATATATTAAGTAATAATATTAAATCAATTATTGATATAATAATTTTAATATATAAATAATATTAATAAACCTCTCAATATAAAACAATATGTTATCACTATAATAATATTTATTATAATATTATTAATATTACTAACATCATTAATTATAATATTTAATAATAACAATAACATTAATAATAATAATAATAATAACGTTTAAAGCAATATCGAATATCTGTAATCGATATACATCTACATTAAACATCTGCATTATCTATCACGATGAGGAATGAAGAAGTGATACAACAATCACTAGTCATTACACATCGATACCATGAGAGGATGATTAATGAACCAAATACTATGAAGTCAAGATCAACATGATATGAATAAGGGATAGGTCGCTATGTGTTTCAGAAGATGTATTGATAAGCAAGAAGGATAACCATTCATATATTATAAATAATCATTAATTGAACAAGTTTAGACAATGACATATCTGATAAAGCAATATCAAACATGAAGACCCGCTAGCAAATATGCACCATCACTTCCTATGTTATCATGACAATAACATAAACTAGATTGAATTCTACTATCTATATCAATAGACACCACATAGGAGGATATCGACTAAAGGATTGAAAGATTATCGATTGTCTGAGATAAACCACATCTTGTAGAAACACAAAAGCATCAGTGATTATATCACAAGCTATTGATGAATGAGGCATCAGTCATGGATAATAAGTACAATGTATCCTTAAGTATTAACAGGAATGGAAGTCAATTTGAAGATCAAACTCCATTACCAGCAATCAACCAATAAATGGACAATTATCAGAAAATGATATCGACTTATATCAGAGTAGAAAGATTGGATATCATCATAACAATATAGGATAAGGCAAGAGTTAATATCGATTGACTAAATACTAATGATAGTTAGACCAAACTAATACAAACACAATGGATGTTAACTACTGGTTGCACTACCAATTAGGGAAGATTACCTTCATAAAAAGATTTGATATTGAGTCAATCTGGGAGTTATCTATGATCAGAAAATAATGAAATAATATTATGTGAACTGTCGGATTATGGAAAGGTGTGATTAACAAAGGGACATGGAGGAAGAAACAAGACACGTCTCATTCATAGCATCTCTTCATTTGTTAAAGACAATATAAGAATGCATTCTCGTCAGTCACTCAAGGCATCATTAGAACTTTATTTACTTATCCATATTTGGATATACTTAATAGAGCATCTGCCTTTGGCAGTTTGGTTTCAAGTTTATCATTGTAGATCAGAGACAACACCATGATTGCATAGATAGAAAGGATAGTCAGAAACAGCATCAATATTTGAAGTTGCAAGCATATAATTCAGAATCTGAAATAGCAACATATCACTCATAGCGATATTACACATTTGCATAATTACATCATCATATCAGACACAGCAAATACATTGCTGTAAGCAATACTTATTGATTGTATATCGATATTGTTTATATCAGACATACCATCATTATACTATCACTATAAGTGATAGGAAACATCATATTCATAGCATATTTCATATCATTATATCCGACAGTGCTATTAAACATATTGGTATCAATATCATCTTGCACACATATTGTGATTGAATCTGAAATAGCGGTTGATATCTTAAGTAACCTCCATTACTTAGTTTAATTGTAAGTATCTGATAGAGTAAGTCTGAGAAGTGGAGTAATTGTTCCTATTTTCCAAGTTAGCCAAAAAGGGGACATTATAGACAATCACTGTGAGATGTCCTCATGTGTGATTGTCCTTGTCACAAATGAGGACATCTCACAATGACTGTCCCTTGTGTAATTCAAGCGGCAATTACACAAGGGACAGTCACTGTGAGATGTCCTCATTTGTGACTATCCTTACAGTGAGTGTACATTATCATGTTGTCTTTAGAGTGACTGTCCTCATTTGTTGAAGAAGAAAAGCATTAATGTGGTTCAATAGCAATACATTCAAGTGACAATTACACAAGGGACAATCACTGTGAGATGTCCTCATGTGTGACTATCCTTGTCACAAATGAGGACATCTCACAATGACTGTCCCTTATGTAATTCAAGCGGAAATTACACAAGGGACAGTCACTGTGAGATGTCCTCATTTGTGACTGTCCTTACAATGAGTGTACATTATCATGTTGTCTTTAGAGTGACTGTCCTCATTTGTTGAAGAAGAAAAGCATTAATGTGGTTCAATAGCAATACATTCAAGTGGAAATTACACAAGGGACAATCACTGTGAGATGTCCTCATGTGTGACTGTCCTTGTCACAAATGAGGATATCTCACAATGACTGTCCCTTGTGTAATTCAAGCAGCAATTACACAAGGGACAGTCACTGTGAGATGTCCTCATTTGTGACTATGCTTACAGTGAGTGTACATTATCATGTTGTCTTTAGAGTACGTGACTGTCCTCATTTTTTGAAGAAGAAAAGCATTAATGTGGTTCAATAGCAATACATTCAAGTGGCAATTACACAAGGGACAGTCACTGTGAGATGTCCTCATTTGTGACTGTCCTTACAGTGAGTGTACATTATCATGTTGTCTTTAGAGTGACTGTCCTCATTTGTTGAAGAAGAAAAGCATTAATGTGGTTCAATAGCAATACATTCAAGTGGCAATTACACAAGGGACAATCGATCACTGTGAGATGTCCTCATGTGTGACCTTTGTGAAGGCAAGTGCCAATTTGTACCCAAGTTACCAATATTGTGGCAAAAGTGGGAATGAAGCATTTAGGGGTCAAATTGGGCAAAGAAGTGTAGAAGTGGCCTATGTGAGGTCTAAATAGCCTAACTAAGTCATGGTTAGGGTCTTATGGTGTTTGAACAATAAGTTTTGAACCAAAATCCCAAAGGTTGTAACAAGTTGTCAATGTTGTCATTCACAACATTGACAACATTTGTGCAAGGGAGCATTTTCGAGTAAGATGGTTATGTAACTATATGAAACCATTGAATTAGGCATCAGATCAACTATAAGAGGCCTCCATCGATCTGTGCAAAAGGTTGGGGGGAAAAACATTTGGAATTAAGAAGATTTGTAGAGTAACACGGTTTTAGTGAATTCTTGAGTTTTTTTGTTTCTTTGTTTTCAGTTGATTAATGGATTAGATAGCTTGCAGTGTCTATTGGAAAAGTTAGTACAAGTTGTTTTTTAATTCTGTGTTGTGTTTTTTTTGAGTTTTGAAGCATTCCAACTAGTTTGTTAATTCTTTTGTTAAGTACCCTATCATTGGTTTGAACCAGGCAGGTTGAACAAATGGAGTCTTAGCTCATCATTCCATTGTCAATTTTGTACAGGCTCTTGGAATGGGTGAGGAGACTCCATGTACTATATGTTTGGAAGGAGGGGCCCTGGGAAGCTCATTTTCTATGTTTGCAATGATGTCCTAGGTGAGTCAGTTGAGCACAGTTAGGGATGACAAATCATTACAAGAAGATTACAACAAGTTGAATGCATTGGTTGCTTCAACTAAAATCTCATGGAGAGGTAGACACACATCTAAAGAAGCCCCAAGTCAAATTAGAAGATTGGGTGAGTTTCTTTGGCTGCTAAGAAAACAAACTCTTAGTCAGACTGTCCAAGTTGTGTCAAAATACTTGTTTTCAGGCATGGCTGTAGCAGTTGGTGTACAAAAAATCTAGGAGGAGAAGACCTTAGATATCTTGGAGTTCTCAATAAAGGGCATCTGAATCCTAAGCCCTTTAGGTGGCTTAATATAAACAAAAAGTCTTGACAAAGGCCTAATTGCTAGCAGCCTATTTTTGGGTGCAATTGGCATGGTTTGATGAACTGGATTGAAGTACTGATGAAAAGTATAGGTGAAGGAGTAATATTGAAACCAATAGAGGTCCTAGTGGCCAGCCTCTCCATGGAGTAAAGTTCTAGTTGAATGTGTTTCAATTTGTGAAGACAAGACTAGGAGTGTCCTAGTAGCTAGATTGGTATTGAGCAGAGTTCATTGTATTTCTTGTTGGTGTGCACTAGTTGAAGGAGTGGGATCTTGGGTAGAGATACCTAAAGAGTGTAGGGATAGTTAAGTACCCTATCAAGTCAAAAAATTGGCCTAAAGAGACCCTAGTGAAGGATAGGGAGTGAGCAAGACAAAGTGTTACATCAATTAACAAGATCATTTTTTGGTAATTGTGTACATTATCATGTTGTCTTTACAGTGACTGTCCTCATTTGTTGAAGAAGAAAAGCATTAATGTGGTTCAATAGCAATACATTCAAGTGGAAATTACACAAGGGAATATCACTATGAGATGTCCTAAGTGTGACTGTCCTTGTCACAAATGAGGACATCTCACAATGACTGTCCCTTGTGTAATTGCCACTTGAATGAGGACAGTCACTGTAAAGACAACATGATAATGTACACAAGTACCGTGAAGGTAGTCGCAAGTTAGGGCTGTTTCATTGCATACCCGAAACAATGAAGACATTACAGTCCACAAAATGTTTGTGCTTGAAAGATGAACAAATAAAATTAAACTTCTAAATAACCAAAGCCGCTAACAATAAATTCAACACAGATATGTCCTCATTTCTGGGTATTTTAGCTCTCTAACAGCTGAATACCAGATTACATAATAATGACAAAAGAAAAATAAACCCAACGTACTCAGAAATTGTAGCTGTGATTTCGCGGAGGGAATCTCTCTCGGCACTGTTGAAAACACAAATGACAACGTTCTTGTTTTTTTTGCCCTTATATCCCGATGTGATTTCGTGGAGGGTTACAGTGCTGTTGAAAACACAAATGACAACGTTCCTTTTTTTTTTTGCCCTTATATCCCAACAACATCGCAATTGCAAGTTAGGGCTGTTTCACTGCATACCCGAAACAATGAAGACGTTACGGTCCACAAAATGTTTGTGCTTGAAAGATGAACAAATAAAATTAAACTTCTAAATAACCAAAGCCGCTAACAATAAATTCAACATAGATATGTCCTCATTTCTAGGTATTTTAGCTCTCTAACAGCTGAATACCAGATTACATAATAATGACAAAAGAAAAATAAACCCAACGTACTCAGAAATTGTAGCTGTGATTTTGCGGAGGGTTACGGCGCTGTTGAAAACACAAATGACAACGTTCTTGTTTATTTTGCCCTTATATCCCAATGTGATTTCACGAAGGGTTACGGCGCTGTTGAAAACACAAATGACAACGTTCTTATTTTGTTTGCCCTTATATCCTGATGTGATTTCGCGGAGGGTTACGACGCTGTTGAAAACACACATGACAACGTTCCTTTTTAATTTTGCACTTATATCCCGACAACGTCGCAATTGCGACAGTGAAAAATGTATTGTCGTCGCAAATTGCGACGGTGTCGGGCTATATTTGAAAAAAAAAGGGCAAAACCGCATGACATTTGCCTGCCGTCGCAAATGGCCATCGCAATTTCACCCCAAATGTATTAGTGAGGGGAGGTAGTATTGGCTGTAGGAGGGGGCATCAAAGCCAGCTACTGAGGTGGTGGCATCAAAGCTAGATTATTGGATTGGTTCATCCAATTGTGTGGTTGTTGCCACCCCTGCTGGGGCTACTGCCAAGATCGTTGAGGTTGTGACCAACTCTGTTGAGATTATTGCCATCTTGGCTGATGCTACTGCCAACCTTGCTGAGGTTGTTGCCAACCTTGTTGAGGTTGTTGCCAATTCTGTTGATGCGGCTGCCAGCCTTGCTGAGGTTGTTTCCAACCTTGCTGAGGCTACTACCAACTATTATACCCACTAAGTCCACCATGTTGTTGATTTTTCCATGCATTAGTATTATTAAAATTTTGAAGAGGATCTTGGGGAATACCTGGTCTCTGATCCCATGGCCTTTGCTGGGCAATGTAGAGCACCTCTCCATTCTCATCTATGGCTTTGAACTCAGTAGGCATTGGTTGGGACTCCAAGCTTGCAACAGACTTACATCTACAATTCTTTTTCTTTTCCCGATAGTGTGGACAGTACTCTGCTAGCATTGCGTCAGCTTCATCCTTCTTTCTTCTTTCTTGCATTATGTCTAATTGAGTGGTGACATCATTGATGATGTCCTACTTAAAATCTAATAAAATATTGGATAACTCCATTTTGGACACCCCTGCACCATTAGACTTGTGAGGCAAGGCTCTCAAGCCTCTAACTTTCTTGACAATGGCTCTTGAATAGTTCAAACATATGTTCTTTATGTCATCCCATGATTTCTGAGTAATGTCTCCCCCTACCATAAGGTCAAGGGATTCTATACTCCCATCACTCACACCCCTCAAAAACAAATGCTTTTGAGACTCTTCATTCAGTGCATGTTGTGTGTTTCACTACAGGCTGAACATAAACTTGGAGACATAGTCTTCTAGGGTTTCATCCTCTTTCTATGAAATTTTAAATATGTCATCTCCCTTTAAGTCACCTCCTTGGCAATAATCTTTATACTTCTCAAGAAATAGGGTGCACATTGCATTCCAATCTGCTATAGCATCAACACCCAAACTCATAAACCACCATAGAGCAGCCTCCTTTAAGGTGGAAGGAAATAATTTGAGCTTATGGCCATCAGTGGTGTAATCATAGCTTCTACAAAGGACATCAAATTCAAAGAGGAATGTCTCCAGATCCTTTGTGATGAGTCCATAGAATTTAGGAAGTGCGGCAAAGAGGAATATCTCTAGATCCTCTATGATGAGTCCATAGAATTTAGGAAGTGTGGCTGGAGGAATGTTCTTTAGATTCTGGTACTGAGTAGGAATAGGAAAAGTAAAGGTAGGATGAGCCATTGCGTTATCTAAATATTCAGGGAAAGAAAAGAGGGCATTTAAATGGTAAGACTCCTTAGATGATGGCAGTGAAGGCAAGTGATCAAAAGCATCGGCAAACACAATCTCAAATGGTTCTTCTTGTTGTGGGATTTCTAATTGGGTTTCCTGAAGCATTAGGTCAAAGACCTCAAATGGTTCTTCCTGATTAAGGTTAGGTAGGAATCACCCAAGATGGTCCCTATGCCTATGCATGCAAAATTATGTAGAATGAAAACTAACTAAATGACTTTTAGGGTCGAACTAAATTGACACCATCCCTGGTACCGGCACCAAAAATGACTGGTAAGAATAATATCCTAGAAACCTAAGGATTGGACATCCTTTAATAGTGATTGATTGCTAAAAATTATCATATTTTTGCTTGGAACATTATGTTAGACTTCATTTAATTGTATCAATCTGGGAGCGTGAACTTGAGATGATGGCTACAAATTTTATGCTTTAGTTCTTCTCAATAGTCATCACTACAAAAGTAAAAACTATTGCTACAGGAAGTTTATACTAGAAACTGAAACTACTGATTATCCTCTTCTAGTAGGAAACAAACTTAATAGTAAATAGATAATGCTTGAGAAGTAAACCTATGCTATAGGCAACAGTCAATGGTTCTGCTACCAGTGGCTACAGGAACAATAGTACTTAACAACTTGAAGAAACTCAACTGAATCTTACTAAAACATGAATAGGAAATTCATCTCTCGTGTGGGCCCCCATGGAAGTATGAATAAATTATAACTCAGAGATTGAAACGAAGAACTATCATATATTCATTCAATGAAACATAAGTACAATAGACTATCAAAAGTATCTTTTACTCTATCACTAGTTACAATATGAAATTCTCAAAAATGACTAACTAACTTGGGATCAACACTTCCAACTTATTTAAAAGAAACTAAAAATAGAACTCCTATAAACTAGATCCTTCATTATAAATCATAACAACTTCAGTTATATGAATGACAACACCATTCATGCAAGAAGATAAGCCACTTTAAATGCTGCAAGAATATAGGAACAACGAAAACTAGATTAACTTGGACTGGATCAGCAATCACAAAGTGATGGAAGGAGTGGAGCTATGATTGATCATCTGAAACAATTATCCACCTTGAAAGACCCACTCATCCTTAAGTACGCATTCCTTGCTGACTTATTCTTCCTGCAAAAGGTTAACACAAAAGAATCCAAGACACAAATCCAAGGCAGAGATTATAATAAGTTTCCCTATTTTAACATGGCCTTGTCATATAGCTATAGGAGATCTACCCATTAAAGCTAGAGAAGAAAGATATCAAATTCTATCATGACATTCATTAATCTATATATATATCCATTCTTGTCCTTAAGTTTCATAAGTGTCAAATATACATATAACTAAAACTTAGAAACATGAAAGACTGTCTAATGTTCATTAAAACCATAAGATATTCAAGTTTGTGCCTAGAAAATCATAAACAAAACACTCCATAATATTGTCTCATCAATTACCTTTGAGTCCTCCATCATTATAGAAGAGATAACCACCTACAACTATATTTCATATTTCCTCCTTTGAAGTTATAGGTTAGTTTAAAATTGAGAGGGATCTCGAAATATTGTAAGTAAAAACATTACACAGTGGCATTCAGATTAAGTACAATATGAATTCACATGCCTTTAATTATGATACACTTTTGTAATTATCACTCAATTGTCATTTGACAATTCAAGATATAAATAATAGAATATAAACTATTGTAAAAGGAAGAAACACATATGTATCATCATTTAATACAAAATATAAAAGTATCCCGCAGACACACATTTGCTATTATAACAACCATCCTCTAATCCCATGGTGTACTAGTCTCAAGGTAAGAATGATTTACCTAAGCCATCATATAAGTATCATCCTAAAGTTTAAATAGACATTGGCTATGGGTATACAACACTGAGCCATCATAAATTATAGAGTTTCACTACAATTTTTATGTCCACTTACAATCATCCTACTACTTACACTGCAATTTCTATGTCCACTTACAATAATAAATTATAGAGTTTCACTACAATTTCTATGTCCACTACCATTAAAATATATCACTCCTCCTATTATATAGGCATCCTTCTCATTAAGTGTTGCCATTAAAATATATCACTCCTCCTGTTATATAATGTATATGCATACTTGTTTAAAATGACATACTTGTTGCTCTTAAATATTATTACCATTTCACTCAAATTTAAATGACATTAAAGACAACCCCAAAATGTATACATACATGTAAGTATAGGAGAAGTTGGATTCTGCAACTATTGAAAAAAATAAAAAAAACTATACCAATAGCAGCTTACGAGAAACTATACTTGTGCTTACCACACCATACGTCAGCATCATTCTACTTATCATTTTCAAGTTTAAGAGAGGCTTCATACCACGCATTGTCGGTAGATTTGTATGCAATTCTGATTTAGGGTGGAGGTAAACTACATGTGTCATGTAAACAACATGGTTGAATGCAATCTCTTTTGCACGTTTTCAAGAGTTTTCCCACCAATACAAGCGTAAATAATGCATTGAACGTAATCTACAAACACTACATGGTATGAGGTCTCACTGAAGCTTGAAATATATCACTCCTCATGTTATTGTCAAAATTAAATTAAAATATTTTTTAAAAATATTTATTCTTGTAGAATTAAGATATCCTTATCTCAATAATAAAACAATCTTGCATAATAGCTTTTGAATCACATTAACACACACCCATGTTCTGTAGCAGAGTTCATTTTAGAAGTGTATGACTTGACTATGCACATGCATAATTGTAGATGAGGATCAGTAATAGGGTGCCAAACATTGCTTAGATCCTTTGGATCTAATCCTATCTTTTCCTTCCTTCCAGGTTTTTGATCATACAAGAGCAAACTGGATTGAACCCTGGGTCAACACTTCATTACATCAGGCAATATCTGTTACCTTCATTATTTATGTTCATCCACTTAGGTATGTTTGCATTCATTAATATTCTTTTTAAAGTTGGCTATTAGCGACCATATATGACGATTCTTGATGTTTTTGGGTCATTTGATGAAAAATGTAAAAGTTTCTTAAAAGTTTATATTTTTTATTTCAATTTTTAAAATCATAAAATGAATAAAATTTAAAGATAACAAGTTAACATAATTTTTGTCTTTACTTAAAAAAAACATAAAGCTCATAAAGTATGGTAAAAACATAAAGCTCATAAATCATGGTAAAAGAAGGCCCTAACTGTGGTAAAATAGGAAAGTTGCCACCTTGCACTACTATTCATATGGCAGTTGCTAAAGAAGTATGTTATAAAATTTCAAGGCATGAAATTTTATACTTTTGACATCATACTTTTTTCTCCTTAGCATTGAGTTTACAATGTGGGGGAGTCCAAGAAAATATATGTATAGTTATAAAATTTCATGCCTTGAAATTTGGCATGAAATTTTATAACATAGTTCCTTAGCATTTGATCTTTATATGGTAGCCATGACTTGAGGTAGGCATTCAAGCTTTGTCTTATCATTAACTAAATTTCATTTTGATGACATTTATTGATTTAATGGAAAAATATGAATGTTAATACTGGCATTGTTTACATCTTTACATTTGAAATGCTCGATGAGCCGCGAGCTTTGAGAGATAGGGCATTGTTGCTATTACCTTCAAGGCATTGTGTGAAGTGTTTGATCTCTCTTTATTTATTTTGTTGTTGATATTCACTATGTGGTACTCCCCATTTATGATCATTTCATGAGGAAATATCTTGATGTCTCACGAGATGCAAGCTAGGGCATCATGCATTGTTTATGAGCTCATTGTTTGAGCACCTCATGTCCCTATTTGATTGGTCAATGCTATGTTTTTTATATTGATGCTATTAGATCAAATAGGGACATTAGTAATAAAATAATACACTTACTATTTTGAATTTGAGGTCTGACATCATGCAATGTTATTACTGTCAAAATAGTAAGTGTATTAATGTATGATCTAATAGTAGAAACTTCATTGTCCATTACCTTTGACTCGTCCATCATTATAGAAGAGATAACTACCTACAACTATATTTCATAATTCCTCCTTTGAAGTCATAGGTTAGTTTAAAATGGAGAGGGGTCTCAAAATATTGTAAGTAAGAACATTACACAATGACATTCAGATTAAGTACAATATGAATTCACATGCCTTTAATTATGATACACTTTTGAAATTATCACTCATTGGTCATTTGACAATTCAAGATATAAGTATCAGAATATAAACTGTTGTAAAAGGAAGAAACACATATGTATCATCATTTAATACAAAATATAAAAGTATCCCATAGACACAAATTTTCTATTATAACAACCATCCTCTAATCCCATGGTGTACTAGTCTCAAAGTAAGAATCATTTACTTAAGCCATCATATAAATATCATCATAAAGTTTAAATAGACATTGACTATGGATATACAACACCGAGCCATCATAAATTATAGAGTTTCATTGCAATTTCTATGTCCACTTACAATCATCCTACTACTTACACTACAATTTCTATGTCCACTTACTATAATAAATTCTAGAGTTTCACTACAATTTCTATGTCCGCTGCCATTAAAATATATCACTCCTCCTGTTATATAGGCATCCTTCTCATTAAATTTTTCCATTAAAATATATCACTCCTCCTGTTATATAATGTATATGCATACTGTTTAAAATGTCATACTTGTTGCTCTTAAATATTATTACCATTTCACTCAAATTTACATGACATTAAAGCCAAGCCCAAAATGTATACATACGTGTAAGTATAGGAGAAGCTAGATTCTACAACTATTGAAAAAAAAAAGAACTATACCAATAGAAGCTTACAAGAAACTATACTTGTGCTTACTACACCATACCTCAGCATCATAATGCTTATCATTTTCAACCTTCAGCGAAGCTTCATACCACACATTGTCTGCAGATTTGTACTCAATGCTGATTTAGGATGGATGTAAACTACATCTGTCATGTAAACAACATGGTTGAATGCAATCTCTTTTGTGCATTTTCAAGTGTTTTCCCACCAATACAAGCATGAATAATGCATTGAATGTAATTTCTAAACACTGCATGGTATGAAGTCTCATTGAAGCTTGAAATATATCACTCATGTTCTGATTACTAGAAAAAATAGGTTTTGAAAGGACCCAAAACCCTTCAAAATATATCACTCATGTTATTGTCAAAATTAAATTCAAATATTTCTCAAAACATTTATTCTTGTAGAATTAAGATATCCTTATCTCAATAATAAAACAATATTTCATAATAGCTTTTGAATCACATTAACACACACTCATGTTTTGTAGCATAGTTTATTTTAGATTTGTATGGCTTGACTATGCATATGCATAATTGTAGATGAGGATCAGTAATAGGGTGCCATGCATTGGTTAGATCCTTTGGATATAACCCCATCTTTTCCTTCCTTGTAGGTTTTGGATCATATAAGAGCATATTGGATTGAACCCTAGGTCAACACTTCATTACATCAGACAATGTCTAGTACCTTCATTATTTATGTTCATCCACTTATGTATGTTTACATTCATTCATATTCTTCTGAAAGTTGGCTATTAGTGGCCATATATGACGATTCTTGATGTTTTTGGGTCATTTGATGAAAAATGTAAAAGTTTCTTAAAAATTTATATTTTTTATTTTAATTTTTAAAATCATAAAAGGAATAAAATTTAAAGATAACAAATTAAGATAATCTTTGTCTTCGCTTAAAAAAACAAACATAAAGCTCATCAAGCATGGTAAAAAAATAAAGCTCATAAAGCATGGTAAAAGATGGCCCTAACTGTGGTAAAATGGGAAAGTTACCACCTTGCACTGCTCTTCATATGGAAGCTGCAAAGGAAGTATGTTATAAAATTTCAAGGCATGAAATTTTATACTTTTTGACATCATAGTTTTTCCTCCTTAGCATTGAGTTTACAATGTGGGGGAGCCGAAGAAAATATATGTATAGCTATAAAATTTGATTCCTTGAAATTTGGCATGAAATTTTATAACATAGTTCCTTAGCATTTGATCTTTATACAGAATCCATGACCTTAGGTAGGCATTCGAGCTTTGTATTCTCATTAACTCAATTTCATTTTGATGGCATTTTTTGGTTTAATGGAAAAATATGAATGTTAATACTGACATTGTTTACATCTTTGCATTTGAAATGCTCGATGACCTGCGAGCTTTGAGAGCTAGGGCATCATTGCTATTACCTTGAACGCATTGTGTGAGGTGTTTGATCTCTTTTTATTTGTTTTTTTGTTGATATTCACTATGTGGTACTCTCCGTTTATGATCATTTCATGAGAAAATGTCTTGATGGCTCGCGGGCTACAAGCTAGGGCATCATGCATTGTCTATGAGCTCACTGTTTGAGCACCTCATGTCCCTATTTGATTGGTCGGTGCTATGTTTTTTATATTGATGCTATTAGATCAAATAGGGACATCAGTAATAAAATAGGGACATCAATAATAAAATAATACACTTACTATTTTGAATTTGAGCTCTAGCATCATGCAATGTTATTGCTGTCAAAATAGTAAGTGTATTAATGTATGATCTAATAGTAGCAACCTCATTAATCATTACCTTTGACTCCTCCATCATTATAAAATAGATAACTACCTACAACTATATTTCATAATTCCTCCTTTGAAGTCATAGGTTAGTTTAAAATGGAGAGGGGTCTCGAAATATCGTAAGTAAAAACATTACATAGTGGCATTCAGATTAAGTACAATATGAATTCACATGCCTTTAATTATGATACAATTTTGAAATTATCACTCATTGGTCATTTGATAGTTCAAAATATAAGTATCAGAATAAAAACTGTTGTAAAAGGAAGAAACACATATGTATCATCACCTAATACAAATTATAAAAGTATCACACATACACACATTTGATATTATAACAACCATCCTCTAATCCCATGGTGTACTAGTCTCAAGGTAAGAACAATTTACTTAAGCCATCATATAAGTATCATCCTAAAGTTTAAATAGACATTGACTATGGATATATAACACTGAGCCATCATAAATTACAAAGTTTCACTGCAATTTCTATGTCCACTTACAATCATCCTACTACTTACACTACAATTTCTATGTCTACTTACAATAATAAATTATAGAGTTTCACTACAATTTCTATGTCCACTTCCATTAAAATATGTCACTCCTCCTATTATATAGGCATTCTTCTCATTAAGTGTTGCCATTAAAATATATCACTCTTCCTATTATGTAATGTATATGCATACTTGTCACTCTTAAATATTATTACCATTTCACTCAAATTTACATGACATTAAATCCAACCCCAAAATGTATACATACATGTAAGTATAGGAGAAGCTGGATTTTGCAACTATTGAAAAAAAATAAAAAATTATACCAATAGCAGCTTATAAGAAACTATACTTGTGCTTACCACACCATACCTCAGCATCATAATGCTTATCTTTTTCAAGATTGAGTGAGGCTTCATACCACACTCCATCTATAGATTTGTACGCAATGCTAATTTAGGCTAGAGGTAAACTACATGTGTCATGTAAACAACATGGTTGTATGCAATCTCTTTTGCGCATTTTCAAGAGTTTTCCCACCAATACAAGTATAAATAATGCATTGAACATAATCTACGGATAGTGTGTGGTATGAAGTCTCGTTGAAGCTTGAAATATATCACTCCTCATGTTATTTTCAAAATTAAATTCAAATATTTCTCAAAACATTTATTCTTGTAAAATTAAGATATCCTTATTTCAATAATAAAATAATCTTGCATAATAGCTTTTGAATCACATTAACACACACCTATACTTGTGCTCACCACACCATACCCCAACATCATAATGAATTGCACAAATTGCAAGAGAATAATACAAACTTAGTGAATTCATCACCATCACAACTTGCACCCTCACAAACTACCCTTTGTTCTGTACATTAGGATCATAAAGTGATTTAGAGGGATTTGGTGGACTTCAAGGTATTTGGAAATTTATAAGGGAAATACAAGACTTGCAAGGTTTTACCCCAAAATTTATCAGTAATAAAATAGGGACATCAGTAATAAAATAATACACTTACTATTTTGAATTTGAGCTCAAGAATCATGCAATGTTATTGTTGTCATTGCATGCTTGCTGTTGTTGTGCACCATAACAGAAACAAGAATGCAATGTTATGAAATTTTGGGATTAAATTGGTGAGTTTGTATACTTTCTCCATTTTAAATTAACCTATTACTTCAAATGAGGAATATAGTTGTAGGTGGTTATCTCTTCTATAATGATGGAGGAGTCAAAGGTAATGATCAATGAGGTTGCTGCTATTAGATCATACATATATTAATACACTTACTGTTTTGAATTTGAGCTTGTGCATCATATATTGTTTTATACACTGTTTATTTCATTGAGACCATGAGCTTGACATTTGTAATGTATTTCCTATTATTAGATTAATATCACCATGTTGTTGAGGTTTTAGATGTCCTTTTACTGATCTTGTATAAACAACATATATACCATGTTGACTCACAGCCCATGAGGTGTTGCTTGATAACACATTTGACATCATACGTTTTGCTCCATTTTGGTCTTGATTTACTCACTGCATGCATATGTTTCCTGAGTGCACATGTTTTGTAGCATAGTTCATTTTAGAAGTGTATGGCTTGACTATGCACATGCATAATTGTAGATGAGGATCAGTAATAGGGTGCCAGATATTGTTTAGATCCTTTGGATCTAACCCCATCTTTTCCTTCCTTGTAGGTTTTGGATCATACAAGAGTATACTGGATTGAACCTTGGGTCAACACTTCATTACTTCAAGAAATATTTGGTACCTTCATTATTTATGTTCATCTACTTATGTATGTTTGCAATCACTTATATTCTTCTAAAAGTTGGTTATTAGTGACCATATAGGACCATTCTTGATATTTTTGGGTCATTTGATGAAAAGATGTAAATAGGGACATCAGTAATAAAATAGGGATATCTTAATCTTTATGAGTTCAAATTCAAAATAGTAAGCGTATTATTTTATTACTGATGTCCCTATTTGATCTAATAGCATAAAATATAACAAACAAAGCACTGACTAATTAAATAGGGAAATGAGGTGCTCAAACAGTGAGCTCATAAAACAATATATTTAGTCTTAATAAAATCTTACAAAATGACATATATTGTGTGAAGTGTTTGATCTCTCTTCTTTTTTTTTGGTGTTGATATTCACTATGTGGTACTCTTTATTTATGATCATTTCATGAGAAAATATCTTAATGGCGTGTGGGCTACAAGCTAGGGCATCATACATTGTTCATGAGCTCACTGTTTAATACTGGCATTGTTTACATCTTTTCATTTGGAATGCTTGATGACCTGTGAGCTTTGAGAGCTAGGGCATCATTTCTATTACCTTCAAAACATTGTGTGAAGTGTTTGATCTCTCTTTATTTATTTTGTTGTTGATATTCACTATGTGGTACTTCCCATTTATGATCATTTCATGAGGAAATGTCTTGATGGATTGCGGGCTGCAAGCTAGGGCATCATGCATTGTTTATGAGCTCACTGTTTGAGCATGTGATGTCCCTATTTGATTGGCTGGTAATCAAATAGTGAGCTCATAAATAATGCATGATGCCCAAGCTCAAATTCAAAATAGTAAGTGTATTATTTTATTAAGACTAAATATATTGTTTTATTAAGATTTTATTAAGACAAAGTATTTTGGGTTAGTTTTATGTTGTTTTATAAGATTTTATTAAGACTAAATATATGATGTAAACTCATAATTATACTTGATATATATATACGTCAAAGGAGGAATTATGAAATATAGTTGTAGGTAGTTATCTCTTTTATAATGATGGAGGAGTGAAAGGTAATGATCAATGAGGTTGCTACTATTAGATCATACATTAATACACTTACTATTTTTAATTTGAGCTTGGGCATCATGCAATGTTATTGTTGTCATTGCATGCTTGCTATTGTTGTGCACCATATATTATTTTATACACTATTTATTTCATTGAGACTGTGAGCTTGGTTTTTCTTTCAGAAGTGTATGTCTTGACTATGCACATGCATAATTGTAGATGAGGATAAGTAATAGGCTTCCATTCATTGCTTAGATATTTTTTATCTAACCCCCATCTCTCTTTTCTTTGCAGGTTCTGGATCACACAGGGGCAGACTAGATTCATACCTGGGTCAAAAATTCATCACTTCAGGTAATGTCTGGCACCCTTATTATTTATGTTCACCCTCTTATGTTTTGAATTTGAATTTGAGCTCATAAAGATTAAGATATCCTACTATTTTGAATTTCTATGTACTTTGAGCCAATGAAATTTTTGTGATTTTGTAATTTTGAAAAAGAAAGTATCATTTGTAATTTTTGTGAATTCGAAGAGCTACCGCAAAGACAACACTGCACTTTTGTGTGGCATGAAGAGGGCATTGTTTATGAGCTCACTGTTTAAGCACCTCAATTTCATTTTGATAGAATTTGTTGATTTAATGGCACAATATGAATATTAATAGTGGCAATGTTTACATGTTAGTATTTAGAATGCTCGATGACCCACAAGCTTTGAGAGCTAGGGCATCATCGCTATTACCTTCAAGGCATTGTGTGAAGTGTTTGATCTCTCTTTATTTATTTTGCTGTTGATATTCACTATGTGGTACTTCCTGTTTATGATCATTTCATGAGGAAATATCTTGGTGGCTCATGGGCTGCAAGCCAGGGCATCATACATTGTTCATGAGCTCACTATTTAATACTGACATTGTTTACATCTTTTCATTTGGAATGCTTGATGACCCGCAAGGTTTGAAAGCTAGGGCATCATTGCTATTACCTTCAAGGAATTGTGTGAAGTGTTTGATCTCTCTTTATTTTTTTTGTTGTTAGTATTCACTATGTGGTACTCTCCATTTATGATCATTTCATGAGGAAATGTCTTGACTCACGGGCTGCAAGCTAGGGCATCATACATTGTTCATGAGCTATGTACTATTTAATACTAGCATTGTTCATGAGCTCATTGTTTAATATCTGACCAAACCATGTAAATGGTATCAAGCCAACCCAATCAGCCCAAAAAAATGTGTCATGTTTATCTTTGTCAAATACACCCCTTCACCATTTTATTCTTGTTCTTCACACAAATATTGCATCAAAAGTAATTGTAAATAATGATTCAAATAAAAAAGAAACAACTACAATAGATCACACCCCAAAAGAATATAGTCAACTACAATAGCTCATAGTCTCAATGAAATAAATAATGTCTAAAACAATATATGGTGCACAACAACAACAAGCATGCAATGACAACAATAACATTGGATGATGCTCGAGCTCAAATTCAAAATAGTAAGTGTATTAATGTATGATCTAATAGCAGAAACCTTATTGATCTATCTTTTTTATATTGATGCTTTTAGATCAAATAGGGACATCAGTAATAAAATAATGCACTTACTATTTTGAATTTGAGCTCATAAAGATTAAGATATCTTACTATTTTAAATTTTTATGTGCTTTGAGCCAATGCAATTTTTATCATCATGATGAAGTAATAATGCATTAAATGTCTTACTTATGTCCCTATTTGATTGAAGGGTGCTATATTTTTTATATTGCTGCTATCAAAATAGAATGGTAGTGGTGATTCAATGCATCTACAACCTCAACAACATAGTAGCATTGATCCAATAATAGAAAATACATTACAAATGTCATGCTCACGGTCTCAATGAAATAAATAGTGTATAAAACAATATATGGTGCACAATAGTAGCAAGCATGCAATGAGAACAATAACATTGCATGATGCTAGAGCTCAAATTCAAAATAGTAAGTGTATTAATGTATGATCTAATAGCAGCAACCTCATTGATCATTACATTTCACTCCTCCATCATTATAGAAGAGATAACTACCTACAACTAAGGCATCATGCATTGTTTATGAGCTCATTGTTTGAGCACCTCATGTCCCTATTTGATTGGCCGATTCTCAAACAGTGAGCTCATAAATAATGCATGATGCCCTGGCTTGTAGTTCGTAAGCCATCAAGACATTTCCTCATGAAATGATCATAAACGGGGAGTACCACATAGTGAATATTGAAAAAACAAAACAAATAAAGAGAGATCAAACACTTCACAAATATATGTTGTTTTATAAGATTTTATTAAGACTAAATATATTGTTTTATGATCTCATTGTTTGAGCACCTCATGTCCCTATTTGATTGGTCGGTGCTCTATTTGTTATATTGATGCTATTAGATCAAATAGGGACATAGAATTTGATATCAACCTATCATATATCTATTCCAAATGATATAACTCCATTTGAATAAACATACATGCCAACCATTTGACAAAATGTCCATATGAAATATAGAGCAATACATTAATTTTATATAGAATTAATGATTTATAATGCCCCTTGATTTATAGTGAATTAATTTTATAGTGAATTCATGATTTATAATTCAGTTGTAGTAGCTCAATGTGTTTGAACTCAAGAATACCCCTTACTTAGTTTTCTACAAAGCCTTTGGCAAAATCTGTTAGAAAATGAGAAGCTATGAGAAGGTGACATGAAGCTAATGAAAGGAGGCATCTCCAATTTTTTTTGAAGATATACACATTAAGGATCATGTCAGATAATACAAGGGAATTCAATCAAAATAGGGAGACAATTGCTAGATTATTGTCTAACTTTCAAAGAGAAGGCGATGAAAAATGTTATTGTCCATGCAAGAGTTGTAACGACTTAAAAACAAAAAGAATCAAAATCAAAATAGCAAAGAGACATTGTAGGGAGAATGGTCACATTGAAGAGGGGTTTGATTATAATCCAGTGGTAAGTTATTTGTTATATTGTTTTCACAATTAATATACATATGAACCATGGAAGGAGGTTTGATTATCACATTGAAGGGGGGTTTGATTATCATCATTTTTATATAGGTCAATCTCCCCAGTGTGAATATAGAGGAACATGGAGGTGTGAGTATTGAAGTTGAAGATCGTGATCCCATGGAAGATGATGATCATGCACCAGAAAACACATTCAAAGATGATGGTATGAATGCATTGATCATTGACACATTTGGTACTGGTGCTGCTGGTGCTGCTACTGATGATGATTATAATGAGGATGACATTGATGATGTCCATGATATAACTCTACTTGAGAAGGCCAACACGACCCTTTATGAAGGCTCCCAATCTACTCTTCTCTTTGTTGTATTGTTATTGGTGAATTTGAAGGTTATGAATGGTTTATCCATTAAGATTGTTTATAGTATTGACTTATATTATTTGTTGCAGATTGATAGGTGACTTTCTATTACCACCATCAAATATTCTCCCTCACTTGTACTGAGAATTATGTGCCACTATGAAACATATTGGAATGGAGTATCAAACAATAGATGCTTATCCCGAAGATCATATTATTTATTATAAAGAACATGAAAATACAATAGAATGCCCTAAATGCCATACAAGTAGATATCAAGATGATCAAATGACAAAAAAGGTGCCTCGCAAGTTTTTTCATCACATCCTGATGAAGGGTGCTCCCCTTGATACCATAAACACATAACAAAAATAGAGAAACAAAAATAATATGCAAGAACAGAAAATGGGCTTCTTATTATCTCCACAAATGTGGAATTACAAACTTTTAGAATTACAATATGCAAAGCCACATGGGTGTTCCCTTACAATATTCTGTAGGAAAAAGCCTCGAATCAATACCCAGATCTACTACCCAGAACTCTCCTGAACTGCCTAGACAACACTACAGGCCTTCTTTATATAGACAATTTCCACTGCCCAAGAAGGTTCCAGAAATTTAGCCTTTAGGGTGACCAAAATTAAAATTATTTTATTTTTCAATTTATTACATCAAAGTCGGTTCAAAATAAATTTTGAAACCCAAACATAAATTTTGAAGGAAATTTATTTTTTGCCATTTCAGGTGGCCCAACTTCTGAAGACCATAAGTCATCACCTGATGCTCTGATTGACTATTATGACCCCACTTCAGAAAGGGCATGATGAGCTCTACAGTTCTTGACTCATGCAAGCTCCAATCAGCTGAAGTTTCAACCTCATTCATGGCCTCTAAGGCCTTCAAAACTGATTTCAAAATTTTTGTACCCTATTTTCAATAACAAAAATTTTCAATATCTTCAAGACTAGACTTGATCCGAAAATGAAACTTTATAGGTAGGCTGATATGACTAAGATGAACCTCCAACTATGAGACCAAAACATTCTACGATCGTATGACAAACTTACTAAAAATAGCAAGTTTCCATAAATAGCAGCTCTGCACAAGATATCCCTTATTGAAAAGAAAACTAGAAATATTTTTGGGTGATGCAAGATTTCTCTTACACCCAGTATGCTCCTGCATCAGACACCCAAGGTAATTTGAGAAGTGACCCTATCATGACTCAGGTGTGCAGAGGAAAACCAAGATGGTTAACCTCCTCCTTTGTTAGCCATGATGAATCGTCAATAGGTCATCCTTTCCATTTGACCAAATACTCTTCATATGTCCTATTCCTTGTGCTTCTACAAACATGACTATCTAGTATGTCTTCAATCTCCTTGATATCTAAACTAGTTGCTGGAATACTCCACTATGCTACTGTAACCTCATCTTCAACACCTCCTTCATGATACTCTGCCAGATTTGAAATATTAAATAATGGTGAAATATTTCACTTAGTAGGAAATTTGACCTCATATGCATTTCCTGAATCATGCTTCTTTAGTATCTTACATGGCCCAAACTTCTTCATTTTCAGCCTGTTATATGTACCAACTGGAAATTGCTCCTTTCGCAAATGAACCATGACTTCATCTCCAAACTAAAATTTCTTATGCCTCCTTTTCTCATTTACCTTAGCCTTATACTGTGCATTCATCTTGGTAATATGCTTCCTCACCTCCTCATGGATGTTCTTCAAATGTTTCGCAAAATCCTTAGCTTCAACACTACTTATTTCTCTTTTATCTATCTTCCTCAACTCAGATGCATTTCTGGGACTACTTGCATATACAATCTATGGATGATGTGATGAACTAAACTTCAAATTTGTCTTCAACTCTTCACTTTCTGCTAGCATCATTCTGTGTGCTACCTTATTTGGAAAACTAGCTCCTGGAATCAAGTCCATCTGATGACTGATCTTTCTTACTGGTGGTAATCTATCAGGCACATTATCAGATACAATATCCTAAAAATCATTCAATAATTCTACAACTTCTATAGGTACATCTTCTACTTCCTCTTTCCCAGCCTTTGGAATTAAGGTAAAACATATATGCTCATGCTGCATACCATCTAAAAAATTTCCTCTATCAACAAAAGTTATTCTTGCATTACCACATACCTTTTCTTCTATTTCCTTCAATGGTTTTAGCTTATGTCGCACTCCATCCTTTATCAGGGAATAGGTATTCGCACAACCATAATGTACATCACACCTGTCAAATTGCCAAGGTCTACTCAAAAATATATGACATGCATCCATAGATATGATATCACATAGTACCTCATCTTGGTACCCGTCGATCTTGAACTTCACTAGGTACTGTTCACTGACCATGACCTTGTGGTCATCTTACACGCAGGCAAGCTGATATGGATGTGGATGTTTCTACCTCTTGAGCTTCAACTTTGTCAGCATCTCTTCTAACACCAAATTATTAGTACTACCACTATAAATAATCACATCACAACACTTACCCTCACACTTGCACCTAGTGCGAAATAGGCTCCTCCTTTGTTCAAGTTCATTCTCACCACTGAGCAGGGCTCTTCTGTTGATCAACATTTTTCCTCTTTCAGCATCTTTAGAATTTGATGATCTGACATCTTCATCTACATGTGCAACTCTAGCCTGGCCTTCATTCCTCCTATCTATCCTTCCTTGACATTGAGGACATTCAAATGCCCTATGACCTTCTTCTCCATAGTGAAAACATGTTCCATAGAAGCCTCCTCTTCCAGATCCTTGTCCTCTTCCTATTTGATCTCTATTATTCTGATCATGGAAATGATTAAAATTATCTCCTCTCTGATTCTGGCTGTTACTAGCCTTATCCTACTTTTTTGGATCTTCATTTAGATCTCCATATGACCATCCACTAGATCTTCCATCATGACCTCTTCCGCTTTGTCTGCTCTAAAACTTCTTGTTCAACTTTTCCTCTACTTTTAGGGAAAACTGGTATGCCTCTTCAATACTATTCATTCGAACCAGATTCAATTCTTCCTGAATGCTCAGCCTTAACCCATTAAGGTAATAGGAAAGTTTCTCCTTGTTAGCTTTTGCATGGCCTATTCTAATGAGGATTCGATAGAACTCCTTTGTATACTCCTGGACATATCTTCTTGCTTGCTTGAAAGTTTGCATTTTCTTTAGTAGGTCAAGCTCATAATCAACATGGATGAACTGTCACTTTAATTTATCCACCATCCACTCCCATCTTGTGATTTTATCCTTTCCTCTTTGATTTCTCTCTAACTGAATCTCTTGCCACCAGATCTTTGCATGGCCCTTCAATCTGGCCTTCGCAAACTTGACCCGATCAGGATCCTCAATATCTTCATACTCAAAATATTCTTCACATTCTTTGATCCAGTCGATCAATTATTCTAGGTTAAGATTTCCAGAAAATTTTGGGACCTCAATCTTAGGTCTCTTCTCGATCTTTGAAATGGCTTGGAAAAGTCTTTCTTCTTCTTGATTCAAAACTTCAACTTCTCCTTGTTCAGAATTTCCTTCTTTGGCTTCATCCTCACTTTAATCTCTGACATTAAGATTCATTCCTCTATGAATCTCCTCTTTCAATGCTCACACTTGTCTTTGTAGTTCCCTAACCTCAGGTGTTACAACTCCATCTCTTACACCACATTCCCTTTGTGGAGGCATTTTTGTGCTTCTCTCTAAAACTCTAACCACTGTCCTGGTGCAAACTGCCTCATAGTCGGTGATCTATTTACACAGAAACCCTAACCCACGGTCCTGGTGCAAACTGTCTCACAATCGGTGATCTATTTACACACTCAGGAACTCCTACTCTAATAACACTTGATGAAGGGTGCTCCCTTTAATACCATAAACACATAACAGAAACAAAGAAACAACAACAATATGCAAGAACAGAAAATGGGCTTCTTATTATCTCCACAAATGTGAAATTACAAACTTTCAAAATTATAATATGCAAAGCCACATGGGCATTCCCTTACAATATTTTGTAGGACAAAACCTTGAATCAATACCCATATCTACTACCCAGAACTCTCCTGAACTATCTATACAACACTACGGGCCTTCTTTATATAAGCAATTTTCACTGCCCGAGAAGGTTCCAAAAATTTAGCCTTTAGGGCTGACCAAACTTATAATTATTTTATTTTTCAATTTATTACATCAAAGTCAACTCAAAATAACTTTTGAAACCCAAACAAAAATTTTGAAGGAAATTTATTTTTCGCCATTTCAAGTGGCCCAACTTTTAAAGACCATAAGTCATTACCTGATGCTCCAATTGACTATTATGACCCCAATGCAGAAAGGGTGTGAGGAGCTCTACAGTGCTTGACTCAAGCAAGCTCCATTCAATTGAAGTTTCAACCTCATCCGGGGCCTCTAAAGCCTTCAAAACTGAGTTCAAAGTTTCTATACCCTATTTCCAATACCAAAAATTTTCAATATCTTCAAGACTAAACTTGATCCGGCAATGAAACTTTACAGGCAGACTGATATGACTAAGATGAATCTCCAACTATGAAACTAGAACATTCTGAGATCGTATGACCAACTTAATAAAAATAGAAAGTTTCCATAAATAGTAGCTCTGCACAAGATAGCCCTTATTGAAAAGAAAATCAAAAATATTTTTGGGTGATGCAAGATTTCTCTTACACCCAGGATGCTCTTGCATCACATCCCCATTATTCCACGTCTGAAATGATTATTTAGGTGTAATAGCTTGGATCAATTTATGGATTACCATGCACACAGCAGGAGTCAAGATGACATTATTTGAATGCCTGCAGATGGTTCATCATTTATGGAAATAGAGAAAAAGTGGCCACACTTTAAAGAGGAACCTTGAAATCTCAAGCTTTCTCTAGCATCAGATGGTGTCAATCCGTATGGAGAGATGAGATCCATTTACTTAGTGTGGCCTTTTTTTGTTATAAACAATAACCTTCCTCCATGGATGTCAATAAAGAGGGAGCATATTATGTTCACAATGATTTTTCCAGGTAGCTTATTATTTTATAGTTATCTACATGTAATTATAAGTCTTGGAGTGAAATGGCCACAATAATTATCTAATGTTTTTGTTAATTCAACTAGGTAAGTACCAAGTGAAAGATATGAATGTATATATTGTGCCTCTTATCGATGAGTTGTTGGTGTTATGGAATAGTTTCACTATGTATGACATCTCTTGACCAATTGGACAAAGACAATTTCAATTCTATGCAATGCTTGTGTGGAAAATTCATGATGCTCTAGGGTTGACACATTTCTGTGGTATGTTATGGTGAATTCTAGTTGTACATGATAATTCAAATTTTAAAAATATACATATTTAATCCAATTGTATCATTGTCTTGTAGGTCTTCAAACAAAGGGAAAATTTGCATGTCCAATGTGTGGTCCAAAGATGAAATCCCATCATTCCAAAAGTTTAAGAAAATATGTGTTTGATGAGTATAGGCAGTTCCTCTCCAGAAATCATAAGTATCGAAGTGCAGAAAGACATCTTTTCAATGGGAAAGAAGAGACTACATCAAAGCCCCGAAGAATGACACTTCACCTATGGCAGTTGGAATATAATAGAATTTGAGGTAATATCATTCCACGTAATGGTCGATGTTTGAAAACTATATATTTTGATTGTGTTTTGTTGGCTAATTATGTAGTTGATGATCTTGAATGTCGTGAAAGCATCACCGACCAGCTTCCAAAGTGACTAAAATATTATCCCAGAGAATTTAGTAGGCTACCCTACTATGAGCATCTACAAATTGTGCATTTGTTTGATACTATGCATATTAGAAAGAATATAATAGAGACACTGTGAAAAATATTGGATGGAAGGCGTGACAAAGAAAAACTTGGCAAAATTTGTAGTGACATTCATGATTCCAATCATGCAATGAAAAATATCATTGAATCAAATAGCAATGGAGACCAGATTAATGCAATTTCTCTTCCTTGGTTATTAATAGAGTAAGAAAGTAATGCCATAAAAGAAGCGATCCAAAAAATTCAATTTCCTATAGGATTTTCTACAGATATAAGCAATCTCATATCAAAGAAAAATGATTTTGGGTCAGGGATGAAAACACATGATTGGCATACCTTCATCAAGGTAAGTCATAGTCTTTTGTATTTACAATATATTTGTGTAATTGCATTTAATTTTCATTGTATGAAATGATTAGTTGACAATTGTTGTAGTATTTTCTACCCTTATCTCTCCCAGATAACTTCGACAATAATATCAAACAAGTGATATATGGTCTTGGAAAATACATGAGGTAAGCCGTGATATTTGTTCAATATATCAAACAAGTAATATATTTTAAAGTCTTGTATTTATATATTTATGTCTTGAATCCCTTGTAGGTGGTTGTCATCTAAAGAAATCCATAAAGAAGATATTAAATATTGGAATAAAATAATTTATCGATTAATGTGTGAAATGCAAAAGTGTTTACCTCTAGCTTTTTTCAATGCACAAGAACACTACCTTATACACCAAGTTGAGGAGATTGAATTGTGTGGACCTGTACATGCTAGGTCAATGTGGATGGTTGAGAGACAATTGAAATTTTTTAAGAGTTTGGTATAATAAAGAGCACATTCTGAGGGTTCTATGGTTGAGGGATATATGGTATACCAGATGATGGTGTACGTTACTCAATATCTTCCTAATCTTGCAACAAAGACCCATATAGATTGTATTTGGGATCTTGACTCAATTAAAAAATTTGAAGGGGAGTACTTGGTGGGAAACGGTAGATTTAAGAAATTGAAAGGTAATAAATTATGAGATGTTATTGTAGTTAATTAATTCTTAATCTTCAAAATAAATATGTTGTAAGTCATCTATTTACTTTTGTACAGCTGCTAAAGAGTGGGATGCATTACATTTGTTTATTATAAACAATCAAGATTGGATGACGGTATGGATTGAACGATGTCAGTATGATGGTCATAGATTAACATAGGAATTTGTGTCTTCATTGGTTCGACAAGCTCATTATAATGGAGATCCCAATGTTACACAAAATGAAATAGATTTAGCATATGGTTTAAGAGATCACCAGGTACTTATAAATTTGTTAATTAATCAACCGTATGTTTTTCAAGTCATGATGTAATAATTTATACATGTTTGACATTATTGTAGGTGAAACACCACAAGGCTATGTTTTGCAATGGTTATAAATTTTGCATCAAAAAGTTGGATGACACGAAGAGAACTTATGATTCTGGGATAAATGCAGTGTTCTAGGTGACTAATATTTCATCTAGAAATGACTTACATCCTCGAGAGTCGCAAAATCAATACTATGGTATTTTGGTTGATATACTTGACTATGACTTTAATTCCTTCAAATTAGTTCTCTTCATTGTGAAATGGTATAGACTATGACTCAATAAAAATGATCCTGATAGAACTGTTATTAAACATGAAAATGAATTTCCAATGATTAATACAAGGTTGTTTGAGCTAGTTGGAGAAGAGCCCTATGTTCTTCCAAGCCAATGTGAGCAGGTATTTTACTCAGAGGTTCTACATAAATCAGGTTGGTCATTTGTTGTTAGACATGATTCAAGATGAAGGTCGATAAAGTATAATGTGATAGAAAAAGATACCGAGGAAGATGAAGAAGTGGAAGATGATGTAGATGATGATCATGATCAAGAGCTATTTGAAGAAGAATATGAAGAAGATGACGACAATGCTGCTACTAATGATGATGATGATGCTACTGATGAAAATGATGCTGCTATTGATGATGATAATGTTGTTACTGATGAGGATGATGATGATGTTGATGGTGATGATAACGACAATGGAAATGATAGTGGTGGTGATGATGTCATCGATGATGATGATCTTGATGATGAGATGGATGAAGAAGAATATCAATGATATGAATGAAATGTACAATTATGCCAAATGTTTGGCATGTTCTAACGATTGTTTTATATTTACTACTCTTATTCACCTTGTTTTATATGTCCTACTTATATATCTTTTCTCTTTTGTATTTTTTGGGGTATTTTTTTTATATCAATGCATTTAAACCAAATACTATCTTATGAGAGTTGCTTCTGCTAATTTTCTATTTCCTTGCACATCAATGATGTTAAATCACAGGGGATTCTCTTTGTTTCTTGCAATGGAGTGAGCTAATTTTGAATTTCTTAGTAATTTCTTTTTATTGCATGGTTGTCTTTGGTTTGTCATTTTGTTTTGAGTGTCTAGTGATTTAAACCAAAGACTTCAACTTAGCCAAAAAATGTGCAAGTCTACATTAGTATGTTTCTTTTTATTGTAATTATAATTAGTATGAATGAATAAAATAATGACAATGAAATATTTGTGATAATGCAATATTTGTCGAAATAGCATCAATGACTTCGGTCAATGTGCCTATGTGTCAATGTGGTGTTGGCCCATGCATGTTGAAGACATCACGCACAATAAGTAATCTTGGGTGTCAATTTTGGGTCTATGCAAATAGGAAAAAAGTTTGGATATGTAATTATATTTTATGTTTAGAAATAATGTGACAACTAATCATTTTATGTAGAACTGATGTACATTTGGTATTGCAGGGAAATAGTGGATGTCAATACTTTTAGTGGGTCAATCAAACCACATTTACATCTACCCCATCGACATCTATACCTGATGGAGGAAATGAGTGCAACTTGTGCAAGGCTCAAGAGGCAGCTAGTGCCACCAAGATTGCTTCAATGGTGAAAGCAGAAATCATATTTCTGCGATGCCTTCTTTGTGTAGTTTGTGCACTACTTTGTTGGGACTGTTGGGGCTCAAAAATGCTGATCATTTTGAGGCCAACTAACAGGAACAATAGATGCCTCTGCAATTCTAGTTTGATTGAACCAAGGCTGGTAGGCCTAAATTGACTACACTGTCTAACTGCACAAACAACGTGCGTAAACAACAAAATTTCTTCCAAAGAGGTTACTGATCATTAGAAGATATATTAACCTAATGTCCTAATGGGAAAATATTTAAAATATTTAGACTATTGTTATGAACTAATGCTAAACCTAATTTACTATTTGATTAAGAAGATAGCAGATTAGACATATACTTCACTGAAAGAAATAAATAACATCAAATAAATGAATAGACCAGTGCCTAATGCCGAATTGAAAATAGAGTCAATGTTCAATATATGTAAATGGAGACAGTTTTAAGATTAACTTGCTTCTGCTGAAACAAGACCATCAAGCTACAAGTTTCTATTTGAACCAGAATTTATAATAATTAATACAACAGGTCCTATGGTTTTTAACTCAACTAAAGAGCCTGAAAGCAAATGACTATAGGTTCTCATACCTTGCAATCATTATTCAAATTGTATATATTAATTATGAATAAAAGCTTGAAATGGAAACGTAATAGGATACCCTGACGAGAGAGTAATCTGAAAAACCTAATTGAATATAAAACCACAAAATCAACAGGGTACAAGTACTTATTAGATATCCGTGCATAAGATTTTGAAATATTGCATTTCAGTCTGAGTAGTAGCCCTTTTTTCTATGATAGAATTGTGTGTTATGAAAATATATCTTGTATTGCATCCCCTCTTTTTACATTTTACATTATGTATATATACATGTTTGAGTGGCTTTCACACCTCTTTAGGGTGAAAAGACACGCCCTTATTACAAATTGTTTTGAAAAAATGATAAACTAACTAAAAAATAACTACCTAACTTTCGGATTTGGGCTTGGTTGAAAAACCAAAACACCTCATAGAAAGCTAAGATTTTAATGGGAGATAGGAAATTTTATTTTCCGAATTGGGTCATTTTTAGATTTTTAAAATTCGACCATCCTCTACCTCTGTCGACATCATCTTTGAAGTAGTTCGAAATTCTAGCATTTTCTGAAGGCTTTGATCATAGAATTTTGATTGTTCTTGTCATAGAGCTTCCTTCCATAATATCTCAACTTTTTAATTGAAAATTAATGTTATATTTTATCCCATTTCATGTTGTGTGTGTAAAAATTCTACCTGATCTGTAGACACAACACTTCAGTAAAATATTAGAGGTTAGCAAAAATCAAAATCGTGCAAAATTGAAATCTAATTTAACCAAGTGATTTACTGCCTTCTAGTAGGTGAGAGATTGATGTTCTCAGATTGCTACCGAGATCAGTGACCTAGACGACACCTAAATGAAGGATTTGAATGAAATTGATCTAGATATGAATTGAATGCAATTAAGCTATTTTTTTTTTAGATGTTTTCTATGCAATGATATGAAATCTATGATATGTAAAAACTGATATGTTATGAATTGATCTAACAATAATATGAAAACAAAAGTGATCTCACAACAATGTTGATTCGCAATAAGCTTTGATCCTTCCAATTGCAATTCTCCAGCGTGATTGTGCAAAAATATGAGATGCTTTGAGATGAGTTGAGGCTTTAATTTTATAGAAATCTAGGGCTTTGGAGGTGCATGGAAGAAAGCCATAAATCACTCAAATTAACTCAGCTTGATTTTTGAGTTATCTAATAATAAAGATAATTTAATTCACAAAAACATGCAAATCATGCAAAAATAGCTTTTTAACTTGAATTAGAAGTTTAGATCAACTTTAAAACTCAAAAATGATGTTGAGTTCCAAAAAGTCAATAACTTGCATTGATTTTCTGATTTGGAGTTTAACTGCTCTTTGATTGTGCACATGGATAATTATGAATTAATAAATAAATAAAGTGATTTATTCTCAACTTAACTGAATTTTGAAAATAAATAATTGATTTATGGGTTAATCAATTATTTTTTTAAACTTTTATTAAAAACTATATTATTAAATAATGACAACTTGTTTTAATTAATTAAATAAAAATTTAATCAATTATTCATAGGATATTGGATTTATTGTCAAAATTAAATAATACAATTAATAATAGATAGAATTAAATTTAATTACACAATTAAGTGGCAAGATATTAAATCTAATTAATTAAATATGAAAATATTCAATTAATCAAACTTAGGATAAACGTGATTTATCGCCAAATAATCATTAAATTAAAGATATTTAAGATAATTAGGAATATTGCTAGGAATATTCCCCGATGCAGAATTTAAGATAATCAATTATGATTCGATGATGTTTAGATGTGCCTTAGATTAGGACTTTGATGTCAATTTCATTCGATGTGTCGATATAGAGGTTAATGAACCTATAGCCCATTTTTTGGGTATTACATTTTGCCCCTCTTTGAATTACTGTGCGAAGCGCAGTGGTTCAAAGATAGTCTTTTTTTGATAAAGATATGAAAATGATATTTGAAATTGATAATTGATATGAGATAGAAGCTGATTGATATTGATTTGATATGGAGATAATAGGTCCTAAATGACCAAAGATAATGTTCATTATAAAAGCAAATGAACCTATGATTGCGAAAAAGTGTCAAAATGCCTGATTCCAAACCTTAGGATTGCAAAGAAGTGAGTGATCGGTTCTAGACTCGATTGTCTTAGCAGAACTAGTAGGTATCACATCTGAATCCTTCAGTTGCCGAAGAACCAAGGAAAGAACACTATGATCCGATGGTTGCAAAAATTGATACAGTTTACAAGATTAGGAGAATACCAGATTGATATGGATCTTGATGAATCTGATATGCCCCAAGTGATGATAGATTTTCCCCGAGCGATGAGGTCTTTTTTGATGAATCAGTAACTAGACGTGGTTGTTGTCTTGATTACTGAGGAAGATATGATTTCCAAAATTAGATTACAGACTTTGAATGATGTGCGATACCATGCCCCCTTCGGGATGAAAATTAAAATCTGACAAGAGAAGTCATAGTTTAGAAGCATGTTAATTGAGTTGAGAAATGGTTAAACACGTTCAAGATCACATTCTACATCATTGGAAGGTCCCAAAAGACTAAGTTGGACTAGGTGAAACTATGAGTTGACCATAGTTGACCAAGTTGAAATTTTGATAGTTTGATGTTAGATAATCAGTTAAGTTGAATACTAGATTTCTATGATGATCGAAGGTCGAATATGCAAGCAGTAGACTGTCCTGGGCCCAAAAATTTTAAATCATGATTTTGACATATTAAATGATCTCAGATTTGAATTTTGATCCCGAAAATAGATTCAGAACGTCAAAATTAGCTAGGGGTGCAATTTTTGTGAAAAACGGAGCACTTTTGAAAATTAGGTCAAATGTTATATAAATGCCTTAAGGGTCATTTTCAATTCATTTCAACCATTTGACTTTGGAGATTGTGCGGAGCCCTCTAAGCAAGAAAATGGCAAAAAAATGAGATCCAAAGGTTCTTGTGAGTTCGCATTGATTTGAGCATAGCCGAAGATACCAGAGACCCCAACAGTATGGACATCTGGTAGGTGGACCACTGTGCCCCTTTGAAAATGCAAATGTTTCATGTTTCATAGCATTTTTTAATTTTTTCATATGTGTTTTTCTTTTTTAATTTTTGCATGTGTAAAAACTCGTATGAGTCCCATACCAGACTCGTACGACATTTCATTTGAATGCACATTGTCATTTCAAGTATACCCAAGTGTTGTATGAGAGGGACCCCTATGTCATACGACATTTCATCGGGTCCCTTGAAACTCGTATGATCTTGGGCGTAGTGTCGTATGACCATGGATTGTCATTTGGTATACTGTGGTATGTCGTACGACTTTTGAAGCCAGTCTGGAATGTCATTTGAAAAATAGAGAGGTAAAAATTCATACTTAGGTCAAAAATCTAACTTTTCTGATCCTTCTGCCTGATTGCAGACACTTTGACCCCCCTTCTGACATATGAAATAGTTCCATTTTTTGTATTATTAGCCTAATTTTGAACTCAATTTCTAATAAAAATACCCTGTTTCTGCATGATTTAGGTCACATATCTAGATGTACATATTCATCATTCTTACCTAGTGACATAGAGACTATGTGTCTCACTTCCTGACCCATTGAGGGTTCACCTTGCTGCCTATGGATTCGAGTTCCTCATTCATTTACCTGATATTAGGGTAAATCATGGCCTATTGACTACATTGATTGAGAGGTTTCACTCAGAGACCCAGACATTTCACTTACCAACTGGAGAGATGACTGTGACTCCAGAAGATATTTATAGGATACTTCACATTCCATTCCATAGCAGTCAGCATCCTGAGTATGTGAGTTCTGGCTAGATTGGTCTTCATGCCTTTAGGCATCTATTTGGTGATGATACATAGTTGACGGGGTCCATTTCCTAGGAGACCCTTGTATAGAGATATGGTCAGATGCACTGTTTAGAGTGCATTATTGCTGGTATGATTGGGGAGCTCATCATGCCAGGCCGTCAGCAGAATGACTTTTTGATGGGATGGGCTCTGATGGTAGCCCTTCTTATGGCCACGCCTACTGAGCTTGCCTGGGGTTAGTGCCTGTTGGCCCACATGTTTTTAGAGATGCATGAGGTTGTGTATTAGGATTGCAAGAGCTTTGCTTTTGGAGCTCTTGTATTACAGATATGGGCATGGGAGCATATCCCAGTGCTGAGACCAGTTTTCCAGACACAGTGGCAGCCACAGGAGCCAGTGATATATACTTATGCTAGTTATGTCACATAGGTTCAAATGGGTCATACTGAGTATTTTAGATGGTGTTTAGATGATATGACCTTTGTGCATTGGAGACCCTATTTGCAGATAGAGGCCTGGCCCACCGTGAGGGAGCAGTACAACTTTATTTTTTAGAGTCGGGTACTTATTGGCCGGTCTCCCACTATGTTGGAGAGATTCTTGATTACTAGAGTGTGGCGTTAGTATGGATGCAGATAGGATGCCCCACAGGAGTATATTGCATATGCACACATTGTTCGTGAGATCAGTCTTGGATGGACAGCTCGACTTACATATTCCTTATGCACAGATGAGTATAGTCATATTATAGGGCGAGATTGGGACTACCGTCCATAGGTTGTTGATGTAGGGGTCGCAAATGGATACACTACTTGGTGAGCTGATCATCCCATTCCTAGATTCTCAGATCCTACTGAGTTGATACCCTCCATGGAGGAGGTGATGGATGTGATAGGAGATCCCATGAGACCAAGACATAGACCATAGGTTGTACATCTGACACCACCTAGATAGAGGGCCATTGCTCCAGCATAGAGACCAGTAGGACACATGAGGCCCCCTCATCTACCTACTTCTATAGCAAGTACATCTACAGGTGCACAGAGACAGAGTAGGGGTGAGAGGGGTACTTTGGGTAGTGTTGGGTCTATAGATGAGGTTTTAGCCACTGAGCAGTTTGTGGGTGGTGAGACAGATCCTTCGCAGGTAGATACCACTTTTGATCTAGGAGCTAAGGTTAGATGCCGCAAGGTGCATAGGGCAGAGACTACTGAGCAGTAGCCAGAGTAGCCATAGGACACCGAGATGCCAGCAACTAAGGCTGATCCTACTATTCCTCTTACTTCATTAGAGATCATTAGACATCTCCGAGGTTAGGTCCAGGACCTAAAGGTATAGAGTGCTAGGTGGGAGGAGAGATATTGAGAGGTAGATAAGTAGTGCATAGAGCTCCGTGTAGAGTTTCGCTCAGAGGTTTGGAGATTACAGACCGAGGTGACCCATCAGACCTCACAGGCTTCCTACTATGTGTCTGCATACTATGCTATTGTCCCTGTTGTGTAGAGAGTACTGACGTATTCTGAGTACATGGCAACCTCAGAGGGAGCTAGGGCACTGAGAGTAGAGGTCATACCAAATGCACCACCACCTCCTCCACCAGATACTGAGGAGTGTGCTGATAGTTGATTCCTATGCTTATGTTTTGATATACTCTATTCTTTTTGATCATGGATATACTATTCTAATTCTGATAGCTTTTCGGAGCTCATTCTTTTGTACATTGTGCCAGTAGTGCACCCCTGACACATTTCAAGATTTTTGATATATATGAGATTGATATTTTGATTGTGACTTCATTTGTACTTGTCATGTTTCAATTTTATGATGATATCATGTGATGTTTATGCTATGAGTAGTGTAGAATGTATGTATGGATCAATGCAATGCAATGATTTCTGTCATATGTATGGATGTTATGCAAATGAAATTGATTATGAAGATGTATGTATGATTTATGCTTTATGTAGTGGATGGAAAGTAATGCAACAAATGGTAATGATATGAGATGTAAATGATACACATGACATGTTTTTGCAGGTTGATGAAGACAAGTACTCAGTCTTATGTCAAAAGGATGTTTAACCCTAGAGGGTTACTACTTGCGGTTTGATGAAGAGACCTTCGAGTGAGACTCATCTCTCGTTAGATGTGAAGAATTGCTATGAAGAATTGTTTAAGCTTTGAAGTGTTTCTAAATAGTTGTGAGATATTGAAACATGCAAATTGCAAAGAGAGATGCAAAATGAAATGCAACTTAAGACCTCGGACCTAGTCACTGATCATATGTCGATTTGTTATCATCATTGAACTTTTAGGTAACCAGATAAATCAATACAATGCCCACTAGCTAAAAAAAAACCATAGACATATGAATATTGATTTGTATGCACAAGAATCAATACAACATCCACTGGTCAACAACCATGGATATATGAATATTGATTTTATTTTTGGAATGTCGGATTAGATATAAGCACCAAGGCACAAACACCAGGATGACCTGAATATCATGTCCATTTTGATATAGCAATTTTTATAAGCATCAAAACATAAACATCATGATGACCTGAATACACCTTGCATGAATAAACACATCAAATAGCTAAGAGATCATTCTAAATCCAATGTGAATTACCTGTAGTGACCCTTTATCATTCACATCCTTAGGTAAGATCGTGTTTCACAGTAGGAGAAAGAACTTATTGAAAAAGAAAATAGTGAGATCAAAATTCCTTGAATTTTTTGGGTATCAATGGTCAAGGTATGCATGGCCATCAATTTGAGATAGAGGCTCTTACAGTCGAACACCATTTCAATCCAGAATTTCCAAAGTTGTTAGATTTTCACATATAAGCAGAAAACAAAGAAAAGATTATGCCCCTAGTCATCACTCTCTAAATCCTATAAAGGACATCATTGAAGGGCTCGAAGGGACACAATATGCAAAAATCTCAATGTGAATCAGTAAGCATACAAGGAGATAAAAGCATGAAAAAGCACAGATTGTTTTCAGTTTGTGTTTGATTGTTGTTGTAGATGCAAAATCCTTTCTGGAGATGAGACAAACTTGACTAACTCAAATGAAGCTTCAAAGGACTCTGACTGGATATGACACATCTAAAGTATATTGGAGACCATAGGATATGACATCGATTGCCCCCAAGTTTGAACATTGATAGGATACAGACGCTTGAGCTGATTGGTGTACAAACTGACTTATTAAAAATTGGAAATGCAAAAACAAACCGGGAGATATGTACAAACTAAAGCAAGACTAAAAGTTGGGAAAGACCAAGATTGCGTTGATAGATGGAGCATTTTGAAACAAGTGGCACCCATTTGCTGGGTTTTCACCATCTTGGTAGAGATTCTATTTTTGCCACCAAGGCTCCTGTTTTCAGGTTTTCACCAAGGCACTTTTTTTTTCTTTTTTTCCCATTATTTTTTGTATTTTTCATTTTTTCAAATTTTTTTTTTTTTTTGTACTTTTGATATTTTTTGATTTTTTTGTGAATCATCAAGGTGCCTATTGCTAGGTTTTCACCAAGATGTTCATTTTTTCAAGACTTTTTCCAATTTTTAAGATTTTTTCAGGACATTTTACCATAGACTGAATGCCTTAGGCATAGAATTTCTTCAGATGGAGAACGTTGATTGGTTCTCAGAGTTTTTCTCCTTTAGTTGTTGAGAGTTGATAGGTGCTAGAACCAAAAGTAATAGTGATGACAAAGGGACCCAACCAATTGGGTTCGAACTTCCCCTTGCATTCTTGATGTGATTGATTTTTAGGATTCTCTCTCAAAACTAGATCACCAACTTGAAATTCTCTGTATTTGACTTTCTTGTTGTAGCCTCTAGACATTCTCTTCTGATATACTCTAAGATGATCATATGCTGCTTGTCTGCGCTCATCTAGTAGTTCAAGTTCTTGCAACCTAGACACTCTATAGTCATCATTAGTTACTAGACCATGCATTCTAATTCTTAGTGATGGGATTTCAACCTCAATAGGTAGTACCACCTTAGACCCATAAACTAAAGCAAAAGGTGTAGCCCCTGTAGGCATTCTGATACTTGTTCTATAGGCCCATAGAGCTAGATTAATCATGAGATGCCAGTCTCTGCCGGTTTTGTTTACTATTCTGTGCAAGATCTTCAATAGATTTTTGTTGGAAGCCTCTGCTTGGCCATTCCCTTATGGATAGTAGATAGAAGACCAATGTTGGGTGATCTTGAATTTGGCACATAGATCATCTAGGTCTTTATTCCTGAATTGCCCACCATTATCTGTGATTATGGATTGAGGGATCCCATATCTGCATATGATATAGTTTAAGATGAACATTGATATCTGCTTTCCCGTTGCTTGTGTCAAAGGGACTACTTCTACCCATTTTGTAAAATAATCTATGGCTGTGATTATATGGGTATGTCTGTTAGAAGAATGAGGATGAATCATCCCGATAAGATCAAATGCCCATTGATTGATAGGCCATTGTGTTGTAAAGGGGATTAGATACCTCCCTAGAGCATGAATTAGGTTGCCATGTACTTGACACTTTTGACAATTCTTAGCAAATTTGATGGCCTCTTTCTCCATTTCAGGCTAGTAGTACCCAGCCCTAATAAGTTTTTGAGCTAGTGTTAAACCATTCAAGTGTGACCCACAAATACCATCATGGACTTCCTCTAATGCACATTGAGACTCTTCACATTCTAAACATCTAAGTAGCGTACCATCTAGACCTCATTTGTATAGATCATTACCAATGATGACATATCAGGAGGCATTACAGATAAGGTATCTCTTTTCATGACAGTTGCAGGTATCGGGGATGATTTGGTTTTGGAGATAGGAAAATAGGTTTTTATATCTGGATGAATCATGACCAACAACAGTGCAGATCATGCGGATTTCAGGGGAGTCATATGTAGGATAAGATAGTGCTTCCACCAGGAACTCATAGCATAGCTCATGTTTAGGCTGCTGTAATAAAGTAGATAGTGTTGCCATTGCATCGGTAGCCTTGTTCTCCATTCTAGGAATTTGCTCAAATGTGATAGATATGAAATATTTCTTAAGATCATCTACCATTTTCTTGTAAGGAATGAGCTTTCCATCTTTAGTTTGGTACACATCATTGACTTGATGAATAACAAGTTGAGAGTCTCCATGAATGTGTAGCTCTGTTACTCTCCATTCAATTGCTATTTTCATACCATTCAAAAGGGCTTCATATTCTGCAATATTGTTTGTGCAGGGGAACTTTAGTCTGAATGCTTTTGGGATGGAGTATCCTTGAGGAATTATGAACAATATGCCTGCTCTAGATCCATTCTCTGTATAGGAGCCATCAAAGAATGATTGCCATTCTCTAGAAGATAGGTGCATAATAGAGGAGTTTGGAAATTCCATTTGCATTGGTGTGTCATCAAACATGGGTGCATCTGCTAGTTGATCAGCAATAACCTGTCCTTTTATAGCTTTTCTTTCCACGTATTCAATGTCAAATTCACTTAAGAGCATAACCCGTTTAGCCAGTCTACCTGTGAGGGCAGCCTTGCTTAGTAGGTATTTTAGTGGATCAATTTTTTCTACTAGATGCGTGGTATGAGCTAACATATAGTGTCTTAGTTTCTATGATGCAAAGATCATAGCGAGACAAGCTTTCTCAATCATAGAATAGTTCTTTTCATATGCCACCAATGTTTTGCTTATATAATAAATGGCTCTTTCCTTTTTCTCTTCATCATGTTGCGCTAGCAATGCCCCCAGTGATGTGGCTGTTGTGGAGACATATAAGATCAATGGCTTCCAATGAATAGGAGGCATCAAGATAGGCAGATTTGATAGATACTTCTTGATATGGTTAAAGTTGTTCTCACATTCTTCATTCCATGCAAAGGTCACACCTTTATGTAATGTTTTTGTAAAAGGTTGTGATATGTCCGCTAGCTGTGATATGAATCTTCTGATAGATTGAAATCTTCCTTGCAACATCCTCATTTGATTGATATTTGTGGGAGGTTGCATCTATATTATAGCCTTGACTTTAGCTAGATCAACTTCAATGCCCTTCTTTGAAACTATGTATCCTAAGAGCTTTCCAGAAGTGACACCAAAAGCACACTTCTTAGGATTTAGTCAGAGACTAAACTTTTCCATTTTGTCTAGGATCATGCTCAAGTCCTTTAGATGTTCAGTTCTGATCATAGATTTTGCTAAAGTATCATCAACATAATCTTCCATAGTTTGATGCATCATGTCATGGAAAATAGATGTCATTGCTCTTTGATATGTAGCACCAACATTTTTAAGCCCAAATGGCATGACATTCCAATAGAAGGTGTGCCATGCACATGTGAAAGTAGTTTTCTCTTGGTCCTCTGGAGCAATTTTTATTTGGTTATATCCAGAGAATCCATCCATCAAGGAATACATCTCAAAACCCATAGTCATATCCACTATCATATCAATGTTTGGTAGTGGAAAATCATCCTTAGGGCACACTTTATTCACATCTCTAAAGTCTGTGCACACTCTGATTGAACCATCTAGTTTAGAAATAGGTACAATATTAGAGATCCACTCTGCATAGTCAATAACTCAGATGAATCCAGCATTTAGGAGCTTCTCTAATTCAGCTTTTACCAAGAGTGCAACGTGAGGATGCATCTTACTCAATTTTTGCTTGATAGGTTTGACATTTGGAGCAATAGATAAATGATGCATTATAAGATTAGGATCCAACCTTGGCATATCTGAATATTTCCATGCAATGTTGATCTTCTTCTCTCTTAGGAATGTTGTAAATTTTTGCTTCTCCTCTTCTGATAATGATTGTGCTACATGTACCAATTGTAGTTCCTCTGTTGTAAACAAATTGATGGATTGAGTGGGCTCAATTAGAACTGGAGATCTATCTTGTAAATGAATCAGAAGGACATCAAATATCTCATCCTTAGGTGCATCAGAGAGGTTTTCACCTTTGGATACGTCTTTTATTTTTACTTTTGTAGGTTCTGAGACTGCCACAAAGTGGTTTTCACCCTCAGAACTCTTTTTCTTTTTCTTTTTATTCTTGTTTTTCTAACTAAGATATTTGATGTCTGACTCGGTCATGCTGACGCTCAATTCATTGATGGAAGTACTCATAGGCTCAACTGCATTGAGGTAGCAAGAAAGGGCATAGTCATTCAACAAGGTATAAATACCATGGCTCAAATTCATGGAGGTTTGATCAATAAGTTCTGGATATTTGATAGTCAAAGTAGGGAAAGATTGGGAAATAGTGTTTATGGATATGGATCTGTCATCATTGGTCCTAACCTGACACTCGAGTTCAAAGGTGATACTACAACTTAAGACATCCAATTCGTGAATAGGCTCAATGTCATCGTGGGAGTCCAATTCAGCCATAGGTGGATCAGACTCGATAGGTTCATCATTTCGCTCTAGACTTACGTTGGTTTGAGGTGCATATTGGTGAATAAAATCAACATGTTTCTCTATGATAAGCTCATTTGGTTCTGGGATGACTCCCCATTCATAGTCACTAGATTCATCTTCTGATTTAGGATCTCTAGGAAATCTTAGAACATGAGTAAATTCAGGGTGAATACCCCAAGAAGGGTTACCCTCAGATTCTAATTTGTATTCATACTCATGAGAATATGTCTCAAAATCACTACCACTTCCCTCTTCTTGATTGTTTTCAAGATTAGCTGGTTCTTGTGTTGCAACTATCTCTTGATTGATAGTAGGTTCTTGTGTTTCTACTACATTAATTCTCTTGATAGGATCATCTTTATCATCAAGAAGGTCTTTGATCTCTTTAGGAAATTTTTCATAGGGGATGAGTTCTGAACTATTTGAATCACTATCTGATGGTTCTGTTTCTTCTTTCTTAAGAAGAGATTCCCCTGGTGTGATCTGCTCTATGACATGAGAGCAATTACCTTTGAGGTGATAAAGTTTCTTTGTAAATCCTAAGCCAACTTTGTTTTTATTTTCTCTACCAGTATGTGGGAGAGGTACCTCAAGACCTTTTCCTCTGATTCCTAGAGGTCCTTTACCTGAATATCCCATCTTAGCTATTAATTTATCTCTTGGACCATATGACTTGGAAGGGAGTTTGGATACTGCAGAGTCACCAGTTTGAACAACTTGAGATTCAGGTTCATCTTTGTACAACCATGATAGCACAGCCTCATCCTCTTCAAATTCTTTCTTGGATACTTGTTCTGCTACAAAATTCTTTTTATATGCTTCAAGAGGTTCTTTAGAGTCTGGTTTGGATTGTTTCAAAGATTGCCCATAAGACTTAGGCAAGATAGGGAGAGATGTCAAAGATAAGACTGGCTCGATAGTATATTCTCTCATACCATTTTCTTTGATATTAACCTCTTTTGCAAGATCTTCCATTTTAGATGTGGATGCTTCTTTAGTTGGTTCAATGGAAGATTCTATGTTATTAGGTACAAGCTTATCTGCACTTTCCTTCAAGGTGTTGCAAGTTGTATTCAGATCTGTGGGGATAGTAACCTCTACTCCTTCATAAGGAAACTTCAAACATTGATGGTATGTAGAAGGAATAGCTTGCCTTTCATGTATCCATGGTCTCCCTAGAAGGATGTTGTAGGCCAAAGGTAGATCAAGCACTTGACAGATGTTATCTTTGATAACTGGACCCACTCTAATAGGTAAGACAATGGTACCTTTAGAAGATCTTTCTTGTTCATCATAGGCCTTGATAGTTATTTTCTTTCTAGGATCAATAGCCAATTCTAAAAATCCCAATTGTGTGATCAAGCTGTAAGAAAAAATGTTTAGGCCAACACCCCCATCTATCAACACACGTTTGACTCTATGGTTCTAGATCAAGACTTCTATATGCAAAGGTTGATTATGCGGGTGACTCAAGGAGT
This sequence comes from Chamaecyparis obtusa, assembly GCA_027943335.1. Lineage (NCBI taxonomy): Eukaryota > Viridiplantae > Streptophyta > Pinopsida > Cupressales > Cupressaceae > Chamaecyparis > Chamaecyparis obtusa. Next base: position 284,433 of record BSBK01003385.1, read on the forward strand.
TGTCATCTTCCTCTAAAAAGGAGATATATTGTGGAGATGTAAGATGTCCAACCATAGTCTGGAACCTGTCTAAATCAAGGTCATCAGGAACATTGGAACCGAGCAAAACTTTATCGAGAATGGCTCTATGAGCTGGAGATATTTGAAGCAATTCAAACATGGAGATTTTCGCATTAGTGTGCTGGAGTTGTTGAACAATGCTATAAGACATAGGCCTTGTATCCTTTGGATTGGAAGATTTGGAAGTAGCCTTCTGTTTAGAAGCAAATGAAAGATTGAAGGGCACCTTAGGGACATTTGATGAATCTGGGATTTGTTCTTTTAGATGCGTTTGAGCTTTTGATCGAGTAATTGTGTTAGTTGAGGAATGATCTCTATCTCTTTGTACAATTGTGATGACATTACAACTTTTAGGGAGACATGGTTCAACCATATTGATGACAACATTATTTCCACGGTAGGCATAGTTGACTTTTGCCCCCATATTAGGCTGAGAAGTTGAAACTTCTTGACCATGTTTCAGAAATGGTTCTATGAATGCTGTATGATCATTATTGCTCTTGGGATTATCAATTGTGATGTCTCCACTATGGATCAGATCTTGAATGGTATGCTTCAAGTGGTAGCAACTACTAGTTTTGTGACCTTTACTCTGATGGAAATCATAGAATTCATTTTCTCTCCACCATTTCAGTTTGGGGTCTTGATCATTTGGTCAGATTGGTGGTAAAGAGATGATGTTATCAGCTAGTATAGTTTTCATAGTTGATTCTAAAGACTCTCCTAGAGGAGTAAAATTTTGATGTTTATCCCATATTTTGTATTCTGGCTTCCTTTGAGATGGTTGAGAAGACTTTTTCTCTGAAGCTTTAATGGCTTGAGTACCAAGAGTGAGATTGTAGGCTGGTGCCTTTGATGGGGCATGAACAGTGTCAACAATGCCATCTGTGACGATGCCTTTGTTCTTGTTCCAATTTTTGTTCTTATCTTTAGAACTAGATCTAGATTCGTACTTGTCTTTTTGAAGTGTGATTTCTCCTTTTTTTACAAGCACTTTTTTGATTTTGATACTATTATCCACCATCTTGTCAAAAGATGTATGATCTTGCATTTGTAAAGGATAATTGATTTTTGGAACAAGGTTGTTGATGAAGATTTCCAATTTTTCTATTTCTAGAATAGGTCTGGCATATAGAGAGAACTTCTTCCTCCATCTCTTGAGAAATGTTAGGAATGGTTCCCCTGGATATTGCTTGAGATTATAGATATTGATCATGGTAACCAGGTGCTAAATATTGTAGGAGTATTGTTGATAAAACAATTTGATCAACTCCTCAAAAGTTTTGATAGTAGAAGGCAATTTTGAAAACCAATGAATGGATGCTCCTCCCAAAGATCTAGGAAAGAGGCACATAAGGTAGGTCGATTCATGCATGAACTCCATTGATTGTGTACAAAATTCCCTGACATGATCTTGAGGGTCTGAGTGCCCATCATATTTATCATACTTTGGTATCTCCACTCTTTTTGGAAATGGTGGCATGTACAAGTCTTTGTCAAATGGAAAAGGACATAGAGCCTCCATGGAGAACTCTTTAGGTTCCTTCTCTTTCTTAAGATTGTTAAGTTCAACTTGTATAGCATGCATCTATTTCATCATAGCTATGAGTGAATTCTCTTCCTCATGTGTAATGATGTCTTCAACATTAAAGTTGGGAGGAAGTTTAGCTCCTTGATGAGCTAATTGTAAAAAGTATGCTTCTCTATCTTCTTTCAAGAAATGCTTCATCATTCGTTTGAAATTATCGTCATTTTGATATTGAGAAATTTCTTCAGGTGTGGGTTCTTGATCTGCACCATGTTGAGATTGAGCTCTTTGAGAGCCAAAATTTGTCCCTGCTTGAGACATGGTAGGAGTTTGTGGACTCCTTGGATTAGATTGATGAGGGGTATGTTGAGTACCTCTGTGAGTTGATGGAGGAGGTATGTAACCAGATTTCAATCGATAGTTGCCAAGACCATCATCCTCGTAAAGACCAAAATTGATGATTTGCTCAAGAGTTGGTGTTTGGAGAGTGGTAATAGGTTTCTTATGAGAGGAAGCTCTAGTCTCCACCATTCACCTCAAGTGAAACAAAAGAATAAGATCCAGATAACCGAAGAATGAATTGAATCAAGATGATCAAATGATGCAACCTTGTCAAGGTTTGATTGATTTGAAGATTTGATTAGATGTGGATGAAGGATACTGTACCCTGGATATATGGGTAGGTTCCCAAAAGATAGCAGACAAGATATCACAACACTTAGTCATTTTGATGATTGATTGAAGATTGATAGTTATGACAAGGTTTTGACATAGGATGATAAGGACTCAAATTGATTAAATAGAAGGTTGAATTGAATTCAAAAGGCCACTTTAGGAAAATGATTGGATTCTTAATAGCTACTACTCTGTTCCTAACACAGTGATTCACTCGACAGATTTTGAAATTAGGCTGAAAAAGTTAATTATCTGACAATTTTGACAATTTTTTGACTACTTTCAAAAATTTCCCAAATGACACTCTGTAGACTCATATGATAGTGGGTATGCTATGAAATGACAGTTGAAAATATCATACAATAGTTGCAAGATTTTGACTTTGAGAATTTGCTGGCATGGAAACTTGTATGACACTGGGTACTCAATCATATGACAGATGGGTTATAATGAAACGATAGTTGAAAATCTCATACGACAGTTGCAAGATTTTGACTTTGAGAATTTGCTAGCATGGAAACTCGTATGACACTGGGTACTCAATCATACGATAGATGGGTTGTAATGAAATGACAGTTGAAAATCTCATACGACAATTGCAAGATTTTGACTTTGAGAATTTGCTAGCATGGAAACTCGTACGACACTAGGTACTCAATCATACGACAGATGGGTTGTAATGAAATGACACTTGGAAAAACTCGTATGACTTTTGACTTCCTGAAATGATTTTTGACTCTAGAAAGGATTTTACGTCAATTTTTGCAAAATTTTGAGCTTACAGATTCAGATTGTTTGCAAATTTCAATGTCCAGATTTGAGGATTGTAACAGGTTTTTTCATTTTCAGTAACCAGATAGATAAAAAAGCATGCAAAATAGCAAGCACATGATTTCAAGCATGTCTGAAAATAATGAACAAGGGAAAAAGCAACCTTGCGCATGAACAATCAAGTGACTTATTCATTCTAATCCTTAGAAGTGCTAATTGTGTATGTTCCAAAAATGTTTTGCAATAACGCACATATGGCCTTGCTAGGGTTTTTAGTAATGGTTTGACTCTACAAATTTTATGATCCAAAGGGGTGAACTCCAATCCTGACACACTAGGGTTTTGACACAGTCTGAGAACTTAATCTTTAGGAGCTGCTAGGGAGATCTGACAACCCAACAATGAACCATACCCATGGAGATTTCTTCCACAAGGACATTTATATAGTGACTGTCACTACCACAGAGAAAATGGCTATTACCGCTTGAGGTTTCATCCATGTAGTTTTCCCTGTGAAGGGATTGTCCACTATGGTTAACCCTCTCTAAAGGTGACTCACAATAGTATACCACAAGGGGACTTGGCTCCAAATCCAAGGTTTTTGACACCTGTTCACTTTTAACCCAAACAAAGCAAGAAGATTAATTTGACATGCTAAGACAAAGTTTTGCTTCACCAAGGTCTATGATGTCAACTCCACGTGATCTATCAACCTCTCCTGGGAGAGAATGTATCAATCAATAAGAGAAGGTGCACTAACCAATTTTGATTCACCAAAGCTCATGATGTCAACCCCACATGAGCTATCAACCTCTCCTACGAGAGAATGTATCGATCAATAAGAGAAGACACACTAACCAAGTTGATTGTGAAATGCACTAAGTATCCTCCCTACCTACAAGGATTCTATCATCAAGAAGGATTTTGCTGGGAATCCAATCTCTCAAGAATCATGAATAGTGTTCATAGGGCCTAATTACTATGTGAGCACAGATGTATGTTTCCAAAAGAAAATCTACCAAAAGTACCCAAAAAGTAGAAAGAGGAACACTTAACGCTTAAAGTGAATATGAGATGAGTCCACAAGGTGGAACACTTAACACCTCACACAAGCTGAAAATGAGTCCCCAGCTTAGAAAACAAGTGAGTTCCTAAAAGCACAAATGGGTTACCAAGTGGAACACTTAACGCTTCTATCCTGTTGACCCCTCCCCTTTATGGTGCTAAGATTGCAACCACGGGGCGGAATGAGGGGCTGACGGATTAGCGAGTCCAATAACCCAAGATAGCAATCAACATCAATCACAAGTATCTGAGACTACTTAATGAATCCTTAAGGGGTCACAACCTAGTATCAATTATGCAAGTGTGTAAAACAAAAGCATGAAAAGAATCAACCAAGCTAGACACACGAGAGATTTATTTTAAGCCCCAAATCAAAATATTATCAGCACAAGTGGAATACCTGAGATCCTCACAACGCGCTTAGTAGATTTTTACCTAATTTTAGCAAACTTTACACTTTTTTTCAATCAAAACCAGCAAGAGTCAATCAAAAATAGAGAATTCCAACTGTTAAGATTAGCTGTTAGTCAAAATCTAAAAACCAAATATGACAAACTACCCTGAAAAATGAAATGATAGTTAAAACCTGATGCTGAAACTCGTACGATAGTGGGTCTGTTCCCAGACAACAGTTTGAAACTTCTACGACAGTGGGTATGCTCCCAGATGACAAGATGGAAACTCATATGACACTGGGTGTCTGATGAAATGACAATCCAGCTTCCAAATGACAGTGGGTGCCTGATGAAATGATACTCGGTCAACTATTGTACGACAGCAGGCTCAAACTCATACGACTTTTGTCAGAAACTCGTACGAAGATTGTACGGCCAAAAAATAAAAATCATATTTTTGCACAGAAACTAAGGAGAAAAAGATAGAAATTGATAGAATTGAATTGGAAACCTGTTTCAGGGCCCCACAGTGGGTGCCAGAAATGTGTGTGTGAAAATTGTACTTGATCTATAGACACAACACTTCAGTAAAACATTAGAGGTTAGCAAAAATCAAAATCGTGCAAAATTGAAATCTAATTTAACCAAGCGATTTACTTCCTTCTAGTAGGTGCGAGATTGATGTTATCAGATTGCTATCAAGATTAGTGACCTAGACGACACCTAAATGAAGGATTTGAATACAATTGATCTAGGTATGAATTGAATGCAATTAAGCTATTTTTTTTTTAGATGTTTTCTATGCAATGATATGAAAAATGATATGAAATCTATGATATGTAAAAAATGATATGCTATGAATTGATCTAACAATAATATGAAAACAAAAGTGATCTCACAACAATGTTGATTCACAATAAGCTTTGATCCTTCCAATTGCAATTCTCCAACATGATTGCGCAAAAATATGAGATGCTTTGAGATGAGCTGAGGCTTTAATTTTATAGAAATCCAAGGCTTTGGAGGTGCATGGAAGAAAGCCATAAATCACTCAAATTAACTCAACTTGATTTTTGAGTTATCTGAAAATAAAGATAATTTAATTCACAAAAATATGCAAATCATGCAAAAATAGCTTTTTAACTCAAATTAGAAGTTTAGATCAACTTTAAAACTCAAAAATGATGTTGAGTTCCAAAAAGTCAATAACTTGCATTGATTTTCTGATTTGGAGTTTAATTGCTCTTTGATTGTGCACATGGATAATTATGAATTAATAAATAAATAAAGTGATTTATTCTCAACTTAACTGATTTTTGAAAATAAATAATTGATTTATGGGTTAATCAATTATTTTTTTAAAATTTTATTAAAAACTATATTATTAAATAATGACAACTTGCTTTAATTAATTAAATAAAAATTTAATCAATTATTCATAGGATATTGGATTTATTGTCAAAATTAAATAATACAATTAATAATAGATAGAATTAAATTTAATTACACAATTAAGTGGCAAGATATTAAATCTAATTAATTAAATATGAAAATATTCAATTAATCAAACTTAGGATAAACATGATTTATCGCTAAATAATCATTAAATTAAGGATAATTAAGATAATTAGGAATATTGCTAGGAATATTCCCTGATGCAGAATTTAAGATAATCAATTATGATTCGATGATGTTTAGATGTGCCTTAGATTGGGACTTTGATGTCAATTTCATTCGATGTGTCGATATAGAGGTTAATGAACCTATAGCCCATTTTTGGGGTATTACACATGTAATCCATCATTAATTATTGGGCATGGAGTTTAAGAGGCCATTTTTTAGGGTTTTATCACTATATAGGACTCTAAATTTTGCCCAAAATTTAGAGCTCCAACAGGCTCTTTCTGGGGACGTATGCTCCATGTGAGCATAGCGAGATTCTAGCTATCTCTGGAGAAGTAGACCAAGTATACATACTAATCTAATGCAAAGTAAAATTGGGTGGCCCCAGGCCCCCCAAAATTGAACATTAATCATTTCCTCTATCAAATACTTGATTTTGATCACGTAACACTTTTAACCTTGCTGCATTACACATGTCATCCTTATAGACAATTCTCATCGCTTCATCAATATGATTTTTGGCATCCAATCTATATTCAACCCTTGATAAATCATCAGGTCCATTGTAATCCTTGCTGAATAGAAGATTTTGGTTAATCATACAAACCTCTGGGTTAGTCTTCTTTTTTCAGATACCTTCTTGTTCACAATCTATCCCATCTCTATATTTTGGATATTTTTTCTCCTCACCAAAAGGCTTTGAGAATAGCTTATCTTCAAGAAGTACAAACTCTCTCTCACCAAGAGTTTGATCAGCTAGGACATTTCTAAAATTTTTAGAACTATGCTTCAACACATTCTCTTCATCATGTTTAGCTGATTCCATCTCATCTTCATATGTTTGGTGTACCTCTGGCTCAAAGGATGAACTCCAAGATATCTCACCCTCTGAATGCACTTCATGAGTTTCATCAAATTTAAAATTAGGACTGTTATCTTCATTATGATGCTGATGGATTCCATTGCATAAAGGATCCTCTTCAAACAATGGATTCAGGAACATGGAGAATTCAGACATACATTCATGAGAATTTTCATTTGGATCATCAAGTTTTTCATCAACAAGACTAACATCTTCATTGACATTATCTCCTAAAACTTCCTCTTGTTCATGCAGTTCTATTTCATCTCCACAATTTGATTTCTCTTGAATATGGGTTGATCCATCTACCTCCTTACCATGGAGGATTGAGAAAAAATTTTGACCATTCTTCTTAGTGTGTCTTTGGTATTTTATGTCTAATAAAGCTGAAATTTCTCTTGTATTGAGAAGGTTTTCTTCCTCATCATCATGGTCATTGATACATGTTTCCATACACATCTCATCATGTACAAATTCTTCTTCAATCTGATCCAAGTTTTTATCCTCCATGTCATCACAAGTATTATTATGGTTAACATTTTCCTCAGACTGTCCATCAAAATATGAAACCTCACTTGACTCATATGTTATTTCACTTTTGCACTCTTTTTCCTCTTCAACTAGTTCATTATTCATAAGTTCAAGAAAGGTAAGGAATTGATGATCATATAAAAGACCTAGTTTGTGCATGTTGTTTAAAAGAATAGAAGATGGAGGTCTGCATTCTAAAGGTATTTCATGATAGATATGAAACATCCTTAGAAAGAATTATACTGTAGATTCTTCCTCTTGTTTCTCTAAGTTCAAAAATGTGTCCAAAGGGGATATATAATTTGGGTCTTCTTCATCATCATTGAGATTTCCATCAAACACAAGGCCTTGTTCAATTTGATCATAAGCCTCCTCTTCTCTATCTTCACTATCTTCTTCTAATATCTTAACAAGAATCTTCAAATCATGGTCATCTAGCGAGATTCTAAAATTTTTGACCTTTCTCATTAATTCTTTTCATAAAGGCATAATTTTTATAGGTATCCTCTGATAAATATCTGTCATCCTCAAGAATAAGTGTGCACAAGACTCCTCTTCAAATCTCTCCAAACTGAAAAATGCATCAAGTAGAGACATACTATGATCCTCCTCAATGATGCAACTTTGGTCTTCACACTTTTCATCATTGCTTGCATCATGAAATTCATATAGAAACCATTGTTCAAATTCTTTCCAAGATGAAATACTTTGTGTAGGTAATGATTCATATGCCTCTCTTACATTATCTTCTAATGTCTTGACAAATAGTTTCATTACCTGATCTTCTGCAAAAATCTCATAGTTCTCTATAAATGCATAAAATGCATCCAAATGTTCAACTGCTGATTCATCCCATTCTCCATGGAACTTTGGTACAAGTTGCGAAAAATTATGGAGCAACTTAAAAGGAATATGATGGAATCCACTGAGATCCAATGGCCTGATGGAATAAATGGTTTTCTCTAAAATGGTTGTTTATTCTGATACATTCTGAATATCTAAATTTTTAGTAACTTGTTTCTTTATACATTAGGTTCTTGACAATAGAGTCACCACCTCTTTCAAAGAGGAAAAATTTACTTATCTCCTTCTGGGTCTTCTTCCTCAGTAGAGTCACTAATTGAAATGCTTTATTAAATAGAGTCGCCACCTCATTTGAGAAATGTCTTGCTTCTAGGTTCTTTCTTCCAGTAGAGTGTGCTTCCAAAAAAACTAATATAACTACTTTGTGATTCTAGTTTGCGAAATCTAAAATTCTAGGTAACTTCACAATATATATTGTGAGCAACTCTCCCTAGTAGAGTCACCAATTTGTTGGGGCTCAAAAATGCAGATCATTTTTAGGTCAACTAACAAACACAATAGATGCCTCTGCAATTCTAGTTCGATTGAGCCAAGGCTGGTAGGCCTAAATTGACTACACTGTCTAACTGCACAAACAACGTGTGTAAACAACAAAATTTCTTCCAAAGAGGTTACTGATCATTGGAAGATACATTAAGCTAATGTCCTAATGGGCAGATATTTAAAATATTTAGACTATTGTTATGAACTAATGCTAAACCTAATTTACTATTTGATTAAGAAGATAGCAGATTAGACATATACTTCACAGAAAGAAATAAATAACAATATCAAATGAATGAATAGACCAGTGCCTAATGCCAAATTGAAAATAGAGTCAATGTTCAATATATGTAAATGGAGATAGTTTTAAGATTAACTTGCTTCTGCTGAAACAAGACCATCAAGCTACAAGTTTCTATTTGAACCAAAATTTATAATAATTAATACAACAGGTCCTATGGTTTTTAACTCAACTAAAGAGCCCGAAAGGAAATGACTATAGGTTCTCAGACCTTGCAATCATTATTCAAATTGTATATATTAATTATAAATAAAAGCTTGAAATGGAAACATAATAGGATACCTTGATGAGAGAGTAATCCAAAAACCTAATTGAACATAAAACCACAAAATCAACAGGGTACAGGTACTTATCAGATATCCGTGCATAAGATTTTGAAATATTGCTTTGGAGTCTGTGAGTAGTAGCTCTTTTTTTCGTGATAGAATTGTGTGTTATGAAAATATATCTTGTATTGTATCCCCTCTCTTTAAATTTTACATTATGTATATATACATGTTTGAGTGGCTTTCACACCTCTTTAGGGTGAAAAGACACACCCTTATTACAAATTGTTTTGAAAAAATAATAAACTAACTAAAAAATAACTACTTAACTTTCGGATTTGGGCTTGGTTGAAAAACTAAAACACCTCATGGAAAGCTAAAATTTTAATGGGAGATAGGAAATTTTATTTCCCGAACTGGGTCTTTTTTAGATTTTTAAAATTTGACCATCCTCTACCTTTGTTGACATCATCTTTGCAGCAGGTCGAAATTCCAACATTTTCTGAAGGCTTTGATCATAGAATTTTGATTGTTCTTGTCACAGAGCTTCCTTCCATAATATCTCAACTTTTTAATTGAAAATTAATATAATATTTTATCCCATTTCATGTACTCCATCATTAATTATTGGGCATGGAGTTTAAGAGGCCATTTTTTAGGGTTTTATCACTATATAGGACTCTAAATTTTGCCCAAAATTTAGAGCTCCAACAGGGACCATATGTGTAAATGTGGTTAACAGAGGGCTATTGTAGATAGTGAATTTTTTTTTAGAGTTTCTAGTAGATACACATAAAGAACATGCACATAAAAATGAAAAATGAGAAACATAAATGTAGATATCACAATAGCTAAGAAACATAAATGTAGGCATCATGGTCATAAGTTTTTGGAGACACAACATAATTGAATGGTATATCCAGATGATGCAACACAACTATATATCACTCCTCTAGTTCCAAGTTTACACTGTGGTAAATAAACCCATAGATAAAAAATAAATTTAGAGAGCGGAGGAGGGCTGTAATGACCAAAATAATACAAGGTCCCTATATTATTTCAGTCATTATTGCTCTCCTCTTGCGCTCTCTAAATTCATTTTTTATCATATGGGTTTTGTTTACAATAGTGTCGACTTGGAATTGGAGGAGTAGTGGTTGCGTTGCATCATCTGGGTATACCAGTCAATTATGTTGTGTTTCCAAAAAATTGTGACCATGATGCCTACATTTATGTTTCTCAGCTATTGTGTCCTAGGATTCCTTATGACCCTTTACAACCCTTTACGATCCCTAAGAATACATCTTAGAGGTCTTAAAATGTCGTAAAGGGTCATAAGAGGCTCCTAGGAGGGGTCAGATGAACTTTCACCTTCACGTGGTTGGCCCTATTAAGTAGAGAATGTTAAAATATTTTTGAAACAAAGAGAAGCTCAATAATTTAAGATCTCAATCCATGTACACCACATATATATCGATCCATCTCAATGGCTACCTAATCAATAGATCTCTGCCAAGAACCCAGTCGCAAAGAAACACCACAAACCACACCATGAATCCACTATGAAAAGGCATCCAATGTCCCATAAGTCACATCAAATGACCCACTTTATGTAATCTAAGTCTCTCAGCTCGGTTCACCAAGAAGAAGACTTCTCCCAAGTCATCACGAACACTATAGTGATCTGCGAATCTCCAATGTGCAAGTTCTGCATGTCTCTCTCTCGAGATCACGTCTAACTCATTAAAAACTATGGAAAAAATTATAGACGATCCCAATGATCCATCACAACCTGATCTCAACAAAAATGCAAAGAGTAGCTCGATTATGTCTTCAAGTTGATCAATGCATAGTCTACTCAAACTCCAAGTCAAGTCATTGTGACACTCCATGGGAACAAAGCACATCCAATTTGGACCAAAGAAGTCAAGAAGTCACTCAAATTAGATCCAAATGCAATTAGGTCTGCATATATCCCATGAATACATAAGGAATAATGCATCTTTGATCATTGCACTAGCTTCTTGTGCTGGAGCAGTCACTGTCAGAAATCTCAATTTAGTAGGATCCATTCCAAATCCAAGTCTCTAGACTTGACTCAATAATCCACGAGCCGCTAGGGAATCTATTGCAAAGTCATCTCTGAATGATCCATAAACAAATCATGAGTAGGAACCAGATCTACAAGAACACCATTCTGAATCGATACCAACTCAATCGATATATATATATATATATATATATATATATATATATATATATATATATATATATATTTATATATATATATATATATATATATAAAATTTGATTGTCATCGCAACTGCAACAGCCATAAAAAAATGACAGTTATCTATTGAAACAATTTGACATCCAACCGTCGCATGTACAACATCGTTGTCGATAAAAAAATCTAAACAGATCTACGTCATAAATTTCCGATGGGTCTCCATCACATGTACAACATTGCTGTCATTAAAAACTACAAACGACGGATATCCATCGTAAATTTTTGATGGATATTCATTGCATTAATAGCATCTCTATCAGCAAAAAAACTACAAATGATGGCGACCCATCAGAATATTCTAACGGGTCACCATCATTTATATTTTTTTGTGATGGATAGGCATCCCAATTGTGACAACCAAAATAGGTCTGACGATAGGTTCGCATTGTTGGCACCCCCTTCTTGCGATATCCATTGTCATCGTAATTATGACACCAATCAAAGCCATCATTTTTTCTGACTGCAAAACTGTGACGTTGGGTGGTGTCACTTTATCGATGGTATACAGTTGTAATTCTAATGGTATGCCATCAAAAAAGGGCTCAAATGTACTAGTGCTAACATGGGAGTATAACTTCCTTCTAATATATACTAAATGTGGTGATGTTTCTGATCCCAAATTGACTTCCTCCAAGTCCTCAAATTTAGCATTGGACTTCTTCAAATAATCATCCTAACCATTGAACAATGCTTCTAAATCTACAAGTCATGGTCCTTTAATAGATGTTCTTTCTCACTTCTTAGGGAAACAAGGTCACCAATGAGATCAGGCTGTAAAGCTCTAGGAGAAGAAGAAAATAGTATGTTCCTTTCCTTTAGCTCATCATTTTTTCTAAGAGAATCTCTTTCCATCAAAGCATTTATGGTGTCTGTCTGTCTGTCTCTTTCTACAAATGTTTGTATATGGCATTTGTCTATACTATTCGTAACCTCAACACACCTAAATCAGTTGGGTTGATCATAGTATCATCAGAGCTTGAAGATACATCCATATCTATGATATTTTGATAAGGGAAATGGACCCATCTTGGTTCCATTGTTTCTTTTTAGAAATAAATTCATCTTGATGTGTACCTGACATATGGCTTCTATTGCCCACTTTCACATTTTGATCTACAAGAGGTATAACTTTGTCTTGGTATAATACCTCTGGGGTATCATAGAAATTATCTCCAAAGAGACCACTATCAGATTTTGAACTTTTGTATATGGATTCATTTTCATTAGAAGATGTGTAAACACCCCATCTCCTTCATTATTATGTTTCCTCACAGGTGCACTAGTAGATTCACCACTCTCCTTAGCCAGTTCTTCTTCACTGACTGAGGTAAGTCTTCCAAATTTATTTCTGGGTGTTTCTTGAAAAAAGCACTCGTGTTCTTTCTTTTATCCATGGTTTGTAATTTGTAAATACACACTGGTTCTAACCTTTTGAGTCACCACCCATGTTAAATGGGAACTTTTAATAGAAAAACCTTGAGAATCTAAAGAAAACTGAAATAGTATAGGAGAAACACAGAGTCCCAAATAAACTAAAATCCATGTGAATAGAATGACTTGTGAGAACACCTTTTACTAACCCAAAAAACACCAATATGACAAGTACTACACTACCTATAGTGCAATCCCCAATAGAGGTGCCATTTTGTTAGCTTTTGACTCAACAAAATTTAAATAACCAAGAGACAACAAACAAAGTACACCTAGGGGTCAACTATTTACCATATTTAGAATACTTTATTTGACGTTGGGCCAACTAACAAAGAAACAATTCCTTCTATACTTATGGCTTTGTAGAACCAAGGTGGGTACACTTAGGATTTGAAAATTTTCCTTACAACTCTTTGTTTATAATCCCTATAAAGAAGATTTAGTCATATAAAACTTCTTTTACTGAATGATACAAAATAGATTTGAGAGTAGCTAACAATGCATCTATTTAATCATAGTATTAAGAGATGACCATTCTTTAAACCTTTCTTCCTTATAATTAATGATTAAAATGGATTTTGATATTTTTTTTAACGATGAATAGGATTAGAATATTTGCCTAACTTCTTAAACACTAACTAGTGCCTTATCCATTTTCTACTATCATAGATTCACAGATTTATAATTAATACTATGATCTATTTACTCACTTTTTAAATAAATATATAAATTCTTATCACAAAATCCTATTCTTATAATATCCTTTATTATATTTTATTGATCTTATCAAACCATGGAAGTATTTTACTTAGTTCCTTGAACTAACACCAACAATGAAATAACATACAACCTAAAAGAGTTGCAAATGAAAATCAAGACTTGCTCAAAAATTCATAAAATCAACAAAACAATAATAAAAGGAGACAAGATTTTTGACACAAATATTCCTCCAATGCTTTTGTATTAATCTCCTTGAGAAAATTACATTCAATATATTTCTCTATAAAACTTGACAAAATAAGTTAGAAATAAAGACTAACAACTTTCTTCATTAAAGCTTGGATTCAAAATACAGACACTTCTACAACTGTACACTATATGGACTGACTACTAAGACATAAAAGTGCTATCATAAGATAAAATTTAGATCCTTCTTCCCAGTCTTGGAAACCTTTTATAGAGATAGGGTTGCAACAAGCTTCAGCACTGGGAAGGTACACATGTCATATTATAATAGGATATACAATGCTTTTCCACAACATGACAAAAAGGTCACTTTCAAAACTTTTCTCCAACAGAAAGAAAGGAAGCCACACAATCAAGAGCATCATTCTAGTGTTTATTCTAGCCCCACCTAGACACCTCCACTTCTTGGCTGAACTTTGATGCCTACTCGTTGAAAAAAACATCATTAGGCCATTCAAACTGCAAATATTTTTTCTCTTCCTCAATCAAGTGCTTACACTTGGCCTTCAACTGCTTGACCCTTTTTCCCAAAGAATCAAAATATATCCTAGCAGTTAAAATTTCCTCAATCACCCTTCCAAAAAAAGAATTTCCATCATCAATAGTAATATTATTGATCCTTAATGTAATGGTTGCATCCAATTCCTCCATCCACTCTTCTCGAGCTTTGAGCTCTTTTAGGCCTTTCAAAATACAAGTGAATAAATCAAAACTTTGTTGGCAAGTGGTCAACACATGTACACATATGCACATGTCAGTACATGCATATATTGAATGTTGTCATTAATGGAAACACTCATTAGATTTATGATCACACATATTGGACATCACTAATATGTTTGTGTGGAGTTGATGAAGGAAAAATTCCTAATTCCACAGACTTTTCTTGTGACCCAGTCTAACATAAAAGGTTAGAAATCCTCACAGAAGCCTCTTGAAGGCATGCAATCTTGGCTACATGTTGGAAAGACATGAGTAAATATATGTGTAAGGTTGTACATGTTAACATGATAGTATCGAAGAGATATGTTCAGTTGATTGGATGCAAAGACAGTAAACAGGGTATAACTTGTTGGCGATCACTAAGGCCAACTTTGTGAGTGATTGGAAAGTTATCTTTAGATACGGTCTTGGATCTAAGACCGATTAAGGATGTTAAAAAAGAGTGCAAATGCGCATTGAATAATATTATATTTTTCTAGAGTAAGTCCAACTAGCTTTTGTAATATACCTCTAATAAGGTATAATTATATAGATACTTTTGTAAAAGTATGTGAGGATAATGATGATATAGATGTATGTGAATTGTGAAGATATCTAAGGAGAACAACAAAGATCAAGGAAAATGAGAACAAGAGGAGTTCTTCAAGGAATACTTTGTTAAATCTTTGTATTCAGGACAACATATTGATTATAAGTGTTGTTGCACCTATTGTACACCCCTAATAGGATTTGATTTCCTTTAACAGGGCTAGAATCCTAACATGTTCAATTCCTTGATTGGGATCACATTGTAAAGACTCCTAACAGGGTCCATCCTTAATCAAGACCTACCTATTGTAATACTTAGCTCCTAACAGGGTCATAAATCTTAACAGGTTTATTATATTTATAGTGAAAATATTTGTGGGTACCATCCCCGCCAGATTTTTTCCCTTAACAGGGTTTTCCTCGAAAACAAATATGCTGTTACGAGTTCTTCAATATTTTTTTTATGTTGCATGGCTATTTATCTTGTGCTATATCTTTATATGTTGTTTGAAGTAAGTCAAGAAGTTAAAGAATTTAGTAAAGTACTGTAACACTGATTCACCCCCCCTCTCAGTGTTACCAAATCATACCAATTGGTATCAGACCATCAGGCCCCTAAAGGAAAAGCTTAATAGCTTTGGGGAGATCAATATGGATCTAGAGAACTTGAAGAAAAATTATGAAATAGCATTGGAAGATGTGGACATTGCTAATGCAGATAGAGTGGATCTAAAATACAAACTAAGGAAGGAAGATGACTTCACCAAGAAGTTGAAGTAGCAACTTGAGCATGAAACAAAATTAAGAGATGATCTCATGGAAGCAAAAATAGAGGAGCTATCAGATCAAGATCTGATTAAATAGCTAAGACATGAAAAGGATTCTTGGAAGGATGAACTGGAAGTCACAAAATTGAATCTGATAAAAGAACTTGATATTGAAAGAAGGGAAAAATAAAAGTTGCAAAATGAACTATCAGACATAAGGGACAAATTGAAAAATTTGGAGAATGAACAGAGAAAACTAAAAACTAAGTATGAAAAGGTAGAAACATATTGCATAACTATCACTGGTGAACTTGATCAGACCAAAGGTCACACAGAAAAACTTCATGAGAGAAGAAAGAAATTAGATGAGCCAATTGACATGCAAAAACCTATTGGAGACATGACATGAGTAGGATTCAATGAAAATCATGATTAGAGGAAAGATAGAGTTGTGGTAAATCTTGATTCACCTAAGAAGTTAGATTTTGAGGCTATGATGGTAGAGCTTGAGATACCTCCTTGCAAGGATGTAGTCATGAAGATCAATCAAAGAAATCAACTAAAAAAGGTATTCCTAAGCCCAAATTTATTGGTTTTTGTTTTAATTTCTACTTGTATGGACATAAGATAAGATAATGTAGAAAACTAGATATGAGATCTAGCAGACCTACATATGATCACCTAAATGATTTTATCAAGAAGTAAAAAGAGAAAATCTTGAATGAGGCAAATATAGAAAAAGGTGAATGTAGTAAAAATGTAGAACATAGATAAATTGAGGATAATGAAACAATTAAAGAAAATGATTCTATACAAGATAATAGCTCTAATTCTAGTAAGGATGAAGTTAACATGATAGTGGAAGAGGTTAAAAAACCATTTACCAGACCTAGAAATATTGTATGCCACAAATGCAGTAACTTTGGTCATATTGCCAAGTACTGCAAATTGCAGATTGACTACAACCAATTAAAACCTAAGAAGAAAGTGACATGCTTCAAATGCAACAATGATGGACATGTTGTGAAGTATTGCAAATTTAAAGGACCAATAAATAAGCCCTTCAGACCATTCGCAAAAGAAAAGAAACTAAATGAAGAAGAAAAATAACTAGAAGAACTAAAAGAAAAATTTGAGGAGAAATGGACCAAGAAGAATGAACCTGTTGAATCTGAAGTAAAATAGGATGAAGAGAAGAGTGTGAGCACTCAAAAGTGTCCTAAGAGTCTTGTGGAATCAATACTAGGGTGCATTGCCTCACCATATTTTTAATGGGAAATGTATACCTTAGGGAGAGCATGACAGATTAACACCCGTTAGATGTAGAGCCCCTATATGGATGAGTTAAGTTGTGTGAACTTGAAAACAACTTAGTTACTATGTTATGAGATCTTCGACAAAATCACATATGGTTTAGAGATATCTATGAGAAGATGTACCAATTTGTGTCAACACTAGTTTTTTGTAGCTTTATGGGGTATTTTTGGGACTTGTGCCAAATTTTCTATAAGGATAGTAATGTGGTTGAACTACTTAACATTTACACTGAGATCAAAGAGCATTGAAGAACTTTAAGCAGTTGCTAGAGCTTAAAGAGTTTATAGTTTTGTTTGCAAAACCCTCACATGGCCATGTGAGATAGGTATTTTTCATAAACTTAAGTAACCTTTTGATGCAGGGGCATTCTAGGATACTCGGTGAATTTGCATCGAGGTGTGTTGTTTTGGTTTTATGGTACTTAGTTGCAGCTTTAACTAATGCTCTTGGTTATTGAAGGAAGCTCGATCACTGAAGGAACTTGGTGAAGCTTCTTGTGCTTGGTGGAACTTGTGCTCAGTGAGGCCTATGTTTCTCAGTGTTGCTTGGCTTGGTCAGTTTTTTAACAGGTGCTTGGTTGTTGTTTTTTTTTGGTGCTTAGTAGTTCTGGTTTCCCAACTAGAGTTCTTGGGGATT
Organism: Chamaecyparis obtusa; assembly: GCA_027943335.1. NCBI lineage: Eukaryota > Viridiplantae > Streptophyta > Pinopsida > Cupressales > Cupressaceae > Chamaecyparis > Chamaecyparis obtusa. The sequence continues at coordinate 302,515 of BSBK01003385.1, forward strand.
TGGTTGGCCAACTTGGTGCATTTATTTTTGGTATATTTTTTTGTATTCTCCTATATAGATCTAGAAGCCGGCATGGAGAATTTAATTATTGTAAGGCTATTTGAGAGCTGACTTGTATTGCATTTAATATTTGTTTGTAGGAGTTAATTATGTCATCCAACTGACTTGTGGCTGAAGATTAGTATTTAAGGAGTGTTTGGGTAGTTGTTTAGGATGAGGAGATTGGGAGATAGAAGTTAGATCTAGATCCTGCAAGATCTTGAAGATCAAATTGATTTTGATAGTTTGTAATAGAAGAGCTAGTGGTTGTTTTCTTGGAGACAAGGATATTTCTTGGTGGCTTGTGAGCTCAAGTTTATATTTGCCTTAGGGTTTCCATCAGTTTCTGATTTGTTTCAGAACTAGACTAGCTAGACGTGGCTTGGATCTATGTTGATCTTGCAAAACTATTTCTGATTGTAATTGGAGCTAACCTGGAAGGCCTTATAGCCGGGCATGTTAATGAAAATTTGATTTGATCATATCTTGTTGTGTTATTCCACTGTGTTGGTAGTTGGATGCAAGGTTGGACTATCCTTCATTGGATCCACCATCCTTGACTGCATTACCTTTGTTATTCATAGTAGCAAAGTAGTTAGAATGGATACTCCCAAGGTGTTTAATGTGCTTGGGAGGAATATATACTAGTTTAAGAGTCATGCCTTCAAATCCACTGAAGATGACCTAGAGGGTGCATTCTCGCATACTCCAGTTGGTGTTCTTCATGTTGAAGTCATCAGGGCTTATATCCGCAATAAGATTGAGTTTATAGGAACAACAGTGATATTTGATAAAATTTTGGGGTTATATAATGTATATAAAACCCTAAGAGAAAATGTAGAAAGGTTCACGAGTTGCCTATAGTCAAATACATGGAAATATTTGACTTTGATGAACTAGACTGGATCAAAATTGTATTGAGTAGAATTCATGATGAATTCATATGGATTGGTGGAACTCCAACCAAGATCACCAAAGAACTATTGCATGACATCAATGGTTTACCAATGATAGGTAAAATTCCCTCAGCAGAAAAGAATATTAGATTTGAAGTAGAAAAATTGACCAAAAGTAAATGGAACAAAAGAGAAATGATAGTAAATGACATCGCACAAGAATATGTCAAGCTTGTTGGAAATATATTGGGATACAAGTTTCAATATAGTAGCAAAATAAATAGTGTATCATCTAGTTTTGTACATCTAGCATATAAAATAATAGTAGAAGATGAACAATGACCTATGCGAGGTCCTAAGGAAATAGCTAATGGAGAATTTGGTAGGAATAAAGAAGAAAAGGAAAAAACACTTTAGATTTGGATCACTCATAATGTACATATTATTTCATGTTATGAGAATATTCCTAACATGTATCTATGCAGATCTGATAGATGCACCATGTAGATGATCAGTGACTTTTATAGAAGAAGTGATGAGCAGAACATGTATGATGAAGTTGTAGGGATGATGAAACTATTTTAGAAACAAATGCATAAAAGGGAAAGGGTCCCTTGGAGACTAGTGGAAAAATACAAAAATGACATATGTTTCATGGAAGAAACTGATAGCACATGCTTTGAGGTAGTAGAACCTAGAACTTCTTGGTCTACTCCTATGAGATATGAAGTTGACTATATTGTCCTAGAACTTTATATTCAACATGTCATAAATCACCCAAAGAACCCAATGTTCCAAGATGGGGTACATATGAAGAAAAATACTCAGCAATTAGGGAAGAATTGGTGAAAGGGATAAGGGAGAAGAAATTTGAATCCCTTGTTGACAAACTAGTAGGGTATCATGGTATAACAAAAGAAGAGATGAAAATTATTAGGGAAAAGGTGGAAGAACTTGGGGAGAAGTAGAAAAATTCCCCCTCCTCAATCTAACATAGAGGCACCTCAAGTGGTGGAGGTTGAAGAAGAATATGAGAAAGAGAAAGATAAAACTCCTACACCTTCTAGGAAAACATCACAAAGACATACAACAAGAGACGCTATACATGGCCAAACTCCTCCGAAAGCTAGACCTAAGGCTATGGATAGAAAACTATGAAAGAAAAGGAAAACATTGGACACTCCTCCATCATCACATGAGAAGAACAAGGAGAAAAAGACCATAAAAGAAGAAGAGCCTATTAGCACCTGTGAAAAATTTTCATGCCCTCACTATTCTTCCCCTGGCCTCTATAGTCTCTTTCCTGGTCTCTGGCTAAAACCCTAGTTGGAAATTCAAAAAACTAGCCGTTGTAATGAAATACCCTAAGTCTACCCAGGCCTTATTCTAATTTAAAGTTACTTTTTGGGTCACTTAAAATTCCTAAAATGCACATGCTTTATATTTTGGGTTGGTCCCCGTTTAAATCTTTCCTAAGTTCTTACCCCCGGTGGCCTTTAATATTTCCTAAGTCTACTAGCCCAACGATGTTTTAGTTTTTCCTAAGTCTTGGTGAAATATTTTTCCTAAGTTAGTGCCGAAATATTTCCTATTGTTTCGGCTTGTTTTATTTCCTGGGCCCAATCTCTCTGACACCATCTCAATCTGATGGTTGTCATTAAAGTGCAAGGGATTTGTTAGAGCTATGAAAAGTCACAATGGTGTTTGATTCTCCTTTATGGTAGAACTTCTCAATCAGGTGGGTCCATTGACACGTATGCACAAATGGTGGTTCCTCACTGGCTGAGAGAAATGATGATATGGTAGGGTTGCCAAAGGGACCTATGAGTGAAGGAAAAGATACTTGTCTACTTGCCAAATTTTTCAACGTGGCAGTCCTTGATTCATTGAAGCATCTTACACAGCAGGGTGGGGTCAAGCTTTCATGACATCGGCAAAGATTCAAGATCTATGGTGGGCACATGATCTCAAAGAATCTTTTGAGCCCTTGAGATTATGCCCCAGCCATTTGATCCTCTAGGTGTTAAGGTTAGTAAGGGGTGGGTCCAAAATGCCATGCAAGCACATTTGGTAGTTTGTGATTGGTCCATGAGGTAATATGCTAGCAGTTGTCAATGGGACCTAGTTTTCGAGCTTGTCAGAGGGTCCTGACATCTGTAGAGGATTGACGGTGGGCACATTTTCTCATGGATTGTCTCAAAGGTTTGAGATTATGTGTCGACCATCGATCCTACCTTTTTCAAAGGTGACTAAAGAAGGTGGGTCCTTTGATAGTTGGAGTTGACATGCACAGTTCTCATTGGTTGAAAGGATAATGATGTAGTGGGACCATCAGCTAGGTGGTACAGAGTTGTTCAATTTTGATTGGCTGAGCTGGAGGATGACAATGATACAATATAGTGGGGCCATTGTCAAAGAGGTCAGTGACTAGGTAGAATCAATGGTTGGCACATAATCTCATGGGTGGTGTCAAAGCCATGAGATCTTGCACCTGCTATCTGATTTGAGGGCTTGTATGCGGTGGGTTCTTTGTCAGAGGTGACCAGGTGGATATAGCGAATGGTATGGTGACAAGTGGCATAAAGCAGGCCCAGGTGAGGGTCTAAAGGCTTAGCAGTTCTGACAAAGGGTTAGCGGCCCGATAAATTTCAATGTGTTTCACTCATTCATGAAGAAAATCAATGATGTTCTAAAGGGTTTGGTGATTCAGTGAAGGAAGGTCACATAATCACTAAATTATTTAGCGCTAACATAAAGTGTTTTGTGAACTAGCGGAGCCCTTCAGTCACCAGTTCACCAAGTGTGACCGAGGTAGGTTCTTTTCCTTTATTTTCTAGTTCGTGGGGTTAAGCGATGAGCTGGTATTTCATTTCATGATTAAGGAATTGCCTTGTCACATGGTCGCTAAAAGATAACCCTAGGATAGCAATTGAGTTAAGACAAAAGACCTGCGAAAAGGAGGGATCAGACGGTCATGACTTAAAGTTGATCAAGTTTTAAATATAGACTACCGATTCACTGCTGGCATTATGAAACTGACCGTTGAAATTCAAATTCAAATTTACAGAGGGTTTTAGCGATAGAAAGGACCAAAATTTAATTTTTATGAAGCTAAAGTTGGTGGAAGATGACTTTCAAGCTTTTGCAGAGTGGTCCAGAGTTTCATGATTATTTGCAGAGAGGTTTATGACATGATGGAAGGGGTTTTCTTACTCTAGGTAGGTTACAGGTGACTGATATGACTGATTGGTATGGTGAATTTGTGGTCCTTGGTACCTTTCTCAGATATTTGGCATGAGTGAGGATCAAATTTGGATTTGATCGCCTGGTTTCCACCTGTTGAAATAATTTTCCTAACTATTTCTAGTTGGCAGGGTGGTTAAAACCCTAATTTTTCCCTAAATGATCCTTTGCATGTTGCAGTCCTTATTCCTATAAAAGGATTTTTTGGATCATTTAGAAGGGTTTTGATTTTGATTGGTTCCAGGGGGTTGTAGTAGGCTGTATCATATTGTAGGTAGAATAAGTAAAATTTCCTTGTAGTCTTTTGCAGGTTATTGAAATGGTTTCCTCTCTTTTTTGCTTTGAACATGTACATGACTCATCATACTTAATATAATTATTTTAGGCTTTCAAGTCTCTCCTTGGTGTCAATCTTGTGAATTCTAGATTTTTTGATCCATTGCATAGGGTTACCTTTGTATATGTTCTATTCTTTAGTTCATGATCTAGGATCAAGTGAAATATACTTTAGATAGGGCATAGATTCATCTTGATTTGTTTATAGAAGGATACTATAAGTAGTGGATGGGCTGAAATGTTTATGTTTATGGCTATGAGTCTTTGACAATAGTTGGTTCATGTTTCAATGTCTGTATTTGAGACATGCCCAATGGATAATGGCACTGATCAAGGATTAGTATATTCAGTTGAGTTCAAAGCTTGATTGGCTCTTGTTTACTTCTTTCCATCTTCATATATCAACACCATTTCAAGTATTAATTATTGTTTGGTTAATAGTAGTGATACCCTTCATAGCAGTGGAGATTCAATGAATGCTTGGTTAACTTTCAGTAGTCTCCTGCTATCATCTGCTTTGTTCAATCTAGTTTAAAGACCAAAAATGCCATAAGTTACTAGATTAGGTACACCCACCTTGGTTTTGCAGAGCTAAAAGTGAAGAGGGCAGTCTTGTCCCTATAGTTGGTCCAATTGTCTTGCAAAGCTCTCATACTTGGAACTAACCATTCCTAATACTAGTCTCAAGGCATATTGGCAGCCCTAGTTGGCATAAGCATTTTCAAACACTAACAAGATGGTGACTCTACTGGGGAATAGAGATTATAATCAAGAATAAGTAGTACATATTCCAAGTTGAGCTGGACTCCTAGCCTACCTATTTGTTATCCAATGGTTTGCATTGAAGTGTATAAGAGTCAGTATTAATAAGTTTCAAATCATCTCACCAAGTTGTGAGTGGCGACTCTGAGTTCTCTATTTGATCAGTGCAGTTGCTGATAAACAATGAGGCTTGGTGATGTTTGGTTGATTGGAAGAAGATACAAAACATTGTAGTATTTTCCTCTCCAAGGAGGTGGCGATTCTACATAGAAAAGATCTTGATGGAGCTGCAAGATGAGCTCTAGATCTACCCATCTTCCGATCAACAAGGTGTCAACTGTAATACTTTTAGGTATTTTTCATTCTCAATGATAATAATGTTTCCCTATCAGGCATTCAGTGCTAGTGTAAAGGGAAGACTGAGATAAGATGAGTGGTTCTCATCTTGTTTCAAATCAGATGGATAATTAGGGAAAAAGCTAGTCTAGGTGGCTGTGTTTTCTCAAGTTGGATAGAGCTTTAAGTTATGTTCTTCCAATGTCCCCTCATTCTTTTCCTAGTGAGCTTATGGATCTAATTCCAATTTTTGTTTGTTAGTCTAATTCAGCAGTAGAGAATGTCCTAGCATTCTTTAGATTTATTGTTAAATATCAGATTTTTGAGGAAGATGTTAGTATGATGTTTTTTGGGAGATCCCTCAAAGGGGTTGCATCTGATTGGTATTTAAGATTAACCTCAAAATGCATCTCTTCATTGACTGAGTTCAAATGGTTGTTCTTAGAGGAGTTTGTTGATGATGATGAATGGAATAAGTTACAAAAGGATCATCTGCAAAAAGGGAATACAAGTTGTATTTTAGAGCAATCCATACCTAATGCTAAGGATATTTCTCATGATAAATTTTTGTCAGAGGAGTATTTAGATTTTAGCAGTGAGCAGGAGTTAGAATCATTGTATATAGGATCTTCCACTTGTTCAGAAATGTCTGAATGTACTAGGACCAGTTATTCAGGTGAGGATGAGGAAGGCAGTGATGTTGAGGTGTCTTCATATGATTTAGATGCAACATGGGAAGAAGAAAGTAATGATGGAAGTGAACACTCCTTTGACAATGAAGGTATGTTTTCCCTTTCTAAATCTGAAAATGAAAATGCATCTCAATTTTTGCATAATACAAATCAGTTTGAATATGATGACTTTGAGAGTGATTTGTCCTCAAAGTATGAAGATAAGGAAATGGTGATTAAATGTGACATCAATGAGAGTCTCCATGATCATGAAATGGGTAGTGAATTTAAAGTGTTTACTAATGCTTTATATGATGAGGATTTTGATGATGATCAGCCCATTTTTTTTCATAATTTCAACAAGGAGTATTACATGGAGTTATCAATCCATTGTTTGAAGAACACATGGAGATTTCAGATGTAGTTGAACATAGAGGCACCTCAAGTGGTGGAGGTTGAAGAAGAATATGAGAAAGAGAAAGATAAAACTCCTACACATTCTAGGAAAACATCACAAATACATACAACAAGAGATGCTATACATGGCCAAACTCCTCTGAAAGCTAGAACTAAGGCTATGGATAGAAAACTATGAAAGAAAAGGAAAACATTGGACACTCCTCCATCATCACATGAGAAGAACAAGGAGAAAAAGACCATAAAAGAAGAAGAGCCTGTTAGCACTTGTGAAAAATTTTCATGCCCTCACTATTCTTCCCCTGGCCTCTATAGTCTCTTTCCTGGTCTCTGGCTAAAACCCTAGTTGGAAATTCAAAAAACTAGCCGTTGTAATGAAATACCCTAACTCTACCCAGGCCCTATTCTAATTTAAAGTTACTTTTTGGGTCACTTAAAATTCCTAAAATGCACATGCTTTATATTTTGGGTTGGTCCCCATTTAAATCTTTCCTAAGTTCTTACCCCCGGTGGCCTTTAATATTTCCTAAGTCTACCAGCCCAACGGTGTTTTAGTTTTTCCTAAGTCTTGGTGAAATATTTTTCCTAAGTCAGTGCTGAAATATTTCCTATTGTTTCGGCTTGTTTTATTTCCTGGGCCCAATCTCTCTGACACCATCTCAATCTGATGGTTGTCATTAAAGCGCAAGGGATTTGTTAGAGCTATGAAAAGTCACAATGGTGTTTGATTCTCCTTTATGGTAGAACTTCTCAATCAGGTGGGTCCATTGAAACGTATGCACAAATGGCGGTTCCTCACTAACCGAGAGAAATGATGATATGGTAGGGTTGTCAAAGGGACCTATGAGTGAAGGAAAAGATACTTGTCTGCTTGCCAAATTTTGCAACGTGGCAGTCCTTGATTCATTGAAGCATCTTACGCAGTAGGGTGGGGTCAAGCTTTCATGACATCGGCAAAGATTCAAGATCTATGGTGGGCACATGATCTCAAAGAATCTTTTGAGCCCTTGAGATTATGCCCCAGCCATCTGGTCCTCTAGGTGTTAAGGTCAGTAAGGGGTGGGTCCAAAATGCCATGCAAGCACATTTGGTAGTTTGTGATTGGTCCATGAGGTAATATGCTGGCAGTTGTCAATGGGAACTAGTTTTTGAGCTTGTCAGAGGGTCTTGACATCTGTAGAGGATTGACGGTGGGCACATTTTCTCATGGATTGTCTCAAAGGTTTGAGATTATGTGTCGATCATTGATCCTACCTTTTTCAAAGGTGACTAAAGAAGGTGGGTCCTTTGATAGTTGGAGTTGACATGCATGGTTCTCATTGATTGAAAGGATAATGATGTAGTGGGACCATCGGCTAGGTGGTACAGAGTTGTTCAATTTTGATTGGCTGAGCTCGAGGATGACAATGATATAATATAGTGGGGCCGTTGTCAGAGAGATCAATGACTAGGTAGAATCAACGGTTGGCACATAATCTCATGGGTGGTGTCAAAGCCATGAGATCTTGCACCTGCTATCTGATTTGAGGGCTTGTATGCGGTGGGTCCTTTGTCAGAGGTGACTGGGTGGATATAGCGAATGGTATGGTGACAAGTGGCATAAAGCAGGCCTAGGTGAGGGTCTAAAGGCTTAGCAGTTCTGACAAAGGGTTAGTGGCCCGATAAATTTCAATGGGTTTCACTCATTCATGAAGAAAATCGATGATGTTCTAAAGGGTTTGGTGATTCAGCGAAGGAAGGTCACATAATCACTAAATTATTTAGCGCTAACATAAAGTGTTTTGTGAACTAGCGGAGCCCTTCAGTCACCAGTTCGCCAAATGTGACCGAGGTAGGTTCTTTTCCTTTATTTGCTAGTTCATGGGGTTAAGCGATGAGTTGGTATTTCATTTCATGAATAAGGAATTGCCTTGTCACATGGTCGCTAAAAGATAACCATAGGATAGCAATTGAGTTAAGACAAAAGACCTGCGAAAAGGAGGGATCAGACGGTCATGACTTAAAGTTGATCAAGTTTTAAATATAGACTACCGATTCACTGCTGGCATTATGAAACTGACCATTGAAATTCAAATTCAAATTTACAGAGGGTTTTAGCGATAGAAAGGACCAAAATTTAATTTTTATGAAGCTAAAGTTGGTGGAAGATGACTTTCAAGCTTTTGCAGAGTGGTCCAGAGTTTCATGATTATTTACAGAGAGGTTTATGACATGATGGAAGGGGTTTTCTTACTCTAGGCAAGTTACAGGTGACTGATATGACTGATTGGTGTGGTGAATTTGTGGTCCTTGGTACCTTTCTCAGATATTTGGCATGAATGAGGATCAAATTTGGATTTGATCGCCTGGTTTCCACCTGTTGAAATAATTTTCCTAACTATTTCTAGTTGGCAGGGTGGTTAAAACCCTAATTTTGCCCTAAATGATCCTTTGCATGTTGCAGTCCTTATTCCTATAAAAGGATTTTCTGGATCATTTAGAAGGGTTTTGATTTTGATTGGTTCCAGGGGGTTGTAGTAGGCTGTATCATATTGTAGGTAGAATAAGTAAAATTTCCTTGTAGTCTTTTGCAGGTTATTGAAATGGTTTTCTCTCTTTTTTGCTTTGAACATGTACATGACTCATCATACTTAATATAATTATTTTAGGCTTTCAAGTCTCTCCTTGGTGTCAATCTTGTGAATTCTAGATTTTCTGATCCATTGCATAGGGTTACCTTTGTATATGTTCTATTCTTTAGTTTGTGATCTAGGATCAAGTGAAATATACTTTAGAGAGGGCATAGATTCATCTTGATTTGTCTATAGAAGGATACTATAAGTAGTGGATGGGCTGAAATGTTTATGTTTATGGCTATGAGTCTTTGAAAATAGTTGGTTCATGTTTCAATGTCTGTATTTGAGACATGCCCAATGGATAATGGCACTGATCAAGGATTAGTATATTCAGTTGAGTTCAAAGCTTGATTGGCTCTTGTTTACTTCTTTCCATCTTCATATATCAACACCATTTCAAGTATTAATTATTATTTGGTTAATAGTTGTGATACCCTTCATAGCAGTGGAGATTCAATGAATGCTTGGTTAACTTTCAGTAGTCTCCTGCTATCATCTGCTTTGTTCAATCTAGTTTAAAGACCAAAAATGCCATAAGTTACTAGATTAGGTACACCCACCTTGGTTTTGCAGAGCTAAAAGTGAAGAGGGCAGTCTTGTCCCTATAGTTGGTCCAATTGTCTTGCAAAGCTCTCATACTTGGAACTAACCATTCCTAATACTAGTCTCAAGGCATATTGGCAGCCCTAGTTGGCATAAGAATTTTCAAACACTAACAAGATGGTGACTCTACTGGGGAATAGAGATTATAATCAAGAATAAGTAGTACATGTTCCAAGTTGAGCTAGACTCCTAGCCTACCTATTTGTTATCCAATGGTTTGCATTGAAGTGTATAAGAGTCAGTATTAATAAGTTTCAAATCATCTCACCAAGTTGTGAGTGGCGACTCTGAGTTCTCTATTTGATCAGTGCAGTTGCTGATAAACAATGAGGCTTGGTGATGTTTGGTTGATTGGAAGAAGATACAAAACATTGTAGTATTTTCCTCTCCAAGGAGGTGGTGATTCTACATAGAAAAGATCTTGATGGAGCTACAAGATGAGCTCTAGATCTACCGAGCTTCCGATCAACAAGGTTTCAACTGTAATACTTTTAGGTATTTTTCATTCTCAATGATAACAATGTTTCCCTATCAGGCATTCAGTGCTAGTGTAAAGGGAAGACTGAGATAAGATGAGTGGTTCTCATCTTGTTTCAAATCAGATGGATAATCAGGGAAAAAGCTAGTCTAGGTGGCTGTGTTTTCTCAAGTTGGATAGAGCTTTAAGTTATAATCTTCCAATGTCCCCTCATTCTTTTCCTAGTGAGCTTATGGATCTGATTCCAATTTTTGTTTGTCAGTCTAATTCAGCAGTAGAGAATGTCCTAGCATTCTTTAGATTTATTGTTAAATATCAAATTTTTGAGGAAGATGTTAGTATGATGTTTTTTGGGAGATCCCTCAAAGGGGTTGCATCTGATTGGTATTTAAGATTACCCTCAGAATGCATCTCTTCATTGACTGAGTTCAAATGGTTGTTCTTAGAGGAGTTTGTTGATGATGATGAATGGAATAAGTTACAAAAGGATCATCTGCAAAAAGGGAATACAAGTTGTATTTTAGAGCAATCCATACCTAATGCTGAGGATATTTCTCATGATAAATTTTTGTCAGAGGAGTATTTAGATTTTAGCAGTGAGCAGGAGCCAGAATCATTGTATATAGGATCTTCCACTTGTTCAGAAATGTCTGAATGTACTGGGACCAGTTATTGAGGTGAGGATGAGGAAGGCAGTGATGTTGAGGTGTCTTCATATGATTTAGATGCAACATGGGAAGAAGAAAGTAATGATGGAAGTGAACACTCCTTTGACAATGAAGGTATATTTTCCCTTTTTGAATCTGAAAATGAAAATGCATCTCAATTTTTGCATAATACAAATCAATTTGAATATGATGACTTTGAGAGTGATTTGTCCTCAAAGTATGAAGATAAGGAAATGGTGATTAAATGTGACATCAATGAGAGTCTCCATGATCATGAAATGGGTAGTGAATTTAAAGTGTTTACTAATGCTTTATATGATGAGGATTTTGATGATGATCAACCCATTTTTTTTCATAATTTCAACAAGGAGTATTACATGGAGTTATCAATCCATTGTTTGAAGAACACATGGAGATTTCAGATGTAGTTGAACTGGATGTAAATGATGACATATTGTCATACTGCTATGAGGAACTAGGATGTTCTTCTTCCATGTGTGAGAAAGTTTTAAATGATGATGTTGCATCTTGTTCAACAGAAGGTTGTGGAATAGTTGTAGAATTTGGTAATAATCACAATTGTGAACATGAGTTTGACTATTCATCTGAGTTCCAGTCGGTCGCACCTATGGAAATGCAAGGTCAGGATATAAATGAAGCCTTTTAGCAGGCAGAGTATGAATTTTTTGTGTTTCCAATTGATAGCATACATGAATCAGTAGAAAAGAATAGGTTTTTATCTGATGGTACTATTCATAGGTATGATGAGCCTTTTCTTCATAGTGAGCAAAATGAAGGGAGTGCCAAAATTTTTTACATGCACTATGAAGATAGTTACTTTGTTTTGCCGGACAGGCTGGTTGGAAATGTTGACATGCCTGGTGAAACAACTGAAAATAAAATATCTGGTGTGCCTCATGAGGAAGAAATGAAAACCAAATTTTTGATAGAGGCAAAGACTAACTCAAGTTGGATGCTGCATGTTTTTTGTAAAAATGTACACTCTTTATAGTTTTTTCCTTTCTTGTTGTGGGTTTCCCTTCCTGTTTTCCTTGGTGTGTTCCTTGTGTTTTTTGAGGTCTCTGTGCCCTTTACTAGTAGGTGGTCTACTTTTCCCAAAGATTTGAATCCTTGCTATGCCTATAGGAGACATGCATCCCCAACTAGAGCCACTATTAGTACCTGTGAAAAATTTGCATGCCCTCACTATTCTTCCCCTGGCCTCTGCAGTCTCTTTTCTAGTCTTTGGCTAAAACCCTAGTTGGAAATTCAAAAAACTAGCCGTTGTAATGAAATACCCTAAGTCTACCCAGGCCCTGTTCTAATTTTAAGTTACTTTTTGGGTCACTTAAAATTCCTAAAATGCACATGCTTTATATTTTGGGTCGGTTCCCATTTAAATCTTTCCTAAGTTCTTACCCTCGGTGGCCTTTAATATTTCCTAAGTCTAGGAGCCCGGTAGTGTTTTAGTTTTTCCTAAGTCTCAGTGAAATATTTTTCCTAAGTCAGTGCCTAAATATTTCCTAGTGTTTCAAATTTTTTAATTTCTTGGGCCCAATCTCTCTAACACCATCTCAATCCGATGGTTGTCATTAAAGCGCAAGGGATTTGTCAGAGCTCTATGAAGTCATGATGGCTGTTGATTCTCCTTTATGGCAGAACTTCTCAAACAAGTGGGTTCATTGACATGTATGCACAAATGGCAGTTCCTCATTAGCCAAGAGAAATGATGATATGGTAGGGTTGTCAGAGGGACCTGTGAGTGAAGGAAAAGTTACTTGTCCACTTGCTAGATTTTGCAATGTGGCTGTCCCTAATTCGTTGAAGCATCTTACACGGTAGGGTGGGGTCAAGCTTTCATGACATCGACAAAGATTCAAGATCTACGATGGGCGCATGATCTCAAAGAATCCTTTGAGCCCTTGAGATTATGTGCCAGCCATCCGATCCTCTAGGTGTTAAGGTCAGTAAGGAGTGGGTCCAAAATGCCACATAAGCACATTTGGTAGTTTGTGATTATTCCACAAGGTAATATGCTGGCAGTTGTCAGTGGGACCTAGTTTTTGATCTTGTCAGAGGGTCCTCACATCTGTAGAGGATCGACGGTGGGCACATTTTCTCATGGATTATGTCAGAGGTTTGAGATTATGTGCCGACTATCAATTCTACCTTTTTCAAAGGCAACTAAAGAAGGTGGGTCCTTTGACAATTGGAGGTGACATGCATGGTTCTCATTGGTTGAAAGGATAATGATGCAGTGGGACCATCAGCCAGGTGGTGCAGAGTTGTTCAATTATGATTAGCCAAGCTGGAGGATGACAATGATACAACATAGTGGGGTCATTGTTAGAGAGGTCAGTGACTAGGTAGAATCAACGGTTGGTGCATAATCTCATGGGTGGTGTTAGAGCCATGAGATCTTACACTCGCCATCCAATTTGAAGGCTTGTATGCAGTGGGTCCTTTGTCAGAGGTGACCAGGTGGATATAGTGAATGGTATGGTGACAAGTGGCATAAAGTGGGCCCAGGTGGGGGTCTAAAGGCTTAGCAGTTCTGACAAAGGGTTAGCGGCCTGACAAATTTCAATGGGTTTCACTCATTTGCGAAGAAAATTGGCGGTGTTCTAAAGGGTCTGGCGATTCAGTGAAGGAAGGTCACATAATTGCTAAATTATTTAGCGGTAACATAAATTGTTTTGTGAACTGGCAGAGCCCTTCACTCACCAGTTTGCCAAATGTGACTGGGGTAGGTTCTTTTCCTTTGTTTGCTAGTTCATGGGGTTAAGCAATGAGTTAGTATTTCATTTTGTGAATAAGGAATTGCCTTGTCACATGGTCACTAAAAGATAACCCTGGGATAGCAGTTGAGTTAAGACAAAAGACCCGCAAAAAGGAGGGATCAGACGGTCATGACTTAAAGTTGATCAAGTTTTAAATATAGACTGTCGATTCATTGCTGGCATTATGAAACTGATCATTGAAATTCAACTTCAAATTTTTAGAGGGTTTTAGCGACAGAAAGGACCAAAATTTAATTTTTATGCGGCTGAAGTTGGTGGAAGATGACTTTCAAGCTTTTGCAAAGTGGTCCAGAGTTTCATGATTATTTGCAAGGAGGTTTATGCCATGATGGAAGGGGTTTTATTACTCTAGGTAGGTTGTAGGTGACTGATATAACTAATTGGCATGGTGAATTTGTGGTCCTTGGTACCTTTCTCAGATATTTGGCATGAATGAGGATCAAATTTGGATTTGATCGCCTGATTTCCACCTGTTGAAATAATTTTCCTGACTATTTCTAGTTGGCAGGGTGGTTGAAACCCTAATTTTGCCCTAAATGATCCTTTGCTTATTGCAGTCCTTGTTCCTATAAAAGGATTTTTTGGATCATTTAGAAGGGTTCTAATTTCAGTTGGTTCCAGGGGGTTGTAGCAGACTGTATCATATTGTAGGTAGATTGAGTAGAATTTCCTTGTAGTCTTTTGCAGGTTATTGAAATGGTTTTCTCTCTTTTCTGCTTTGAACATGTACATGACTCATCATACTTAATATAATTATTTCAGGCTTTCAAGTCTCTCCTTGGTGTCAATCTTGTGAATTCTATATTTTCTGATCCATTGCATAGGGTTACCTTTGTATATGTTCTATTCTTTAGTTCTTGATCTAGGATCAAGTGAAATATACTTTAGATAGGGCATAGATTCATCTTGATTTGTCTACAGAAGGATACTATAAGTAGTGGATGGGCTGAAATGTTTATGTTTATGGCTATGAGTCTTTGACAGTAGTTGGTTCATGTTTCAATGTCTGTATTTGAGATCTACCCAATGGATAATGGCACTGATTAGGGATTAGTATATTCAGTTGAGTTCAATGCTTGATTGGCTCTTGTTTACTTCTTTCCATCTTTATATATCAACACCATTTCAAGTATTAATTATTATTTGGTTGATAGTAGTGATACCCTTCATAGCAGTGGAGATTCAATGAATGCTTGGTTAACTTTCAATAGTCTCCTGCTATCATCTACTTTGTTCAATCTAGTTTAAAGACCAAAAATGCCATAAGTTACTGGATTAGGTACACCCACCTTGGTTTTGCAGAGCAAGAAGTGAAGAGGGTATTCTTGTCCCTATAGTTGGTCCAGTTGTCTTGCAAAGATCTCATTCTTGGAACTAACCATTCCTAATACTAGTCTCAAGGCATATTGGCAGCCCTAGTTGGCATAAGCATTTTCAAACACCAATAGAGTCAAATAAGGAAGTCCAAATGATGGGAAAAGAGAAAAGAAAGAAACAAAAGAAAAAGGAGCAAGAAGAAGAAAAGGATAGGAAAATTCAAGAGGATAATCTGAGGGCACTTGAAGAAGATAAGAAAAAGGTAGAAGAAGTTAAACAAAAGAAGGGCCAAGGTACACAAAGAAATCTATTCAAGCCCCACCTCAAAGTTCTACAAAAGAGAGCGGTAAATGATGGTAAGCTAAACTCCATTGAGAAATATTTTGATAGATATGATGAAGAGGAGAAAATAAAGATAAAAGATATAATTGTGGAGCAAATGCTCACCTTTAAAAAGAACTTAATTGAAATAGAGGGTCAAATGAGTAAGGACCTATTTGAAAGACTAGAAGGAAGAAATAAAAGATCTCTTGATGAGAACATACAAATGAGACATGATATTCTATTGTAGAATATGCCAAACATGACAGGGAATGATATGGGAGGGTGGCTTGAGAAGCTAAGGCCAAAAATAAGAACTAAAAAAAGAATCATCAAGTTCATAGCCCAGAAGTATGAAGAGGTGGAATAGGAAACACACGCCAAGGTTGGATAGCTACTCTTAGCAGAGTGACTTGGTCTTGGTAAGTCTACAAGGACTCCAACCTTAGTAGTGATTTCTACAAAGCCCACAAATGTAGAGAAGGTTGAAGATCCAAATGAAACAGAGGTAGTTGACACAACCCTACCTGATTTCTTCATTGATAATGTTAGGATTTCACTTAATACATAGCTAGATATTTTTGGAAAGTGATGTTTGTAGAGTGATATGGAATACTTGAGGGATGTCATTTATGGAAACACATTTGATATGGTGATCTCTTGGAGATAAGTATAGTTTTGTAGATGTAGTTTTGAAAATGACTAAGTATAGAAATAGATTTACAGAGTACTGTAGTACTATGTTGGACATCGATGATAATATATGATAGATGATGACTTGTAAGCTTAGAGGAAGACATTTTCAAATATGTATGACCTTTTGTTAAGGTCTCTTGTGTTTTGGTATTGTTATCAGTGAGTTATAGTGATTTGAAGACATGCAAAGATATGGGAATAGTGAAATAGAGCATATGAACAGTCACGATGATTAAGGGAGTATAAGATGGAATCATAACATGCTAAGATAGATAAAGATTATGGATTACCAACACTTTGGTAATAAAAGATTGCCAACTTAGTATTTGTTGGCAAGTTATCTATACTGAAGTATATGACTAGATATAGTGTTGTCATTATGGAAACAAAGTCATATAGTAGTTTGGAGTCAGCGCACTAAGTGTAAAGATTAGAATTCAGTTAAGTGTTGAAGACTGGACAACATACAAAGCACCAGAGACTCAGAGCATCAGCGCACATGTGTATGCATGAACTATGGTATGCACCTTAGAAGTTAAGGTTGTTAGACTATACTTATGCTTAGTCTAAGAGCGCATAAGTAGATATGCAAAGATGTGAAAGTTACAGTCAGTTGAAGTTGCACAGATAGTGTGTGCCAGTAGAGAATAGAGCATGGAACCGATAGTGACTATTTTGGTTTGCGATTATGTTTTAATGTTGTAGAGGTTATGCACCCATTGTATTTAGGTTGCTGACATATGTACATGTATAATTGTAAACACGCTTAAGCTAATTCATTTAGAAGCATTATTTGTAATTAGTTATAGGGTCGACCTAATTGTATAATTGGTATGAGCGCATAAATCTAAGTGTGCCCATTATATTCAATATGGAAGTTGCAATAGAGTTGTGATAAGCTGAGCAGAGGTATGCAAAGTGAGCATAAGATGTATTAGAGCTTTGCTAGAGGTCAAAGCATCAACGTACCAAAGGAACTGATCTGACAAGCAGTGTCATAGTGAATAGTTCACCTACAAATATAGTGTGTATCTGAATCAGAAGGTTGTAGCCTTCACCATTTGAGCAGTGACCTCTAGGACACTGATTCCACTCCCCTAATAGGGATCATTGTAAAAAACTCCTAACAGGGTCCTACCCTTAACAAGGTCTACTATACTAAAAGCATTGTAAAGCTACTCCTAATAGGGTAAAGGATCTTCTAACAAGGATCACAAAACACTAGTGTTGATTATTAGTGGGTATCAAGTCCCACCGGGGTTTTTACCTATTTGGGTTTCCACATAGCCATATTGGTGTCATGTGTTGATTTCATGTTTCATGTTTATGTGAATGTTTAATTCAGTTCTTAAGCATTTATGTTCTGCATAAAGATTAAAGTTAAAAGTTAAAATACAGTGAGCACTAATTCACCCTCCCCCTCTCAGTGTCCCCATTCCTAACAATTGGCATCAGAGCTCTGGTCCTCAGCAAAGAAGTTTAACCACTTGAGGAGATCATGGACAAAGAAGATATGAAACATCTGTAGAAAAATCTTGAAGCTACTCTTGAAGACTTGGACAATTCAGAAAGAGAAATTGAAGAACTAAAAGAAAAAGTCAGTGATGCTCAATTAGTTTTTAAGAGACTAAGAAAAGATTTGAAAGGACACTCTAATAGTGAACTTGAAGAAAAAGTCAAGAAGTTGAGTGAATAAAATGCATCCTTATTGAGTCAGCTTGAAGAATTTGATGAAAAATTGATGAACAATCAAGATGTCTACAATGAACAAGTCAAGGAGAACCTTCAACTCAATGAAGAATTAAGGGAAGCCAATTTGGAAATCTTGGATCTAAGGAATTGCAAAGAAAGGCTGGAGTCTAAATTAAAAGAAGCAAATAATCATATTGACAAATTACACATGACTACTGAGTTAGTAGAATCACAGTTGTATGCAAGAAGAATCAAAGGAGACACTAGCTGCATTGGATACAATGAAGCACAAAATTAGATTGATAGTATGCGAGAAAGAAAGGAGTCACAAAAGAACTCTACTGATGATGAGAAGACTTAAGATCAAACCAAAGACAATAGTGATCATCCTAAGAATGAGCACAAGCGTATAGAACAGACTTGTTTTGCTTGTAACAAGCATGGACACATTGCAAGAAACTGTATAGAGGTAAAACCTTTTAATGACTATTGTTATTCATGCAATAGATTTGGTCATAGAGCTATGAATTGCAAGACTAGTAAGAAGAACAGAACTTAGCAAGATCAAAGAAATCAGAATCAGACAAATGTTAGAAGTTCTCAGAATGTTACATGTCAGATATGTAACTATAATGGTCACTTAGCCAGAACATGTAGAATGGTGACTCATGTCAATGCACTAAAGAATAATAGACCTCCAGTGATTTGTCACACCTGTTACAAGGCTGGACATATCTCAAAGTTCTATAGATCAAGGACACAAGGTCAAGAAAGCCCTAAAAAGGTCAAAGAACTAGTTTTGGATCCTGAAGTAGAAGTCAAGTTTGTGAAGGCCTCAGAAGATGCAAGCTTGATTTGGTCAGAAGGAAAGAAGGACAATGTTGTTGAGAATGTATTGGATGCATCCCAAGTGGACACACCCTCTACATCTGCATAAATGGCCCTCAAGGTCATAGGGGGAGCTAATTTAGCTCTAGACCCCTACGTGGTTGCTATACTCATCCTCAGAGTATGCACCTTTGGACTTAAGCTTTTGGAGTGTATAGGAACCTTTGTGCAAGAGCACACATGCTAATTTTTAGTGAAACTCAAGTTTGAAAATTTGAAGTGATAGCTTGGTTTATGCAAGTTGCATTAAAGGAAAATTTCTTACTTTAAGTACATAGAAAGTTGTTTGTTCACTCATTGCATTCATATTCAGAGTGATTGGAGAATAGATTGAACCTTGGAAGTTTTTGTGAGGATTTGGAGATTAAATTATCAGTGTTTGCAGTGCATTTTATCAGTTGCAAGAAACCCTAGCTTGTTGTGCTGATTTGGAAGCCATCAGAACATCTCAGAGATCATTTGGAAAGTGAATATCAAGTAAGTCATGGCCACTCCTATTGTTTTTGATGTTGCTAAGAAGAAGTATGTTTTCAAGAGGCACCCATTTAAATCAACCCTAGATGAATTGGAGGGAGCATTTTCCCATACACTGATGGGTGTCATGCATGTAGAAGACATAAGGGCTTATATCTATTGTAAGAAGGAACCTATTGAACTGGATAGGTTAAGGGCACACATGGACACAATGTTGAAACCATAAAAAATGTTCATGGATGAATACACCAAATGGAATGTTCACCCCATTGTTGAATATGCCACGGCACATGAATTCTATGAAACTAAATGGATAAAGATATTGTTGAGTAGAATCCATGATGATTTGTTTTGGATTGGAGATGTACCAGTAAGAATCATAGGAGACTTAATTCATGAGATGATAGGCCTTTCTAAGATAGGTGCCATCCTTCCTATGGGTAAGGATGTCAAGAAAATGGTGGAGCAAGTGTGTAAATCTAGAAGTGATAAGCGTGACATGACCATTGAGCCTATAGAGCAACCAGACATCAAATTAATGTCAATGATACTGGGTTACAAATTTCATGACACCAACAAGGTGAATAGTGTGTCTATAGGCACTATTCAAGCAACTATCAGGCTTGTGCAAGAAGATGGAGAATTCAACTTGTGTGAGATCTTGCGCGCATAGTTGATAGATAACATCAAGGCTATCAAACATGACAAGACTAAGGTATTCAAGTTTGGGTCCCTAATCATTTATATGTACCTTCATATAGTTGGTAAAGTGTCAAACTTTTATCTATACAAGTCCATTCCAAACATGCCATAGAAATCAAACAAGGCATCCACAGACATCACACTAAGAGATTACATCACTTTGGAATTGAAGACCTTTAGATCAAGGATGCAGATGAGGTACATGATTCCTGAGAGTATTTATAGAGAAGTATAAGGATACAATATGCTTCATGGTGGAGATTGATACTACATGTATGGAAGTTGTGGAACCTAGAACTAAGTGGATTCATCCACTTGGGTATGAAGTAGAAGAACAAGTTCTTGAAGATTTTACATAGGTATTGCTATCAGCCCCTAAGGATGACAATGAACCTAGGTAAGGAACCTATGAAGATAAAACTAGAGAAGTTGATGCTAAGCTGAATAGTGTTGCAACAAAAAGAAAGGTTGCGAAGGTCAAATCAAAGATCCTAAGAATACATGGTGTATCACAAGAAGACCTTGATAAAGCAGGGGATGAGAAGATTTCCCTAGAATTGAAGAGCACAGTAGAAGAACAAGAAGATCACAAGTTGAAAAAGATAAAAATTGAAAAAGATGATAGTCAGAAGGATAAAGAAGATAGTACTCCTTTTGTGCCCAAAGATACTCCTCCAGAGTATAAGCCTTTATTCAAGAGGAAGAAAGAAGCTAGCACTAGGCATCCATCCTCATGAGCATTAAGGAGAAAGAAAAACACTCAAGCACCTCCTCAAGAAGGATTTAGACCTAGTCTTAAAGTTTTGAATGCAAGAATTGTTGACGAGGGCAGAATTGATCAAGTAGAGAAATATTATCAATCTTACAGTGAGATTGACAAATCTAAAATTCATAATATGATTATCAAGCATATGATAAAGTTCAAGAAGATAGTTCTTGAATTGAAAAAAAAAATTCTAGATAATGTATGGGACATTTTAGAACACCTAAAGAGATAAGCTAATGAGGAAGATCAAAGAATAAGAGAAAAAGTATTAGAAGATACTATGCCTGTATGTTCTAAAGAAGAAATAGAGCTGATATTGAATTTGGTGAAGCCACACCTAAGCACTAAGATGAGGACTCTTCACATCCTGAATAAAGATTATGAGTTGATTGCGAAGGAAACATAAAAGGCCTTTGAAAAGGTGTTGTTAGAACAACAGATCAAACCACCTACTGCGCCCATCACTCATGCACCCATCAAGGAAGATAAAGTGGTAGATCCCACTAATGTACCAATGAAAGGTCCTTAGGACTTAGTGCCCATAGCAGAAACTCAAAAAAAAGTAGATCAGTCTGCACCCATGACAAAATCACCCAAAGATAGCACAATTATCATAGATAATGTGGAAATAGCCATGGCAGCTACTGATAAGGAGTTGCACAAGTTTGAGGAAGCATTTGTTAGCACTGAGGAAGCAGAAATCCTATGCAGCAATATCCTTCCCACTCAGCAAGAATAAGTAATCATAGAAGATATATCTGATGAGAAAGAAGAAGAAAAGAAAGGAGTAGAGGTAGAAAAGAAAGATGAATCTTCTATTGATTTGGTCAAGGTGAAGCAAGAAGTGATGGATAGAACTCCCATCACTCCCTCCTCAACATTTTTGTCAAGTTTCACACCTGACACTAGTAGTTTGGACTCCTGGAAGGAAGAAGACTTGATTAAGTTCAGTGTCTTGGATATGGAGAAGGCTAAGGAGAAGCAAGTAATGAGAAATCCTCTCCTGGTGGAATCAGTAAATATTTTGAATAGTTCTCTACCAGAGGATAAGAAGATGGTAAATGTACATTTAGTTGATGATGTGAGCATAGTCATCTCTCAGTTCAAAGTCAATTTTTCAAATCTAGAAGAATTTGAAGCCATAGTGGTAGAGGAGAAGTACTTAAAGAAGAGACTCAATGAATTGATGAGTAATTTTGCACTAGACTTGAACTCTCTTGAGTCTGGTCAGGCATCATTGAAGGAATTTACAGATCTAGGAAGGAAAGTCATTGCAAAATCCATGGATCAGGATAAACTCACTGATGCCCATCTTAAGAAGATGAAAAATGCAGAGGAAATGATTGAGAAGGTGAAGATTTCAGTGCTAGACACATCCAATGATGTAAACATGTGTACCAATGTCTATCAATGTCAATTGGACATAATTGAGAAGGCAGAAAAAGAAATGGAAAAGATAAGGTCTAAATAGACTCAGTTGAGGAATGCTCTTGCATCCTCACTAGACATTCTTAGTCAGAACATAAAGGAGATTGATGTGACTATGATAACCTATGATCAAGGTCCAAGCACAAAATTGGAGAAGATGGAGAAGCTTCAATATGCATTATGCGCCCATCTACAGATAGTCAATTCACTAATAACTTTTTGGAAGAAGGAGATCCAAAACCTCAAGATTGCATATCTGGATTTTTTCCCTTAGTAAGTTTATGTAGATAAAGTTTTTGATGTACCTTTTTCATTAATGTCAAAGGGGGATTTGTAT